>JANAVB010005597.1:43207534-43407534 GCA_029216955.1 Iris pallida
TGTGAGATCATGTAAAAGCTCTTCTAAGCATGTGAAGATACTGAGAATCCGTATAAAGCATGTAATGATATGACTTTGCAGTTTCCATAAAGCAGTATTTTAACATGGCTCATTCACAGTTCATTATCATATGCAGTAAATAAGTTTGTAGGGGTACTTGCCTTGAGCAAAGTAGGAATAAGAATATGAAGGTACAGATGTCCGGTGTCCTGTCAAAATGATATACAAACTCAGCCTATAAGTTATGATTAAGATTACACTAGTGTTGTGACACGGCTCCTAATAGGACACCAGCTATGTGAAGCTCTAGTAGTCCAAAGTGAGGTGTTACAACATCTAGAATAACAAGTAGGTCTCTACACTAAGGTAGGGTAAGGTCCCGATACTAAAATATCCCAAAAACACACAAAAATACACAAGTCAATATTAATTAATTAATTAATCAGACTGTATATTATGTTCCAATAATTATTAATATAGTTATACAGTCCTATTTTATATGTAATAATATACCAAATTGATCCTTGTTAATTATAGTAATTTAATATAAATTTTCTAGAATTTATAATCCAGTGCAAGTATTTATTAAAAATCAGAATACAAGTGTGCATTGAAAATGAGTCCTGGTTTACTATTTTTAAACAGTGTCAAAACAGTAAATTAAATCATGGAAAAATTATATTAAATTAGATTAATTAACATAGTATTTTATAGTAATTTTACTAGAATTTATTCAGCAAGAAAAGTGGTCTAAAAATTCAAAGTTCATAAATCACAGATTCTGAAATTAAATAAATAATTATTTAATGTATTTGTTCGCGTATTTGAAATTGAACCGAAGTTCAGATACGGAACCTGAAGCCGTGAATCAAGTCCAATATGACTCGACTAGACCCCGAATATGTGTAGGCTCACCTAAGTCCGATCAACCCATGCTAGGCTTGGAATAAGAGTGGTCGTTTGCACAAAGTACGTAAAATCGTAAATAAATGCGGAATTTAAATACATGTAATTTAAATGAATTGAAATTGCAGAATATTAAGAGCGTACATATTATAGTATAGGCACTATATATATATATATATATATATATATATATATATATATATATATATATATATATATATATATATATATATATATATACACATACATAAATATGTGTAGTAAATAATCTATATAAAGAAAAATGGAATTTATACATTGTATTTAACAGTATATATGTATTTATAATATATCCACAATTATATAAATATATGTATAACTAAATATATACACATATATACAAATATATATATAAATATTTAATTAATTAAGTATGCAGAAAAATGTGGTTTAGACTGAAAATTATAGTATTTGGCAGTATACATAGTATAATGTATTTATATAGTATTTTAATATATTCATTATATATATATATATATATATATATATATATATATATATATATATATATATATATATATATATATATATATATATATACACTTATATACACTTATAAGTGTATATATATAAAAATATATATATATATAAAAAAAAAATATATATATATATATATACACTTATAAACAATTCCTCAAAAAATCACTTAATATTACGAGGGGGGATTTGAACTCGGGTCTGCCAACGGCTCCCCACGCGCGCGCATGTGCTGCGCTGACCAGTAGGCCAACTTGGCCGCTGGTTAAGAAAGGGGGCTTTCTATATTTAAGTGAAAGCCTATAATGGGTTCGGTTAATCAGCGGGTCGGAGATCCGACCTGCTATGGGTCACCATCTTCGTGTCCTGACTGGTTGGACACTCGAGTTCGTGTCAAGCACTCGTGTCGGGGGTTTCTAGACACGAATTTTCGTGTCGAAAGATACTGTTGTGCTCGTCGTGTCGTTCTCGACACATTCGTGTCCACAGAGTGTCACCATGACACGAATCCGCGTCCGTGTCCGCCGTGTCCAAACTAGGGTTAGGGTTTCCTCGGTCTACGGGTGTCGGGATGTGTCGAAACTAGGGGCGATCGATTCATCTCAAGGAGACGAACACATCCGTGCTAACTATGTGAAGAAAAAAAATACATGAACGGAAGTCCGGCCTACCTCGTCGGTCGGGCGGGCTATGGCGGCGGCGGTACGGTGGTCGTGGTCGTCGTCGGAAAACAGTGGAGCTCACTCTCCTCTTCGATTTGGCACTGGTTGTGGGTCTCCTCGTGCTCTGGTTGCCGAGAAAGGGGGGTCGTCGAAGTTCGTCACCGTCAATCGCCGGAGTTCAGAACAGAATAGTAACCGTAACAGGGAAAATAAAAAATGAATTAATTTGAGGATTCAATTTAAAATTTATTTTGAAATTGGGATTTTCTTCCTTGGGAATGGTGTATATTTATAGAAAAAAATAATTATGGCAAACTAACCATGGTTAATTACTAACTTGATCCTAGGGTTAGATTTTTACCATTTTGCCAAAACTGGGAGAAATACAGCTTTTACGGTAGCAGTTATTTAATTATAAAAAATTCAAATGACGTCCAAACGACTCCAAACAAATTGCAGAAAAATTCTAAAATTAATAGAATAATATTTAGAACCTAATGGAATCAATTTGGGGAAAATTTGGAATTGTTTTTCATTTATTAAAATTTTTAAAAATAGGGGTTACAAATCTATCCGCCTTAAAGAAATTTCGTCCTCAAAATTTAAGGTTGACAAGGGCTCAAAACACGATAGTGAGTTTAGGCAATTATCTTAAGCATGATCAAAGAACAATGACTAGATGTGATTAAGATAATCAAAAAGTTTTTAGTTACGATCAAGTTAGAATCAAGCCTAAGTATAGAATGGTCAATAGGATAGTCACGATCTAATATAGGGACGATGCGGTTAGACATCATTAAGAATAATCAAATGTTTGACACGATCAAGTCCTAGAATCACGATCGTGGGGATCAAAGTCTTCTAGCCGTGCCAGATCATCTAGGCATGATCAAACATGAAGAATGATGGCTAAGTCAAATCATGGTTAGCACGAAACTAGTCATTATGAAGAATTAAAATCGAAAGTTTAGGTACGAATGATAATGGTATCCAGATCCAAACATGATCATAATCGAAATTTTGACACGGTCAAAGATAAGGTTAATCTATCCTTGGTCAAACAATAATTAGGCATGATGAGGAATATAATCGTAGTCCAAGCACGAGCAACATATTGATAGAGATCTAGGCCACGATGGAATTTAAATCAATTAAGTACGATCAAGGATTAAGAATATTGGTATGATAAAGGAGATGACCAAAGTTGAATGGTCGTGATCAAAGGAATTTAGAAATTAGCGATATTGGAACTTAAAGAATGATTTAAGGATAGGGAAAATCAAATTCCTCCTATTATGATAGAGAAATCAAAAGGCAATATTTCATAGGGAAGTCAAGATAATCATCTCACTCTGCTACTACCAAGTTTATCTGATCATCATTTGCCAATCACACATTTATCGCACAAGTCCAAATATAAAAATTAAACCCTTATATGACTATTACCAAAAATCATAACCTTCAGTCATGAAGATTAAACCCTGCCATAATACTATAGACTCGACCTGTATTCCAAGGTTACTAACCCATAAAGTATGTTCCTGTTAGAGCTTCTCAAAATTTTCTACCCTCCTTAATTTTGCAGTTCATTCTCCATTTAGTCATCGTGAAGTCAAAATTCCTTCGTCTTGCCTTTAACCTAGATCCAAAATTCTTGAATCAAGGATCATAAATCGTTAATCGTTATTCCAATTGATACTCTTGTATTGCTCAAGTCTAACATCACTATTACCATATAAAATTTTATCCTTCATTATAAAATCAGTTCACAATCCTTTCAACTTACACCTTTAAACATTATCCTCATTAAATTCAGAATTCTTACAGAAATCTCTAAGGGTTCCTTTAACTCAATAACGTAGTGTTCTCCCTGTTTCTTGTCATTCTCTTACCAATCGTTGTTCAATTTCGTATCATCATAACATGCGGTTAAAGTCTCTTTCCCATTATTTAAATTCCTAAATTGGTATCATAACCTCAAAATGAAATATCTTGAGAATTATTAATCCTAAAATCATCCAAGTTCTCAAAAACATTTCAACCTTGAATATCCATGTCAGTTCTAAAATACATATACGAAATACTAATGTTCTAACCATTAATGTATATTCTACTGCTCTTCTTATTCAAAATTCTCCTATGTTCTTTCCAAATAATTCATCATCAAAATAATTCTCTAGTGTAATCATTTCTAAGCCAATACTACTGATCTCTTCATATTTCTAATTTCAGTCATAGCTTTCTTCCACAATTTTATCTGAATGTCCAATATTTTATATTCCCACCAAGATTACCATATAATAACAACTTACGTCCTTTCCGAGCTAGATGATTTACGATACCCTTTTTTTTGCCTTTTCCAAGTGAAGAAATACAAAAATTCGAAAAAATTTCAAAGTGTAAATAACCGAAGTAGATACAAGATAATTGAGATGTAATTATGACAGGGTAAATTAAGACAAAGGAATAATGTTAAGACAAAATAAATAATGATAGAAATTTGTTCTTGCTTATTTGGTCACAATGAAGTGAACCGATTTAAGATATGATCTGATAATCATACCTGTCTTCCTGAAATCATGTTGCCAGAATTTTTGCCACGCCGGTATGCATAGCTGCAATAAACGATAGAGTCCATAACTAAGGTATATATCTGTTAATCATGTTATTTAGAATTCTCACCACGCCAACCGGTATGGCTGCAAAAAAATCTAAATTTCATAACTAGGATAAGTATATCCAAAATCAGACTCTATGTTTTTGTTATACCAGTTAATATAGTTGCGATAAATTCTAAACTCCATAATTAAAGCAGACATTTACCGTTCTCACTTTTATCATCAAATATGTTATCAGAATACACCTTAACTCAATCCATAAAATTTATCTTGATGCAAAATCAAAAGTCAATAACGAATATCAGGAATCAAATTCAACAACGAATTAAGGAAGAGTAAATGAAAACAAGCGGAAACATATTTTGAGGTAAGATTTAGAGTAAGATCCTCAGGGGTCATCCCAAGGGTACTATCTTGGTCTAAATTGACCCACTAAATTTCAAATAAGAGACTAATTATATTTAACGGTC
The DNA here is from genome assembly GCA_029216955.1 of Iris pallida. Lineage (NCBI taxonomy): Eukaryota > Viridiplantae > Streptophyta > Magnoliopsida > Asparagales > Iridaceae > Iris > Iris pallida. The sequence continues at coordinate 43,212,707 of JANAVB010005597.1, forward strand.
CTATGTTATGATGAATTTTTTCTATGTTGCAATCCTAGTAATCCTCTAGGTGTTCTAAATGTTATCTCTAATGTTATCAAGTTGTCCTAAGATCCTAACTGCAGGCTTGCTTGGTACAATAACGTAACCAAACAACTTTAGTCTCGACCTGCATGGACCACCACTAAAAACATGTCACGACCCATTACCCAAATTGTTGGGCCGGGCCGAGCCTTGTCCAGCCTACGCTTGGTAAAAGCGTAGTAAGCTGTTCTTAGAGTTTATACATGAATGATACTAAGTGTGCTAACATTAAGCCAAATAAGATTTTATCACAACACAGCTTCTATTAACGAAAGTAACAAGTGTTAAAAGTTATTACACTTCAAATGTATGAGACTGGAGATAAAGTCCAGTATCCAAATATAAGTTCAAACCAAAGTCTAAGTCTCAAAATACATAAAAGATATCTAAGCAAGGTTCCCCGCTGGGGCCTCTTCTGGAGCCACTACAACAAAAAAACCCTTTTAATGACGGCTAAAAAGCATCATTAATGACAAACCATGACGCTTTTTTTTTCTTCCAAAGCAACCGTTATGAAAACGGGTGTTATAAATATTTTTTAAAAGCGTTATAAAAAAAAAACCGTCATGAATAGTTTCTATAAAAGCGTTATGAATAGTTAATATATGGTGCACAATTCAGAACAATTTTAAAACGTTATGAATAGATAATATGTATAGGCTCAATGCAGCACATTTATAACACTTTATACTATTCAAATTAGCATATTTATAATGCTCTATACTACACATTATATATTATATTCTAAAAATTTAACATTATATATCACCATCTTTATTACATTTCTCAAAATAGAGTACATATCAATATTTTTATTACATTGAATATCCAAATACATATATATATTTACAACTACCAAAATTGTCCACATCAAAACTTGGCCACATCAAAACTGTCCACAGAACATGTAGCAAAATCCTGAAAAAGATAAAAATAAAGTTCAATATACTTTATTTATTTGGGTAAAATCTATTGTAAGTTTAACTTATCCGTATCCGTGTTCGTATCCTGAGTCCGTATCGTGGCCTTATGGATGTTGATTGATAACGACAAATTTGTAGAAACAAAGGAGAAAACCTCACCTGGATTGTGTTGTCCAAATAGAACCTGGGCAATTGCCAATCCGCCCGCCTCTCCAGGATACCCAGCCCACAAGATCGCCCCGATGGTCCGATCATCCTTCGCGAAGCTGACATCCACCGGACGTAGGTGCCACAGTTCACGTCCACCGGATACCCAGCCCACAAGATCGCCCCGATATTAATTGCTCTGTTCATTTGCAGCCATATCCTTTTTTGACTAGCAAGCAAGCATTATAAAACTTGTGCCAGTCGAGCTTCCATCGAGCCAAGTGAAGCTTGAATCGACTTACATAAGTAAACAAGAATCCTGTAGGACTCTCCTTTTTTAAAGTTATGTGCCAAGTCGAGCTTCCATCAAGACAAGTAAAGCTCGAGAGTGAAGCTCTTTTTATTAAGGTTTTCGCCACTATTAAAGTCAAGCTGAAACTGAAGATCCAAATAATTTGGAAGCCAGCTGAATTCAAAACAAGGTATAAGTCAAGTAATTTCTTGACCTGAATCCATTCCGCGAATGTCATTTGGATCTAATACCGGAACCTAGCCTGGAAGGTTGACTAAATTTTTCTGGGCCCCAACTTAGTCAGGTGGGTCAAGTTTCGAAAGAGAACCCAAGAGTACTATTAAGCCAGCTCCTTGTCCCCATAAATATATCCTTCCAGGGACCCTGTCCGAACCTGAGGCAAAAAAACTAGGACAAGGCTGAAGAACAAATAGGCAACTCTAGAGGGGGTGAATAGAGTTTATGACAATAATGTCTAATTAAAAATAAAACTCTTTCACCAACAGTAAATAATCAGAGTAAATACGAAAATAGTAAAGAGCGAGAAAGCATACGCAAACACAGTCGATTTTAACCTGGTTTCCCTCGTGGAGGACTAGTCCAGGCCTGAGAACTCTAGCTCAGGATTAAATCCACTATTTGTGAAATAGTAGTTACATCCTGTGCCTTTTCTTCAGAAGAGCACGTCAACTTCTTACAGAGATCGCAGTGGCGATGCTTGGAATTTTCTAAGCGACTTCTTGAACTCTTGCATAAACTCCTAACTGAAAAGTACTGAGCGCTTTGAGGCTTAGAGAGCTTGTGGCTAGTAGATGAGAAGGGTATGGCTTGTATAAGGCTTTAGAGAGAAGAGAAGAGAAGATTGGATGATTGAAAATGGAAGAATTCATGGCCTATTTATAGGATACCAGATAGGCAGAATTCGGCAAGACTTCTGGGTCAAATATTCAAAAATTTGGCCGTTGGACAACTTGCATCCAGCCAACCCTAAAAATTAGAGTCCTGGATTTTAGGAGGCAGAGTTCGGCCCGAAATCTGTGTGAAGGCAGAGTTCGGCCCGAACTCTGTGTGGAGGCAGAGTTCGACCCGAACTCTGTCTCCAGAGCACAGAACTGGTCCAATGGGTAAATGGGCTTATTTGGATTTTTGTGGAGCTTTTGATTTGAGGTATGGGTATAGGTTATGTCTCAAATTGCTCAGTACGACTCAGTTTACATATGTCTAGACTAAATAAAAGTGTAAAATACAGACTTAAAATAGTTAACATAGCAGGTGCGAGCTGTCGTCCGTCTTGTACTGAGTTCAGTCTTCATGTGTCATATTGAAATATTACAAGTATCATGTCGTCAATTGTATCAGTATTTGGTTGACTGTGAATTTGTGTCAACAATCTCCCCCATATTGATAATTGACAAAATGATATTTGTATATTCAATATTCATACCTGGACACATTAAAGAGTAGTAGCGTAGCTCTCCCGTAATCAGTGCAAAACATTGCTCTGTTCCAGTTGTCCTGATACAAATATTCTTTTCCAAAGCACAGATACACAATGATATGAGATGATGAATATAGCAAAAATATTTCTCCCCTTTTTGGCATTTATCAAACAACCAGAAATAATGATTGGCAAGCACACCAAAAATAATAATAATAAACTGTATAAACTGATAAACGGCAGAATAAAATGTCTCAAGAGTCACATAAAAGTTCTAATACAACCAAAGAGCAGAATAAAAACAACTACATCAACTAAAAATACAGAAAAACATAAACTACGATCCTCAGCAGCAGCAGCAAGTAGAAATCTACATCCATCATCGAGCTCGTGAAGGCCCAGCATCGTCGGATGGATCAATGAAGGAACGACGAGGGTCCACGAAAGCCGTATCCGGATCCAGGGAGCGGATAACCCAAGGGTCATCGATACAGTATCCATCGCGAGCAGGGTCCCGCTCCATAGGAATAGGCATAAAAGGATGTCGGGACATAGAGTACCGAATATCGTACAGTAAGTTGCTGATAGCACTCATCTGCAGGATGGTCCGGTAGTCAAGCTGAGTCCAACGATTATCCTCTAAAGTGAATCGATCGCGTAGCATAGTCTGTAGTGACTCAAGAGTAGCAGAAGGAGGAGGCACATCCTATCCAAGAGGAGGTGCGTCGGGCTCATCGTCAGAGTGCTCAGACACAGCAGGTGAGCCAACTGCTGCCTGAAGCCGCTATGCCTTAGAGAGGAATGCAGGGGCAGGTAGGAATTGGCACTCATCAAGAGGTACACGAAAGGCACAAAAGATCATAGGAAGATAAAGAGCATAAACCAATGATCTTGGCTTCTTTCTAGCATTAATCATCCAGTCCATCATGGTACGTGGAAGATTAAAAGGAACATAAAAATAGAGGTGGTACAAAACAGAGATTTCAAAGTATGTAACCTCATCAGTTGATCCTGCTTTTGGCAGAATCGTGTTAAAAACAATGCGATGAAGTTCATAAAAGTAAGAATTGAGAAACTTGGCGAGAAGCTTGCGAAGACGTGTGTTAGGAGTACACGAATCGTCCTTAAATCTTTCTAGGGATGTCCCATCGAGGAATTAGAACTTGCGAGCTTCAACAAGTTTCTTCCATGAGTTTGGCTCCGAAATTTCAAGGTATTCGGCCAAGTCAAAATCATCAAAAGAAATATCAATGCCCGCAACATGTGAAAATAGATGTGTATTATTGTGAGTAAGGTTGCAATAAAATATTTGGATGGCATTGAGATATATAACCAAATTGGTAGTGATAAGTTCATCAAGACATAGATCATGAAATAATGAATCATATTGTGAAAAGATAGTAAAATTTATAGGATGACCCGCATACACAGAACAAGATCGAAAATCACTAAACCACTCATTGGAAGCGTCAAGTGATACAAATATTCGGTCATCGTACGTGTTGGGGTCGAGTGGACGAGGTGGGTTGAACAACGGGTGAATAGGTTGTTGATTAGGTTGTTCAACGGGATGTTCAACACGAGAAGGAGCATTCGAAGAGGACGCACCCTCGGTTCGAAGTCTCTTCCCTCTATTGAACAACTTGGGAGCCATGAAATACTGAAGAAAAATTAAGGAAATTTAGATGAAGAGAAGTGTGAAAATATACCTCAATTTGTTGATAAAAGATGAAAGAGAATGGTGAGAGAATCCTTCTTCTTGAATTTTGAGAAGAAAGATGCACTAGGATGGAAGAACTAGGGTTAGGGTTTGAAGGGAAGTAGTTTGGAGGAGTTTAGAAGGTGGCAATGGAGGAGAAAGAAGAGAAGAACCCGGTTTTAAGTGTAAGGGCTCGAATGGTCGGAACAATTTTGGACCATTGGATCAAAATTTGATCAACGGCTGAGCCTGCGTTCGGTTCTGGAAGGACCAGACCGAACTTGACCTAAACTCTGGTTTAGACAGAGTTCGCCCCGAATTCTGGTTTCTGTAGCCAGAACAGAAATCAGGCTAAAAAGAAGTTTGATCAAATAAGTGAGACTAAAAGGAATACGATAATGGATAGATGCATATACAAAAATGAGAAAACCAAGTAGAGAATAGCAAAAAGTCAACGCTGAATCAAAGTAAAGTTTGAAATTTTGAATTTTAGCATGTAATAAATAAAAGTATATCATGTAATAAACAAGAAATTATGCCACAATTCAATATTTTGAAACTGCCATAGGGTAGCTACAGGGGCCGGATCCCAGCTAGCGGTAGTCCTGAGGACTAGTGTACCGTGTCGCCTAGGCTTTTACGCCTTGTTGTCAGAAGGACCCTTTCGGCTTGTACCCATAGCAATTTCATCATAAAGAATCAAGACATAATTGATATTTACGCAGGTTACTTTAATGAATGACAGCTTCATCCAAAATTCCTAGTTCACGACAAAGAAAGTTGAAACGCTCTTCGGATAGTGGTTTTGTAAAGAAATCTGCTAGCTGATGATCAGTGTCAATAAATTCTAAGTTAATAGTACCATTTTTTTGGTGATCACGCAAAAAGTGGTGACGTATTTCAATGTGCTTCGTGCGTGAGTGACATATGGGGTTCTTTGTAAGATTTATAGCACTAGTGTTGTCACAAAAAATAGGGATGTGCATAAAAGATAAGTTATAGTCTTCAAAGGTTTGCTTCATCCATAGAATTTGTGCACAACAATGACCAGCTGCAATATATTCAGCTTCTGTTATGGATAGTGCGACAGAATTCTGCTTCTTGCTAAACCAAGAGACTAGAGCCTTTCCTAATAAATAACACGTGCCGCTTGTACTTTTACGGTCGACCTTGCATCCGGCAAAATCAGCATCAGAGTAACCAATAAGGTCAAATAATGTTGATTTGGGATACCATAGGCCCACTGTAACCGTACCCTTAAGGTATCGAAAGATACGCTTAACGGCAGACATGTGTGATTCCTTAGGATTAGCTTGATATCTAGCACATAGACAAACGCTAAACATAATATCAGGGCGACTAGCAGTTAAATACAGTAGACTGCCTATCATACCTCGATACTTACGTTGATCCACAGGTTTGCCGCTTTTATCTGGTTCTACTTTAGTTGTAGTAGCCATTGGTGTGCCGATTGGTTTGACGTTGTCAAGGTCAAATTTCTTCAGCATGTCCTTTGTATACTTCGACTGACAGATAAAAGTTTTATTTAATGTTTGTTTGACTTACAGTCCAAGAAAGTAATTAAGCTCTCCCATCATGCTCATCTCAAACTCGATCTGCATACACTTGGCAAAATCTTGACAGAGAGTTTCATCAGTAGAACCAAATATAATATCATCAACGTAGATTTGTACTAAGAGAATAGTGTCTTTGAAAGATTTTATAAAAAGTATAGTGTCAACTTTCCCTTTTGAAAAACCGTTTTCAAGCAAGAAATTGCTTAGCCGTTCATACCAAGCTCTAGGGGCTTGTTTGAGGCCATATAGCGCTTTCTTGAGCTTGAAAACATGGTCGGGAAATTTATGATTTTCAAAACCAGGGGGTTGTTTTACAAAAACTTCCTCCTTAATAAATCCATTCAAGAAAGCACTTTTAACATCCATTTGAAACAATTTGAAATTTTGAAAGTTAGCAAATGCGCAAAGCATCCGAATGGATTCCAATCTCGCAACAGGAGCATACGTCTCATCGTAGTCGATACATTCCTCTTGGTTGTATCCTTGAGTTACTAGACGAGCTTTGTTGCATGTAACTGAACCATCTTCATTTACTTTGTTTCGAAAAACCCATTTAGTACCAATAATCGAGTGATTTACCGGCCTAGGAACAAGTTCCCAAACTTAGCTCCTCTCGAATTGGTTGAGTTCTTCTTGCATGGCAGAAATCCAAAATTCATCATTAAAAGCTTCTAAAATATTTTTCGGCTCAATTTGTGAAATGAAGGCAGTACTAGCAATGGAGTCTCTTAATGATGATCTAGTACTTACTCCGCGTGAAACCTCACCTATAACCCAATTTTCTGGATGTGACGGCTTGAAAGAGAATTTCTTTGGTAAGCCCTCCAAAGAATTGGTTTCAGTGGTGGTATTCATCGGAGTAGAAGTTGATGGCTCAACATCATCATCAAGAGTAGTTGATGCACTGTTATCCTCATCAAAAGTCACATTGGTAGACTCTTCCATAATTAATGAGCGTTTGTTGAATACTCTATATCCCTTGCTCTTGGCAGCATAGCCAAGGAAAATACCATCGTCAGCTTTGGCATCAAATTTGCCTAAGTTGTCTTTGGTGTTAAGGATAAAACATCGACAACCAAAAACTCTAAAATATGAAACGTTTGGAGTTCTTCCAAACCAAAGCTCATAAGGTGTTTTCTTCGTAATAGGACGAATAAGCATCCTATTTAAAATATGGCACACTGTACTGATAGCTTCAGCCCAAAAATATTTTGGAAGTAAAAATTTATTCAACATGACTCTAGCCATATCGCCAAGAGTCCTATTCTTCCGCTCTACAATACCATTTTGTTGAGGAGTTCTTGGACACGAAAACTCATGATCAAAATTATTTAAATCATAAAACTTTTCAAAATCAGTATTTTCGAATTCGCCTCCATGATCACTTCGGATTCGAGTAATCATGTAGCCTTTTTCGTTTTGAACCTTTTTAGAAAAAATTTTGAAAACTGAAATGGCATCACTTTTGTTTGTAAGAAAGAAAACCCAAGTAAATCTAGAAAAGTCATCTACTATAACAAAAGCGTAGAGTTTTCTACCAAGACTGGCTACTCTACTAGGGCCAAATAAATCCATATGAAGTAATTACAAGGGTCTAGTAGTACTTACAGAGTTTATGGAATAAAATGAGGACTTGGTTGCCTTATTCAACTCACATTCGACACATACCGTATCCTTTTTGAATGTGATGTCGGGCAAGCCTCTGACTAGCTTTTTAGTCGATAGCCTGGATATAGTATCCATATTGGCATGACCAAGACGCTGGTGCCATAGTAATCTTTCATCCTTATGAGCATAGAGACATCTTCCTGTACTGTTAGTATCTCTAGATAGATAGAAAATGTAAATATTATCCTCTCTTATCCCTTCAAAAGCGATGTCTCCTGTTGACCTATCATAAATATAGCACTTATTTTGTCCAAAGTTAATATCATATCCATGATTAGCAAGATAAATTATGCTGAGCTGGTTATGCTTTAACTCGGTCACTAGGCAGACATCCTTTATTACAGGAGAAGAAGGATGACCAATAGTACCATTACCAATAATATACCCTTTTAGGTTGTTGCCGAAGGATACATACCCTTCCATCTTCATCGATAGTGATGCAAAAAGATTTGCATCTCCCGTCATATGTCGCGAGCATCCACTATCAAGAATTCACTTACTCTTAGTTGAGGAGGGAAGGTCCACCTACATCAAGAGTAGATGTGACCTTTGGTACCCAAGTTCTTGAGGGTCCTGAAAAGTTAGTTTTCGGCAACCATACATATATGTTTCTATCTACTAATCTCCTAACTCTACATTGTGGTGAGATGTGTCCATCTAATCCACAATAAGTACAAATAGCATTCATATTTATGTTAGGAGCATGTTGATGATGTCTATATAGCTTGGTAAGAGTGGTGTGGAGCAGCATGATGATGACTATATGTGGCTGCAGGATGATGTTTATATCCATATGTAGTATGATGGTGATTTTGTTTATGTGCAACATAGTGATGATTGCATCTATGTGTAGCATGGTGATTATGTGTCATATGAAAATTATTTCTACATGCATGTAGTTTGTGTGCTTTATAAAAGTGAGTGTACATGTAAGCATGATTACGTGCTGCAGGTGGATGACGTGTTTGACTAGTATAAGTAGTGTTGTGGTTTGTGTGTGTCTCATGTGATTGGGTTTGAGGTTGAGCAACCTGTTTTCCCAATCTAGTCTCTAATTTCTTAGAGACAGCCTGCAGTTCATTAATCTTAGTATTCATACCATAAATCTTAGTGATAGAGATCTTGTGTCTATTTTTTTCTTCAGCAATCTCAGTGTTGAGTGTTGTGATCTCTTGTATTTGCTTTTCAATACGTGCTTCGGCAACATGTAGGCTTATTTTAAGCTTAGACACCTCATTTGTGACTTTCGTGGGTGAAGTGTCTCTAATATTATCAAGTAATGAAGAGAGTCTTTGAATCTCGACTTCATAACTTTTGATCTTCTTCTTGGCGTGTTTATATTTACTAATGAATTTCTTGTGGTCATTGAGTAAATCATTGAATGCATCGCCAAGTTCGTCAAAAGTGAAATCATCGAGAGTTTTGCTAGTTACCTTGTCGGATGTAGCCATTAGGCAAACATTGGTGGTGTCTTGAGGAGAGTCCTTTTCTTCCTTGGAGTCACTAGCTTCGCTTTCATGCCAAATACTTGTGTTGGCATATTTTCTTGAGGAAGCCTTCTTGTATGGTTTCTTATATCGGTTGCTCTTATTTGCGAATGGACAGTCTTTTCGGACGTGTCCAGTCTTCTTGCAACCGTAGCATGTTGGTTCTTCTTCGTCATCTTCTTGCGGTTCCTTCTTTCTTCGATTGAAGCAAAGAAATTTCTTGAAGTTGCGGACAAGGAGAGCTTGATCATCACCTTCCGAGTTGTCGTCATCCGTCTCTTCAGGATCAGCCCTTCGTCGGTGAGCTTTAAGGGCAATATTCTTTGCCTTAGGAGCAGGCTCTTCGAAGTTTTTGAGGTCAAGCTCATGAGTCATCAGCTTTTCCATCAAAGTCTCCATGGACATAGTCGTGAGATCATTTTCTTCTATGATGGCTGTCACTTTAGGGTTCCAAATCTTTGGTAGCCCCCTAAGTAGCTTGCGGATCTTCTCGTGATTTGTATATTGCTTGCCGAGAGAAGACGTGGGGTTGATGATGTCGAAGAATCTTGTAAACATTTGTGTGATCGTCTCATTTGGCTTCATCTTGAATGTCTCATATTCTTGAGTGAGACGACTTATTTTTGACTCCTTGACTTGGGTGGTTCCTTCATGCGTCACTTCTAGAAGTCTCCATACTTCGTGAGAGGTGGTGCATGTTGAGACCCTGTTAAACTCATTCCTGTCTATAGTACAGAATAAAGCATTAATAGCTCTCGCGTCTAGACTCGCCTGTTTTTTCTCCTCGTCAGAATATTTGTCATGTGGTTTCTCAACGAGATCTCCATTGACAACTATCCTGGCGGACTTTTTGTAACCATCGGTAACAATGCTCCACAGGTCGAAGTCTAGCGACTTGAGATAAAAGCTCATCCTTGTTTTCCAATAGGTGTAGTTTGTCCCATCAAATAGGGGAGGCCTATGAGTGGACTGCCCTTCACCGTGATTGAAAATCATGGATTGTGTGGTTGCCATGGATCAGCTCTAGGATGTTAGTCCTTGTTGAGAGAACAGAGCTCCGATACCAATTGAAGAACAAATAGACAACTCTAGAGGGGGGTAAATAGAGTTTATAACAATAATATTCAATTAAAAATAAAACTCTTTCACCAACAGTAAATAATCAGAGTAAATGCGAAAATAGTAAAGAGCGAGAAAGCATACGCAAACACAGCCGATTTTAACCTGGTTTCCCTCGTGGAGGACTAGTCCAGGCCTGAGAACTCTAGTTCAGGATTAAATCCACTATTTGTGAAATAGTAGTTACACCCCGTGCCTTTTCTTCAGAAGTGCACGTCAACTTCTTACAGAGATCGCAGTGGCGATGCTTGAAATTTTCCAAGCGACTTCTTGAACTCTTGCACAAACTCCTAACTGAAAAGTACTGAGCACTTTGAGGCTTAGAGAGCTTGTGGCTAGTAGATGAGAAGGGTATGGCTTGTATAAGGCTTTAGAGAGAAGAGAAGATAAGATTGGATGATTGAAAATGGGAGAATTCATGGCCTATTTATAGGATACCATATAGGCAGAATTCGGCAAGAATTCTGGGTCAAATATTCAAAAATTTGGCCGTTGGACAACTTGCATCCAACCAACCCTAAAAATTAGGGTCCTGGATTTTAGGAGGCAGAGTTCGGCCCGAACTCTGTGTGGAGGCAGAGTTCGGCCCGAACTCTGTCTCCAGAGCACAGAACTGGTCCAATGGGTAAATGGGCTTATTTGGATTTTTGTGGAGCTTTTGATTTGAGGTATGGGTATAGGTTAAGTCTCAAATTACTTAGTACGACTCAGTTTACATATGTCTAGACTCAATAAAAGTGTAAAATACAGACTTAAAACATTTAACATAGCAGGTGCGAGCTGTCGTACGTCTTGTACTGAGTTCAGTCTTCATGTGTCGTATTGAAATATTACAAGTATCATGTCGTCAATTGTATCAATATTTGGTTGACTGTGAATTTGTGTCAACAAGGCTACAGATTATGGTAATATATCGACTTTTTTTGGAAGCCCAGAAACAACCCAGAGTTCATGTAAATACGTTGGTAAAGCTCAATGTAGAGGGCCTGGACCTGGACCTGGACCTGGACCCCGACCCCGATCCCGATCCCGACCCCACCCAAAACTTAAACAGGTAGGGTCGGGGTCACTTGAACCCAAGGGAGTACCAGGTCCATGTCTGGTGTACCACGCTTGGGCCAGACCTAGCCCGGTAATAACTCTAATCCTTTCCGAAATAAATCCTGATATTCTGGTTTAAAAAATATATATTAAAATTATAGTAAAATAAGTGACAATATTAACAAAAGGTAGTATAAATACCTCAGAGTCCCGTGATCCTAACAAACTCCTATCATTAATATTATCTTATCCAATTAACCCCATATGATCATCAATTATCTTCAATTTCTGTGTACATACACCTGCAAAACAAAATTAAGAGCATAGAACATTGATGATGTGGTACAAGTCAAAAGAAAGAAAACACTGGAATGAAAACCATGAATAGGATGTTCATGTAAATGATATAACAAGTATAATCATTCAATATGACCATTCTATTACAAGTACTCAGACATTTCCATATGCATGATCAAGTAACCCTCATTCAACAACAACAAAGATATCCCAAACTCTATGAACATCCATCTCTATCTTTCTGTCATAGTGAATGATTAATCCTAAGTAAACAAAAACACCTCCAGGATTATATATAATATTATATGATGGGTCAATAAATCAAGCTGAGGAACTATCTTCAAGATAAGCTTTCAATATAATTCAGATAGGCCTCTAATATACTACATCTCCGTCATCGTGAATAATTAATTCTAATAGCATCCATCTTGATTAGAAGCCTAACTGAATTATCATTATTGGAGATCTTGCTAGGACATAGCAGTAAGGCGAACTGAGCAGAGCAGACATGCTTTTCCCTGTAGGTTTGGAATTTAAAGGTCGCATGAGAATAAATCAAGCTCAGGAACTATCTTGAAGATTGCACTATGTTGGTCCATTGGTCATATGGTCAAACTGATTTTAATAATTGATCAAACTCTGTCTCGATATATAGAACTAGTCAGGATATTTCGGACCCTTGGACATGATCAAGAACGGCTATCTACTCAGTTCAAGACCGAAGCGTTGTTTGCCTGTTCGAGTCTATATTTCTTTGAGCAATGTAATCTTTTATTTTATTGAGTCTAGAAATACATTGTACACCGAGTCGTACTGGCAAATAGGCTATTCCAAAATGATTTCAAAATATTTTTAAAAATGTCCTTAGTTTTGAAAAATATTCGTATTTACAAAAGCTCCAAAAAGGTTTTCAAAATTTCCCAAAATCTATTTTGAAAAACCCTAACCTAACCCTGACAGAACTCGGCCAGAGTTCGGTTAGTGGCCGTTTTGGTTTTTGAATTCCTTGGAACTTGGTCCTCCTGCAGTTGCGGATTTGACCGAGATTTGCTCATCGAGTTCTGCCCGAATTCTGCCCGAATTCTGCCAGAATTCATTCTTTGGAACTCCTATAAATAGAGAAGGATTTCGATCATTTTAACTCACTCATTCACTTTCAATCTTCTTTCTATTTAAAGCTTTCAGTCTTCCAAAGAGTTTTTCTCGAGCTTTAATTTTCAGATCCCAAGCCAGTTACAATCCTCTAGTCGATTTACCAGTGTGGTACGGTCTAGAAATTTCAGAGTGATTGTAATCAGAAGGCTTGATAGAAGAATACCTCTTCACAATTGAAGTTGGACGAGTTCTTCGTATCAAAGCTCGCGTTGTAGAAGTTGCAAGGACTTCGTAAGAAAACTTGCAGTTTTGCCAATAGTGGATTCAACTGGTAGCAAGAGTTCTACCGACTGGACTAGTCCTCAACAGAGGGAAACCAGTATACATCGCTGTCTTTGTGTTTGCTTTCTTATCTCTGCCTTTACATTATTTAGTTGTGATTATTATTATGTGATCTTGCTACTAATAATTTTTAGTTAGCATTATTCCGCTGCCAACTCTATTCACCCCCCTCTAGAGTATTCTGCTTTATGATTTCGTTCATATAATTGGTATCAAAGCAGGTGCGCTCTATAGAGTTATCGAGCCAGTGCTGCATCCAGAGGTATTATATTCTGATCCCAATTGCTCCTACAATTAGTATCAGAGCAGGTGTTACAAGTAAAGCAAGGTAACATTACAATTATTTATTCATTAATTAATTGTTATATAGATCACAGCACAACATATGGCAACTGTGAAATTCACAAGTGAAGGCCAGGCCACAAACAGACCTCCACTGTTTGATGGTACAAATTATACCTATTGGAAAACACGGATGAGTTTCTTCTTGAAATCTCTTGATTTTGATTTATGGTCTATTGTTATTGATGGCTATCAAAAGCCACCTCGTATAAATGTTGATAGAGTTTTAATTGAAAAAAACCCCATAACAGAAATACCGAGGAAAAAAAAAAGGCCAGTCTTGACGCACGTGCTATTAACGCTTTATTTTGTGCTTTAGACAGAACTGAATTTAACAGGGTGTCTATCTGTACAACTGCTAATGAAGTGTAGAAGCTTCTTGAAGTCACACATGAAGGCACGACTCAAGTCAAAGAATTAAAAGTCAGCAGACTTACTTAGGAGAACAAGACATTCAAGATGAAGCCCAACGAAACAGTTACTCAGATGTTCGAGAGATTCTTGGATATTATAAATCCTTTGTCCTCCCTAGGCAAAGATTACAGTAACCATAAAAAGATTTGCAAACTCCTGCGAGCACTTACAAAGAACTGGATTCCGAAGGCTACTGCAATCATTGAAGGAAACGACCTCACTACCATGACACTCGAAGTACTCATGGGTAAGCTACTCACTCATGAACTGGAGCTACAAGATTTTGAAGAGCCTGCACCAAAGGAGAAGACGATCGCTTTCAAGGCTCAGCACAGAAAAGCTGCTGAAGGTGATTCAGACAGCAGTGAATCTGATGCTGAAGATCAAGCACTCCTAGCAAGGAAATTCAAAAGATTCATGAGATATGAGAAGAAAGCCAAAAAAACAATAGCAGCAACAACTGGTATCAAGATGATGTTGTATGCTATATCTGTAAGAAGAAGAGACACATGAAGAAGGATTGTCCTACAAACTCATCATCAAGCAAGAAGAGCAACAGGTATGAGAAAGGGAACCTGAAGAGATCAACATCTCGGAAGTATGCCAATACTAGCATATGGCATGAAAGTAAAGCCAGCGACTCATAAGATGAACAATCAGAAGACGCTGCAAATGTATGCTTTATGGCATCTGATCAGGTACTCTCTGAACCTATAGTTGATACATATGATGACTTCACCTTTGAGCAATTAGAAGAAGCCTTCAGTGAACTGATAAGTGATTACAGAAAACTGTGTAGCAAATATCAGACCTCTAAGAAGGTACTCAAAGAGTACAAAGGTAAAATAGGAAGACTTATCGACCTACTAGCTGAGGTTAGAGATAATGTTAGTGATTCTGGTGAGCTTTCTTCTATTAAGCTCTTATTACATGAGACTACCAAGTCATCTGAAGAAAAAGACAAGGTTATTGACCAACTGAAAGAAGAACTTTCTAAAGAGAATAAAAGTCTTCAAAGTGCACAAGTCAGAATGGAAGCACTCACTTCTGAATATACTAAGTTGTATGACACTTCCAAAAGATTGAAAATTAGGTTAGGAAAACAGCCTGAGATAGCTGCTTCCTACCCTAACACGTGTCACTTACCGAATAATCGGAACATTCCCAAACCAAACACTGTCAGACCTAACCATATCAAACCTTTACCCCAAAAGGTTAAGCCCAAACAGGATTATTGGTATGCTTTCTTCTATACTAGAAAACCTAAACCTACCAACCATGCACACCACTCAGCTTTCAACACTCAACATGCACAATGTCATTATTGTGGCCACACTGGTCATATTTCTCCTACATGTAGAATCAGAAAGCTTGTTGATTTAAATATTTATGCATGGATACCAAAAGTTAACATCTCAGGACCCTACAAGAAATGGGTACCTAAAGTTTTATCTGCAAATTATTTTGTAGGTGGAACACCTTTCATATGCTAAAAGCAAATGGATCCTCGACAGCGGTTGTTCACGGCATATGACCGGTGACGCTACATTATTTGCAACACTGTCGAAAAAAGAAGAAGGAAGGCTACGTCTCCTTCGGTAACAACTTGAAAGGGTATATCATTGGTATCGGTGATGTTGGTAAGTCTCCATATCATGTGATTAAGGATGTCTGTCTGGTTACCGAGTTGAAACATAATCTACTCAGCATAAGTCATTTAGCTAATCATGGTTATGGCATCAACTTTGGCAAAGACAAATGTACTATAGTTGATAGCTCAACTGGTAGTACTATCTTTGAAGATATCAGGGAAGACAATATATATGTTTTCTATTTGTTGGAACAAACTAACATTTCAGGTAGATGCTTAATGGCTAAAAGTGATGAGAGTCATCTGTGGCATATGAGACTCGGTCACGCAAATATGGACACAATCTCAAGGTTATCCACGAAGAAGCTAGTACGCAGTTTACCGGACATAACATTCAAGAAGGATTCGGTATGCAGCCAATGTGAAAAGAACAAAGCTACCAGATCCACATTCAAGTCAGTAAACGCAGTATGTACTACTAGACCTCTATAATTGCTACATATGGATTTATTTTGTCCTAGCAGAGTTGCTAGCCTCGGAGGTAAGTTATATGCTTTTGTAATTGTAGATGATTACTCTAGATACACGTGGGTATACTTTTTGATACGCAAGAATGATGCATTATCCGAATTTGTCACCTTTTGTAAGAAAGTACAGAATAAAAAAGGTTACATGATCACTCGTATTAGAAGCGATCATGGTGGCGAATTCGAGAATGCAGAGTTTGAGAAATTTTGTGACACACATGGTTTTGTACACGAGTTCTCCTGCCCTAGGACTCCACAACAAAATGGAGTTGTGGAACGTAAGAACAGAACTCTATCCAAAATAGCCAGAGTAATGTTAAACCAATTTAGTCTACCCAAATATTTCTGGGCTGAAGCTGTCAATACAGCTTGTTTTGTTCTCAATAGAGTTCTAATTCGACCCAAATCGAAGAAGACTCCATTTGAGTTATGGTTTGATAGAATTCCATCAGTTTCATATTTTAGAATATTTGGTTGTAAATGCTTTATTCTTAATACAAAAGATAATTTGGAAAAGTTTGACGAAAAGGCCGATGAAGGTATATTTTTAGGTTATGCGACCAAGAGCAAAGGATACAGAGTCTTCAACAAACGAACTATGATCATCGAAGAATCAATCAACGTCACCTTTGATGAATTGAATCAAATGACTATCGATGACAATGACGAAGATCTAACTGTGCCAAGTTCAACACCAACTGATTCTCCAAGAGAAGAACCCGGAAGCAGCTACCTTCGGAGTCTGCCAAAAAGATTGAAATTTACGGCTGATCATCCAAAGGATTTGGTAATTGGTGATATTACCAAAGGTGTAAGTACTCGCACATCCAGTAGAGATATTGTTTCTAGTGTTGCATTCATTTCACAGCTAGAACCCAAAACCATTGATGAAGCATGTAGTGATCGTTTTGGTTAGATGCTATGCATGAGGAATTAAACCAATTTGAACGGAATCAAGTTTAGGAACTTGTTCCCAAGCCTATTGATCATCTGGTCATTGGCACCCGTTGGGTATTCCGAAATAAATTTAATGAGAATGGTTTAGTGACTTGTAACAAGGCTCGACTCGTAGCTCAAGGATATAATCAGGAAGAAGGTATCGACTACGATGAGACTTATGCCCCAGTTGCGAGATTAGAATCTATTCGCATGTTATGTGCATTTGCATATTTTCATAATTTCAAATTATTTCAAATGGATGTCAATAGTGCATTTTTAAATAATTTTATAAAAGAAGAAGTTTTTGTAGCACAACCTCCAAGTTTCACAGATTTTAAAAACCCTAATCATGTTTTCAAGTTGAAGAAAGCTTTATACGGTTTGAAACAAGCCCCTCGTGCTTGGTATGATCGTCTAAGCTCTTTTCTACTTGATAACGATTTTTCAAAGGGCAAGGTTGACACTACACTTTTTATTAAGTCTTTGAATAATAATATCCTTTTAATACAAGTCTATGTTGATGATATTATATTTGGATCTACTGATGAATCTCTTTGTCAAGAATTCTCTAAGTGTATGCAGAATGAGTTTGAGATGAGCATGATGGAAGAGCTGAAATTCTTTCTCGGACTGCAAATCAAACAAACTGACAATGGGACATTCATAAATCAAGCCAAGTACACAAAAGATTTGCTAAAGAAGTTTGATCTGGACAATGTCAAACCTATTGGCACTCCGATGGCAACTTTAACAAAGCTTGATATTGATGAACAAGGCAAGCCTGTCGACACACGTAAGTATCGAGGTATGATCGGTAGTTTACTTTATTTAACTGCTATTCGTCCAGATATTATGTTTAGTGTTTGTCTGTGTACACGTTTTCAAGCTAATCCAAAGGAATCATATCTGTGCACAGTTAAGCGTATCTTTCGATACCTAAAGGGCACTTCTTCTGTTGGCTTATGGTATCCTAAAACCAAGTCCTTTGACCTTATTGGTTACTCGGATGCAGATTTTGCTGGATGCAAAGTTGATAGAAAAAGTACCAGCGGCACATGTCATTTCTTAGGCAATGCTTTAGTCTCATAGTTTAGTAAAAAGCAAAATTTTGTAGCCCTATCAACAACAGAGGCTGAGTATATCGTCGCAGGACGTTGTTGTGCTCAGATTTTGTGGATGAAACAAATTTTGGAAGACTATGATTTATTTTTCACACACATTTCCATTTTCTGTGACAACACGAGCACAATTAATTTGACTAAGAATCCAGTATATCACTCTCGTACTAAGCATATCGAGATCCGACATTATTTTCTTAGAGATCATCATCAGAATGGAGATATTAACCTTGTATACATAGACACTGAGAATCAATTAGCTGACATCTTCACAAAACCTCTAGCAGAAGATCGTTTCAATTATTTACGTCGAGAATTGAGAATTTTGGACGTCAATAATGTTAATTGAAGGTTGAAATTACTAATCTTTGAATTAAATTTTTGAAATGAGTCAAGGATGATGAGGAGATGTGATGATGATGTATTAGCTGATTTTGAGACTTAGTTATTGTCTACTGTACACTTGGAAATGCTCCGACATTCCAAGTTTCTTTTTTTTTAGCTTTTATTATCAGTTTTTTTAGGACTTGTACTGGATATTTTTTGATGTCTCTTGAACATCATTTTATTTTTATGGGATGCGTAGTTTATCTTTTATATCAGTTTATTTATTCTTTATAGCATCTTTATCTGCTTCTATAAACTGCCTGTGAAATAATTCTCTGTTATGTCTTGTATATTCTCACTACATGAGATATTATTTTCTTGTGTTTCTTCACTGTTGTAGCTTATGCATTAATTACGGGGGAGCCTATTTCTTCGCCATTATTTTTCTAAGTGACAACGGAGGAGAAAAAGGATCTAACATTTTGTTTTGAGAATAATACAGGGATTGAACAATTTTGAATATTTTTTTCTCAAAAGATGTTATATCATTCATAGTTTGTCAATTATCAAAATAGGGGAGATTGTTGGCCCATTGGTCATATGGTCAAACTGATTTTAATAATTGATCAAACTCTGTCTCGATATATGGAACTAGTCAGGATATCTCGGACTCTTGGACATGATCAAGAACGGCTATCTACTCAGTTCAAGACCGAAGCGTTGTTTGCCTGTTCGAGTCTGTATTTCTTTGAGAAATATAATCTTTTATTTTATTGAGTCTAGAAATACATTGTACACCGAGTCGTACTGGCAAATAGGCTATTCCAAAATAATTTCAAAATGTTTTTAAAAATTTCCTTAGTTTTGAAAAACATTCGTATTTACAAAAGCTCCAAAAAGGTTTTCAAAATTTCCCAAAATCTATTTTGAAAAACCCTAACCTAACCCTGACAGAACTCGGCCAGAGTTCGGCCAGAGTTCGGCCAGAGTTCGGTTAGTGACCGTTTTGATTTTTGAATTCCTTGGAACTTTGTCCTCCTACAGTTGCGGATTTGACCGAGATTTGCTCATCGAGTTCTGCCCGAATTCTGCCAGAATTCTATCTTTGGAACTCCTATAAATAGAGAAGGATTTTGATCATTTTAACTCACTCATTCACTTTCAATCTTCTCTCTATTTAAAGCTTTCAGTCTTCCAAAGAGTTTTTCTCGAGCTTTAATTTTCAGATCCCAAGCCAGTTACAATCCTCTAGTCGATTTGCCAGTGTGGTACAGTCTAAAAGTTTCAGAGTGATTGTAATCAGAAGGCTTGATAGAAGAATACCTCTTCACAATTGAAGTTGGACGAGTTCTTCGTATCAAAGCTTACGTTGTAGAAGTTGCAAGGGCTTCGTAAGAAAACTTACGGTTTTGCCAATAGTGGATTCAACTGGTAGCAAGAGTTCTACCGACTGGACTAGTCCTCAACAGAGGGAAACCAGTATACATCGCTGTCTTTGCGTTTGCTTTCTTATCTCTGCCTTTACATTATTTAGTTGTGATTATTATTCTGTGATCTTGCTACTAATAATTTTTAATTAGCATTATTCCGCTGCCAACTCTATTCACCCCCCCCCCTCTAGAGTATTCTGCTTTACGATTTCGTTCCTACACACTAGTCATATTAAAGAAGCGTGAGCTTGCATTGTTTTTTGAGTTTTCATATAAAAACAAATTTGAATCCTGCAGGGGAGGGTAATTTTGAAAAGTGCATTAATTCCATAACTTGTCTGCTATATGCCATACAGAGAGGACACAATCAGAGATTTGAATCCATATAAGGGCTTACTCAAGCCCAAACAAAGGAAGCCAACTATACCTTGATCTTGGCTTTTAGATCAGCAAGATCAACATCCCAACATCGAGACAAGATGGACTGTCCTTGAACAGCTAGCTCAAGCTCACACACCGAGTAGACTAGATTAGATTGTTGTAACTTGTAACTACATACTGGACATAAAACGAAATAAATCATGCAAGAAAATAATGGTGTAGTAGTTGGCAACATAACAAGATAAGATGCAATGCAACTACAAGTTCTTAGAAACCAAGGCAACCAAGTTATATTTCACATGGAGGAGAAATTACATCAAGACTCATACAAAAAATATGTAAATAGCTGAAAGAAATCACCTGATTGGTAGCTAAATGGCCTCCATCAGAAAGTTTCCCATATGACCTGAGACCATCGAAGGATATATAATCGTTGGCTTTTGGACCCATCAAGCCATAAAGATTCTGCAATATAGAATTTGGCCCTCTACAAATGGTACGATATTGCCAGTGCATTATGGCCCTCACAGATGCAGCACCACCATCATCAATACCTCCCTGAGGAAACAGATGCTCAGGAAAACTTTCATAAAAAAATAAAGTATGATACAGGAAAAGAAGGAACCTGGAATCCTGGCAAAAGGGTATAACTATGATAACCCTAAAGCATTTTTTCTCTTTTTCTGCTCGTATAATACGCCTGTAAAGTGCTTCTAAAACACGGTTGTGTTTTATATCATCTCCTGCAAGACCTGATATAAAAAATTAATTCTGGCCAAAATATCCAGTAAACAGAACAGCTTGTCAGTAAACTGAATTGAAATACTATTTCTTGTACCAAGTATCATTTACTAAGAGAACATTGATCAACAAGGACACCAAGAGAATACTTCATCTAGAATGATGTGAAGCAGTTTAATTTCACTACATCACCAAAGTAGACGGTAAACCATATCCACAATAAAGTTCTCTTTCCAGCCAATACAGTGGAAGATCAAGAAGTTGAAGAATAGATCGATACTCACCAAGAATAAGGATCGATACTCAAATTCGGTAAACCATATCCACAATAAAGTCCTCCGATTTAAACTCAAATTCGGGATCGATATTCACCAAGAATGGATTGATCGAACGAAGAACTCGTCGATCTCGAACAGATCCCTAAAGGAGTTCGGACAGATCCACTCATGTCAGATCTGAGAATTTCGAATCATTGATCAACGGAAGCAAAGGAAAACGAATTTCTTAAAGGAATCAAATTACTGACCTAGATCATTGTCGACGAGTCTATCGATGAAGACCAAGAAGATGAAGGTTCGCTGCCAGAGGAGGGTCACATTCAATAAACTTTCTCCAAAAAATGTTCTTTTCTCTCTTGTCGATTCCAGGTTTATTTTAGGGCTTTTGTGGGTTAATAGCAAGGAGGAAAGAGGGTTACTATTTGATAATTCTAACATATTTGGATTTTCTCCAATCTCATTCTTCACAGCTAGGGAGAAATATATGTAATTTTATTAAACGAAAAGGAAAACTAGAATAAGAGGCATAGGCACTAGGATCTTTTTTCCTCATAAATTTGACGGCCACCTTGGTGTCGTCCTCGAGCGTCCCCTTGTAGACCTTCCCGAAGCCGCCGACGCCGAGGAGCAGGCCCTCGTCGAACTTGTTCGTCGCGTCCATGATCTCCTGGAAGGTAAATACGCACCCGAGGGGGTTCGTTGAGGCCAGGAAGGCGCAGCTCGCCGTCCCGCTCCGGGTGGAGTCCTTGCTCATCGTGTGGGAGTTCCCGTACAAGGGGAGGGGCAGCCAGGTCTGGGTATGGGGACTGGTCTTCGACTTTCGAGCCGCGAGGAAGAGGAAGAGGAAGAGGAGAGGGGAAATGGAAGGAGCGGAGGAAGAGGAAGAGGAGGAGGAGCGGAGGAAGAGGAAGAGGACGCTGGACCGAGCCCTAATATTTTGAGTGCTTAATATTAATAAGTTCGCAAAATATTACAAGTTTGCTACTGCACTAAAATATTAATAACGTTTTGTTTTATAAACGTTATAAAAAGCCCAGAATTAGTCCAAACCGTCATAGAAAAAAGGTATTTCGAACTTTGATAACGCTTAGATATCAGGCGTCATCAATACGTCTTATCGAGCGTTATTAATAGGCCTTTTTTTTGTAGTGATCATAGGCCAAGTCCTCAAATGCAGTGCCATAATATATATCACATAGCATTTCCTCCTCGGAAAGTACACCTATAACGTTATCCTGTCAGGACGGGAGCAAGTACTTGTACTAAAAACATATAATACTGATCATGACATGGTAAGAGATGAAATGACTGTAATCCTGACATGGCATAATCTATCATGTAAAAATCACAACTATCATGGCAAGGATGCATTTGTCATGGTGGCACATGCATATATATATAGTTTAAAACTGGAGCAGGTACGTGATCGGTCAATAGGTATAGAATGTACCGGTGTACAAGCCATAAATCTGAAATGTACATATGTACAAGTAACAAGCATAGGTGTACATCCTTACAAAAATACGGGATAAAGCCTACGACAAGGTATGCATATACAATGCGACCTCGCTCGGTACGTACGTACAAATAAGGGCATGATCACGTACTCAACTATCAGTTTCCTCCATGTCCCAGTAACCATCATGTGAGATCATGTAAAAGCTCTTCTAAGCATGTGAAGATACTGAGAATTCGTATAAAGCATGTAATGATATGACTTTGCAGTTTCCATAAAGCAGTATTTTAACATGGCTCATTCACAGTTCATTATCATATGCAGTAAATAAGTTTGTAGGGGTACTTGTCTTGAGCAAAGTAAGAATAAGAATATGAAGGTACAGATGTCCGGTGTCCTGTCAAAATGATATACAAACTCAGCCTCTAAGTTATGATTAAGATTACACTAGTGTTGTGACACGGCTCCTAATAGGATACTAGCTATGTGAAGCTCTAGTAGTCCAAAGTGAGGTGTTACAACATCTAGAATAACAAGTAGGTCTCTACACTAAGGTAGGGTAAGGTCCCGATACTAAAATATCCCAAAAACACACAAAAACACACAAGTCAATATTAATTAATTAATTAATCAGACTATAGATTATGTTCTAATAATTATTAATATAGTTTTACAATCCTATTTTATATGAAATAATATACCAAATTGATCCTTGTTAATTATAGTAACTTAATATAAATTTTCTAGAATTTATAATCTAGTGTAAGTATTTATTAAAAATCAGAATACAAGTGTGCATTGAAAATGAGTTTTGATTTACTATTTTTAAACAATGTCAAAACAGTAAATTAAATCATAGAAAAATTATAATAAATTAGATTAATTAACATAGTATTTTATAGTAATTTTACTAGAATTTATTCAGCACTAAAAGTGGTCTGAAAATTCAAAGTTCATAAATCACAGATTCTGAAATTAAATAAATAATTATTTAATGTATTTGTCCGCGTATTTGAAATTGAACCGAAGTCCAGATACGAGGCCGTCTCCGACCCGAGGCCAGCGCCTCTCCGGCGCTCCCCCGTCCCGCTCCTCGGCCAGCCACCCCAGGCCGACCCCCGCTCGGTCGTCCCCTTCCAGCGTGCCTCCACCCCGCGTGGCCCTGACCCGCTGTCCGAGCGATCCGACCTCCCCTCCGGCGAAGCCCCGCCGGACGAGCACCCCTACCTCGCTGGACCCGACCCCTCGGGCTCCGATCCGCTGTTCCGCAGTCCCGAGTCGTGCCCTGAGGCCGTGAGCCTCCGTCGCTGCTGTTTTTCGACCTCGTCGAGACGCTGTCCAGAGCACCCGAGGTATAATTCCGTGTCCGTGAGTCTCCGTGCGGATTCTTTTTTCTATTTTTGTATTTGAGAGCTCTAGCCGAGCACCCGAGGTATAATTCTGTGTCTCCGTGTCCCTCCCGTAGATAGTCTGTAATGACGCGGTCCCAATCCCGTTTCGGGAATCGGTATTTTGAAATATTGTTGCTTTTGGGTGATACGTAGATTTTCGGTTACGTCGTGACGTATTTTCTATTTTTGGATATATTGTGCTGTGGTTGGCTTTTGGGTTGGATATTCATTTTTGGGTTGGTAATTAGTGATCCCTGGTTTGGGATATTTATTTGTGTTGCGGATTAGCATTGTCCCAGGATTGGGTTGTCCCAGTTACAGAGGAGGTGCTGCCGAAATTTTCGGAAAGGTTTTCAAAATAAAAGTATTTAATTAAATTTAGTAAATTGGTAAATAAAAATCTATTTTTCAAATCCGGTCCTTGAAAATGATTTACAAATTTTTGTTGGCTTTAAACGTATATTTTTGTGAGTTGTATCCCCTGTTAGGCGACGACCGCATCGGTCGGATGAGCCTCGGCGAAGCGCAAACGCTACAGAATTTTCTGTACATTGAGACGTTAGCCAGCAACATGAGATTGTATGACCAAGTCTGAGATGCCCCATTTTCTATAATTTATATTTAAATTATATTTTTCTTTAGAACTTGTTACTGGCATTTAGTATTTTGGGTGCAGGGCCTCGGCCTTCTGTTTGGACCGCTTCACGGCACTCAGAGCTCGCCTCAACTTTTTTTAATTTAATTTATTTAATTAGTTGTAAGGGCATAAGTCCAGTTTTTCTTTATTTTCTGTGGCCCTGTAATTGTGTAGTGTAAATTTTCTACTTTCTTTTCTGGGTTGGTTGTTGGCATAGCTAGGCGCATAATTAAAATGGATACTAATTATTTTATATGAAAACTAATAAAGGTTTATCATATTAAGTTAACGAATCAAGACTTCTGTAAATAATTAATTAGTTCATGTTTTCTCATTTAAAAGAAAAAGCCTTGTTATATATATATATATATATATATATATATATATATATATATATATATATATATATATATATATATATATATATTTAAAATACAAAGTTTTGCCAAATTAACCGGTAATTGCTATTTTTCCCAATTAATCAGTAATCGACTTATTCAATTAAAATGATAACGAACGTAGTTTGCGACGTTAGACAATTTTCGGTAGATTAATTAATAACTTAAAAACTTGACTAGGGCCTGCTTCTAGAAATTGCAACTAGCACACCTAGAATGGCTTCTTTATATTCTAAGTCAGGGTTCTCAACTGTAGGGCTTCGATGGTGTGTTTGACCTTCCTCCCCAGTAACGACGTCCTGTTCCAGTCATTAAACAAAGACAAGTTACGGTTACGTTATCTTATATTTTATTTAGTAATTATCAAGTTGCATATTTAAACCATATTGCTATACGGAACTCTCTCCTAGAGTTCAAATATTGATTGATATTAATTATGGGGATATTGGGGGAATAGTGTAGCGTCTATGACCAATACCCCTCATATTGCATATTGTTATTGTGCGAGCTTACCCTTCTTACACACGGGGATAAGCCGTATCGCGTCGCTAGGATGCTATTGTACAACCCAAGCCGGTTACAAACGTTACATATTCAAATTACATTGTTTCAAGTATTGAATTATTAAATATTGTTTAACTGTTTAGCTTGCACTTTTTCGTTATTATTTGAAATGTGTGGTACATATTCGTACTTGCTCCCTCCTGACTGGAGACCAACATTTTTAGGTGACATTGAGGATGCTGAGCTATTGTACAAGAGTAATGCTAAAGTTACAACCAAATGCTTACAACCCACTTACAACCTTCATCCATTGCTGACATGTGGGCCATGGTCCACATGTCAGCAAATGGGTGAGTGGTTGTAAGTGGGTTGTAAGTATTTGCTAGTAGACTTAGCATTATTGATTGTACAATAGCTACTATGACCCGGTGTTGTATCCTGTGGTGTTGCCAGAGTCTCCCTTGGAGGACGCAGAACCAGAGGCTGATGAGCCGACCGTCTAGCTAGTTGCTTTTCAGTTATCTAGTTTTATTGTATTGGAGTTTGTTGATTTGAATTCAGTATTTTATTTCAGTACTTTCATTTCCAGTTACACTTTTCAATTTGTTGAATAAAAAGTTTTTTTTTAATTTTCGTATATTCGAGTTGTGACAAATGTATAGATGTTGTTGTGAATATCTGCATATAGAACAACTTACTGCCGCCGTCTCATAACGGTACAGGCTGGACATGATCCGGTTCGACCCAATAATTTGGGATCGGGTCGTGACAACCAGAAGTCGTGAATCAAGTCCAACATGACTCGACTAGACCCCGAATATGTGTAGGCTCACCTAAGTCCGATCAACCCATGCTAGGCTTGGACTCAGAGTGGTCGTTTGCACAAAGTACGTAAAATCGTAAATAAATGCAGAATTTAAATACATGTAATTTAAATAAATTGAAATTGCAGAATATTAAGAGCGTACATATTACAGTATAGGCACTGTATTTATAAAATATATATTACAGTATAGGTACTGTATTTATTTACATATTACAGTATATGCACTGTATTTATAATGATATAATTTAAATGACATAATTAAATGACAGAATTTAAAATACATATTACAGTACATTGTATTTATATTGACATGAATTTAAATGACGTAAATTAAATGACAGAAATGGAAATGCAAGATTAAAATATAAATATAATTTTATATAATATATTCGTCCAAAAACACAAAAGAAATTTATAAGAATTTAATATTAATATCTTTAACATTTTATCACTTATATATATATATATATATATATATATATATATATATATATATATATATATATATATATATATATATATATATATATATATATATATATATATATACATAAATATGTGTAGTAAATAATCTATATAAAGAAAAATGGAATTTATACAGTGTATTTAACAGTATATATGTATTTATAATATATCCACTATTATATACATATATGTATAATTAAATATATACACATATATACAAATATATATAAATATATATATAAATATTTAATTAATTAAATATGCAGAAAAATATGGTTTAGACTGAAAATTATATAAATACATAGTATACTGTATTTATATAGTATTTTAATATATTCATTATATATATATATATATATATATATATATATATATATATATATATATATATATATATATATATATACCAATTGTAGACAGGATCTTCAAAGCGGCCAGTAGAGTAGAAGAACAAGATCGAAATAGCAAACTTGAACTTTTATTGATATTAGTAGTAATACAAGCACTCACACAAACTCACACTCTTACAAAGGAAAATAGAAAAACTAGTACAAACTTGCACACCCACAAATGAGGCAGAAGGCCTCTATTTATAGTACAAACACACCCGAAGCCAACCGGCAGTATCAGGTTATTGCAAGCCATCTGTCCAGAAGCACCGCCTCGAGTGAATTATTGAAGCCACGTAGTGTATTAGGCACATACGTGTCCCGTCAACTTTATGTCATATCTCCTTTTGCTTTATTAAAGGAGATTCACTCTTATCTTGACTTTGGCCGAATTCTGGATTGTAGGCCCCACATCCACAATTATCAATATTCGTGGCTGTCTTCATCAATTCCACCTTTATTTCCCTACCGCACAGCTGTCCTTCATTTCCCATCATCTTCACTATTTCTGGGTCGCCTTCGTGGCGCATGGCTGGCGGACGATTCAACCACCACTTCATTATTGCTTTCTGCGGAAGATTCTTCCTTATCGCTATGGGCTGCTGCGACTGACGCTTCGGATGACCTCATTGATTCATCATCATCTAATTCTCTAAAAATAGTATCGCCAAATATTTCCTTCATTTGGGAATGAATATATTTGCGACAACGATTTTTCAATTCTTCTTTAGATATTTTAGGATTCTTCCTAAGAATATAATCTTTATATTTTCTTAGGTAATTATCCTCATAATCCATTACCTTCTCTTCTTGCAGCCGGGTTGATTCTTTCGCTTCTTCTGCAAGAGACGCCTTGATTTCTGCAATTTTCTCTTTCTCATTAATCCTATTCCACCATTTAATGAGAAAAATTCTTTTTAATTTATAAATTCCAAATTCTCCCTCTGCACATTTGAGAGACCACTTCATTATGTGGGGAATATTATTAGAGACGAAAAATAACATAGTTGTCTCCTCATCATAAAAATTCTGTTTCTTCTGGCAAATTTTTGCCTTCTCGACCCATTCGTCGAACAAATTGAGCAATGGCCCTGACAAGATTTCCAGGTTAGCTCCAAAGTAATTCCACCATTTGATAAACCAGGTGGGTATGTCCTGCTCTAATATTTTCGGACATATCTTAATGAACCAGGAATGCTTTCTTCTGTCATTTTCATAATAAAACACATAAAAGAAAGCATCAATATAATCCCAGTATGTGAACTTCATTGAAGTTGTGCTATTTCTGAAGAGCATTGCCCTCTCAAAATTCGGATGCAAACCCCACGATTGAGGAGTGAGGATTTTGTATATAGTTATTTTGCTATATACAATCTCTGAATGCGGGTCTTTAGGATTCTGCCTAAAGTGCTCTATCTCTACCGAATTTGTAGAGCATAGCATTCCTTCATAGTGTATTCTCGCCCTCATTTTTATGGGATAAAAATTTCTCTCAAAGTATTTGTCTTTGAGCTGCCATGGATCCCATGTGTCAAGCGATGCAGGAATATCATGTCGGTCAAGACATATGATGTCTTCCTCAGCTGATTTCTGAGTGTAAATTGACTCCATTTCAGCAAGAGTAGCTGCCTCTTGGTAGGAAAATTTTTCCTTCTGCTGCTCATTTGATGCAGTATCGGCTGAAACAATTATATTTCTCCGCACAGGAATTTGGTCCTGCCTCCGGTGAGTCTTCCGACTCTTGGGCTGCTCCCATTTGGGAGGCTCCCAGGGCTGTTTGCCCTTATTGCGTCTGCTCATTCTGCAAAAATTCACGCGTTAGAAAATCGGGAAGACTATTTTCTTCACCTTTAATATATTCAATATCAAAATCAAAAATTGCTAATTCAGCCTGCCATCTAGCAAAGATTTGTTTTGAAGCTAGATTTTTAACATCCTTTTCCAAGACAGTTTTTGCAGAGCTACAATCTATTCTAAGCAAAAACTTCTGATTAAGCAGATCATCTTGGAACTTATGTATACATTTAATAATAGAAAGAATTTCTTTCTTAATTGTAGAGTAATTAAGTTGGGTATCATTCCATTTACCCGAGCAAAACCTGATTAAGACTTCCTTATTAGTCTCAGGGTTTCTTTGCTTCAAGATGCCTCCATAACCAATATCACTAGCATCTGTTTCCACGATTTTAAACCATTCAACATTTGCTAAATGTAAACAAGGTAAATTCTTAACCTTCTGCTTTATTATCCTAACTGCCTTCGTATGTTCTTCTGACCAGGCAGGTGGATTCTTCTTCAATCTTTGATACAAAATTTTTGTATCTTGAGCTATGTTCTTATAAAAATCAGAAACATAGTTCAAAGCCCCAAGAAACCTTTGTAACTGTTTATTATCAGTTATTTCGTCGGGGAACTTAGAAGCAAATTCAATACTTCTATCAATAGGAATTATCGTCCTATTAGCTATATTATGTCCCAAAAATCTTATTTCTGTTTGGAACAATTTCATTTTTGGTGCTGATATTACTAATCCATTCTTGATGACCAAATGCTTGAAAATTTTCAAATGCTTAAAATGTTCATCAAGAGAATTAGAAAATATTAATATATCATCGATGTAAGATAAAATAAATTCAGAATAATTATTGAATATTTCATTCATTATATTCTGAAATTCGGACGGAGCATTCTTTAGTCCGAAGGGCATAACATTCCATTCATAATGCCCAAATGGAACGGTAAAAGCAGTCTTATACCTATCCTGTTCAGCTATCTGGATTTGCCAGTAGCCTGATTTTAAATCAAATTTGGAAAATATCCTTGCTCTAACAATTCTGTTAAGCAAATCCCTCTTATTAGGGATTGGATATCTGATCCATTTCAAAACCTTATTAAGAGGTTTATAATTAATTACCAATCTTGGTACACCTCTCTCCCTCTCAGCATTATTCATTACATAGAATGCTGTACAACTCCATGGAGAGTAGGATTTCCTTATTAACTTTTTGTCTATTAAATCCTGTATTTCCTTTTTACATATTTCCAGATATTGCTGATTCATCTGGCACGGCCTCGCTTTGGTTGGGATATCTTTCTCATTAAAGCTATCCTCATATGGAAGTGAAACAATATGCTATTTTCGATCCCAAAAAGCATTTGGCAGATTACTACAAGTTTGAAGCTTAAACTCTTCTTCAACTTGTTGTATTCTATCCTTCATCTCTGGCTTATTTAATTGATCAGAGATTTGTATTTGCCTTATTTCCTCCCTGAGAAAATTGATTTGATTTTCTTTAAAATCAATTTCTCTTATTTCGTTGAGGATTTTGATCATTGGATCACGAATAAATTCAAAGGTCACTTCTCTACCCTTATATACAGTAGAAATTCCCTTCAAATTAATACTCTTTATCGGCATGAGTTTTTCTAGGAAAGGGGTTCCTAGAATAACATGCTGAGTTATTTCCTTAACTACCACAAATTGTAGTGGTATGGTGGCCGAATTTTTACAGATATTAACATCTGTAACCTTATATGGTGCTGTCAATGCTTTATTATTCGCAGCACTCAGTGTTTGAGTTGTGCGTTCACAATACTTGATTGGAATTACACCCTCTTTAACACAGTTAAGGTCGGCACCACTATCGACTAATGCAATTAAATTCTTAATATAATACTCATTATTAATGAGTAAATCAATTTGAATGTACCATTTTTGGGTAACATAGAGATCTATTTTCTCTAATTTCTGTTGAGGTTCAGTTTCCTCATCAGAAACCCCAGGGGTAGAAGTATTACTTCTTTTTGAACTTTCCCCTTGCTTATTGGTATGCATTATCATATTCTTAGCTACTGTCTCTAAATTGGCTAGTCTTATTTGAGTCATCTCATCTTGAGATTTTAACTCTTTTATTTCTCTCTTCAATACCTTAATCTTATTTTGGAGATCCTGTATTGTTACAGCTTTTACCTCCTTATTTCTATATCGTCGAAGGACTTCATCCATGCTGTAAAATTCTTCTTTCTTATTAGTTCCTTCCTCATTCAAGGAACCACTGGTAGATTTTTCTTCTAAACTAAGAAAATCTATTAATTTTTCTCTAGCATTTCTACTGATTTCAGTAGATAATAGAGATTTGATTATCTCTCCTTTATCTTGAGCAGTCAATACATTTATTGACAATCCATTCATTTCGACTATGGATTTATAGTACTCAAGATCATGTTCATTGGAACATTCCTCACAGCTACATTCACTATCACATTCACACATATTAATTGACTCGTCATCACTAGACTCATCTGATGAACCTAATTCTTCATCAGAATTTATTAATATTTTATACAGGGTTTTCTTTAACCCTTCATCCTCTATTTCTTGGATTTTCTTCTTAGTATAACATCTATTAGCATAATGACCTATTTTACCACATTTGTAGCATTTTATTTCTTTAGAGAATTTCCTCTTATGAGAAGATTTCTTCTCTTTCCCTTTTTCTTTCTCCTTGTATCGCTGGGGATACTTCTTCTTCTTTCTTCTCCTATAGTAGGGCTTATTTTCCTTTTCTCTATTATAATCTTTTTTAGCCTTTCCCTTCTTATCATAAGGCTTGTATTCATCTACAGCAAATTGGCTACAAAATTCACCTAACTGCTTTCTCTCTGAAAGCCTCTGTGATTTCAATTGATGCCTCAGCTTTAAATCATTACATAAAGCTAAGCCTTCTTGAACGCAAGCATTAATCAATGCTCCATAGGTATAATTCTGATATGGTATTTCACCATTATTCCTTTCCTTCAACTTTTGCCGTATTTTTTCAGCAAAGAGGTTGGGTAGTCCATCAATAAATTTGGACTTCCAGTATGATGCATTGGCATCATCTAGCGCCATGACTCTACTCAGAAAAGTATCTTTATACCATCTGAAATGAGTCAATGTTGGACATCGCAAATTCTGTAATAGGGTTCTAATTCTCCCCCCATCAGAAATATGTCCTGTGAAATGCTCTAATATATTATATATTAGAGTGTAAACAGCATCAGATTTCTGCTGTCCATCTTCTGTCTTAGTGACATTTATTATTTCCATTCGTTGCTCATTACTCAGGCAATGATCCCACCATCCTCGCAGGATGCCTGTAAATCCACTGGCAACAAATAAAGCAATTTGCCGGTCATTATTACCAGCGGCTTTAGCAACATTAGAATACATCAATATTCGATGTAATTGATCATGTATTTGCTTATCAGAAAGACCATCTATGTTCCATTCATAGATTTCTCCAGCACAGTAATGATTCTGAATTATAGAATCATTCTCCTCATACAAAACATCCATGGGAGAAGGTCTTTTGTAATAATATTTAATCAAATTGGGTTTGTCGTATTTGACAGTATTAACTCTTTCTCGATTCATATCTTTTTGAACCGCTTCTAAAGAGTTTTGAACCGAATTAAAAGAATTATACATTTCCTCTAATTCAATAGGATTAACTTGTTCATCTTGAGTAGAACAAGTCTCCCTAGAGTCAGATTCAGACTCTTGACCATTCTGGGTCGAGGATTCTCCCCCCATCACAACGGCTCCCCACGCACGCGCATGTGCTGCGCTGTCCAATAGGCCAACTTGGCCGCTGGTTAAGAAAGGGGGCTTTCTATATTTAAGTGAAACCCTGTAACGGGTTCGGTTAATCAGCGGGTCGGAGATCCGACCCGCTATGGGTCACCATTTTCATGTCCTGACTGGTTGGACACTCGAGTTCGTGTCCAGCACTCGTATCGGGGGTTTCTAGACACAAATTTTCGTATCGAAAGATACTATTATGCTCGTCGTGTCGTTCTCGACACATTGGTGTCCACAGAGTCACCATGACACGAATTTGCGTCCGTGTCCGCCGTGTCTAAACTAAGGTTAGGGTTTCCTCGGTCTACGGGTGTCGGGATGTGTCGAAACTAGGGCGATCGATTCGTCTCAAGGAGACGAACACATCCGTGCTAACTATGTGAAGAAAAAACGCATGAACCAAAGTCCGACCTACCTCGTCGGTCGGGCGGGCTATGGCGGCGGCGGTACGGTGGTCGTGGTCGCCGTCGGTCGTCGAAAAACAGTGGAGCTCGCTCTCCTCTTCGATTTGGCACTGGTTGTGGGTCTCCTCGTGCTCTGGTTGTCGAGATAGGGGGGTCGTTGGAGTTCGTCTTCGTCGATCGCCGGAGTTTAGAATAGTAATAGTAACAGAGAAAATAAAAAATGAATTAATTTGAGGATTCAATTTAAAATTGATTTTGAAATTGGGATTTTCTTCCTTGGGAATGGTGTCTATTTATAAAAAAAATAATTAGGGCAAACTAACCACGGTTAACTACTAACTTGACCCTAGGGTTAGATTTTTACCATTTTGCCAAAACGGGGAGAAATACAGCTTTTACGGTAGCAGTTATTTAATTATAAAAAATTCAAATGACGTCCAAACGACTCCAAACAAATCGCCGAAAAATTCTAAATTAATAGAAAAATATTTAGAACCTAATGGAATCAATTTGGGACAAATTTAGAATTGTTTATCATTTATTAAAAAAATTTAAAACAGGGATTACAAGTGCTTAATGTTTTGGATTCATAATTTTGTATGTAATGGTGGAGATGATGGGTTCATTTTTGTAAGTGATGGTGTGGGTGATGTATTGTGTTTTGGATTTATTTTGTAAATGATGCTTAATGTTAAGCTTTTATGTTGTTTACCAATTGAACATTATAGTTATATATGGATTTTGTTGTCTTCTACTTAATGCAATATATTTTTCTATTTTGTAAATGATAGTAAAGAATGCTTGATGTTGTTAAGCTTTTTTTGTATTGGAGCTCTGACTCCTGGAGATACGCCTGAGAAAAAGCTCGACAACGGCCATGATCATATGAATTATGTTATATGTGTATTTAAATTGTATGTTTATAGCTGAAAAATGCAAACAATAATTTTATAAGTATTACTTTTGAGACGGTTATGTAATTGTACTAGATATAAAAGACATCTTTTTGTGATGTTGGCAAATTTTTCTAGGACGGATGTTATTCGTCACAAACTCTTTTATTTTGGGACAGTTTACTAAACCGTCATAAACATATAATAATTCAAACCGTCATAAACATATAAAAAAATAAATTACAAAAAATTATTTCATAATCATATTTTTCTCCTGCAGTTTAATAAATAACAATAAATACATAATAACATGCCCTCCCTGGGTTCGTCGACCCCTTCGGTGGAACACTCAATACCGGTAAATCACAACAATATAACACAATATAAATCAACACAAACAAACAAGTATCCAAGTCTATTAACCAACTAACCAACTAAACAAATATCCAAGTCTGTAAATCAATACATAATAATATGCCGTCCCAAGTCTACAACAAATAACCATCCAACAAATATCCAAGTCTATAAACCAACCAACAAATATCCAAACATCCTGACCACCAATACTAAAAGTCTACACACAAACTAAGAATCAACACAAACAAACACAAATAAATCCATATGGATAGGAACAAACAAACAGTCCTAACTAGGACTACTGGGGATCTGGAAGAGGAGGGGCACCGCCGTGCCTCATGGATAGAAACATCTCGTACTCATTCCGTAAAATCGTCACCGATGAAGAAGGTAGTGACGTCGGTGGAGTCGGTGTCGATGAAGAAGGCAGTAGCGCCGGCGGAGTCGACGACGATGAAGGCGCACCCGGAGGACAATAACGCTCCAACGCTGCTAGTCGCTGGTGGTAGGAATCCATGGTAGATAACAGCCTCGTACTGCTATCAACCATCGAATCCTGCATCAACGTGAGCCTCTCGCCCATTGGCAGCTGTGATGCCTGCTGATCCGTCATGTTGTGCTCTGTCGACGCTCTAAGATCAGTGACGCCCCGCTCTGTCCTCTCAGTCATATCCCTGAGCTCCATAATGCTGCGGTCGAGTGTATCCAATCGTGCTATGAGCGCAGCATCGTCCGTCTGGTGCTGCTCCTGGATCCGTCGTAGCAGCTCATCACGGACAGACTCCGCCATCTGCTGGACTCGGGCAGACTCCTGGGAGGGCTGTGGGCCATGCACACTAGCAGGGGAGGTCCTAGAGGACTGTGTCGCAACTAGGGTGCCATAGGATCCCGTACCGTAGTACGTACCCATGTGGAGACCACCAGCGATGGTCACCCACTGCTCGTCCTCCGACGGAGCTGGAGCAGGCTGGGAGAAAGTACCGGCCTCTCCCGTAGCAGGTGCACTAGCAGCCGCCTGCTCCTTAAGCCGTTGAAACTCGGCCTAGAAAGCATAGATACTCTATAACTTCTAATGTCTAATGTACTAATTATTACTAACTACATGAATATCTATTTGCATGCATATTTACTAAGTTATATCAAAACTAACACGAAGTATTAAAATTAATAAATAGAATTGTAATACTTACATAGGCCCGCTCCGCCCTCTCGTCAATAAGCTTCTCGCCCTTCCGATGTGTGGCCAGAAAAACCGTCACCATATTGGCGTCATCACCCTTCCTTACCTGTAATTAAATATATCACCTTTTACTAATTTATCGGACTTGTATTAAAATAATATTTCTGAAATAAAAAGACATACCAAACAACAAAAATGTTCCGTCATCGGAATCGAACCACCGCACCACTTTGATTCCTGGTTCCTAGCCGTCTTGTCCTTCTCAGACTTTTTTTTGTACCTTGGCTCGTCGAATCGAGCCTTCATTACAGTCCACTGATCAGGGGTGATCCAACCTTGTATCGGCTTTTCGGTACGATCATGAGTCTTCTGATCATTAATAGCGTCGCGGATCAGCTTAGCAGCGACGGCAGAAAACATCTCCTCGATCATCTCGGCCCGGTGCGGTGGATAGAAAAACATATCCTAAAAGAGTGCAAACCAAATATTTACCAGTTATATATAATATGCAAAAATTATATGATTCATGTTAAAAACAAATATATTTTAACCTTGAAGCGCACAAACCAGTAGACCTTCCTCTCGTCCGGAGTATCAGAGCAGTTTATCCAAGGACCACCATAATTAGTCCTCAATAAGTGGCATAGGCGTCTCTGTACCGACGGGGAACGATATCTATACAGACATATTATATTTATGAGAAAAATTAATTTATGATAAACACAGGAAAAAAATGATAAACCAAAATACTTATTTTGTACCATCGGCCCAGATCTTCGTCCTCGTCTTCTCCGGAGGTACGCATGCATCATCTGCCTGATACGAGTCGGCCGTCGATTCAGCCTCCTCTACCTGCTCATCTGTCTCCATCGTCGTATCAACAGTAGGAACGCTAGACGACGGAGCATTCTCAGGCCTGGAACTACTCATCCCAGGAGATATGCTACGTAGCGTCGGGGCAGACAGAGGTACTGTCCGATACACAGAAGTACTGGGCGACGAGGATCCAGAGCCGGTACCAGTAGGAGGTACCGAAGGAGTACCCTGTCCTCTGCCATTACCAGTACCCCGTGCCCCATGTCGGGACGTACGAAATGATCCGCGACGACCTGTCATACCTGATAACAATATATGATGAGATACAACAAATAATAGAGACTAGAAATATAAAAGTACAACAAAGATAAGATTAAAACCAAGACAACATATGATGATACATTTTACAAGAAACATCTAAGTCCAGATAGTATATTCTACAAGAAACATCTAAGTTCAGATAGTACATTCTGCAAGAAACATCTAAGTCCAGATAGTACATTCTAAAAGAAACATCTAAGTTCAGATAGTAACCAAAACTAGATAATAACCAACTCTACATAATAAGAAAATAAAAGTACATCTCACTCAATCATCTTCAGAATATTCATCTTGTTCGTCTTTCTCGACTTCATCTTCCTCTTCCTCCTCCTCCTCATCTTCACTTTCATCTTCGCCTTCGTCGGCTTCGCCTTCCTCTTCGGATAATTCTACATCTTCTACATTAGTCGTGTAATGCATAACTTCCGTGGAGTCCACATGTCACGACCCGCACCCGCTTTTTCGGATACGAGACGTGTCCAAGCCAGCCTACGCCGTAGAGTCGGCGGTAGAACGCTGTCAAGCCCGCAAGAAATAAATGCTCAAAATAAACTGTATTTCTCATTCACATTTCTAAATTTATTACCACATTTACAATATTTATATTTAAAGAAAATACAAGGTTCTCACAAATAATGAAAATGACAACTAGTTCCACTATCTAAGTCGGCCTCTGCATACCCATGACTTCCCAGTGCTAAGAGTGATCGCGACTAAACCTGAAAAATGTTGGTTTCCAGTCAGGAATGGAACAAGTACACAAACCGAAGGTAATGCGAAAATACAATAGAATTAACAAGACATGAAAATAACATATGGAATATGAAAGCTAGAAAGTAACTGATGGCATGGCACGGTGAAGAATAAAAGAAAAAATAAAAGACAACTACCTATGTGGTGTGAAATATCATTTTCAACATGTGAACGGCTAGGGGTAAATAAGGCATACTGCACGTGTCGTGTGCAGCTGCTAGCATAAACGAAAGACACGGGGGATAGTTCTGGGTAGTCCACATGTCTACTAAGATATTTTCCCTCCCGACAACT
Organism: Iris pallida; assembly: GCA_029216955.1. NCBI lineage: Eukaryota > Viridiplantae > Streptophyta > Magnoliopsida > Asparagales > Iridaceae > Iris > Iris pallida. The sequence goes on from JANAVB010005597.1 coordinate 43,250,690, forward strand.
CCGTGTGACGAGCGTGTCAACAAGCAGCAAGATATATATAGACATAAAATGAAAAGACTACTATGAATCGAAAGCAATCAGAAAGTGCACTTGCCTGAGGTCCTTAGGTGGAGAAACCAATAATACTATACCACTCAATGAGCCACAATCAGTCAACACATGCAGAAGTCTCCAGATGCTGAAATAAACAGTACCAACGTTCTTAGAATAGTCAAATTAGCTAGAATTGCCTGTTCTTAAGTCCAATTCTGGACACAAGGGCAAAATGGTAATTTCGGGTCAAAACGGTGTCCGCCGTTGGACCCGTTTTGCACCGAAAAGCGTGCCAAAGTCAATGGTCTATAAAGTTATCAAACTATATGTCAAAAGGTCCAGTTTTTCGATACGAACCCAACCGTATATCCAAATTTGGATTTTGGCGGGCCGTGCACAAAATCGCCCGTTGAGTCGGACTGTGGGACCCACAAAACGACGTTCCGATTCAACTGTCTTAGAATGGGACCAAACTTGGCATACAGGACCAAAAAAATGATACGGTCCTACTGACGTAAGTTTCGTCTCGATCTGACGAGCGCACACAAAGTTATGACTGAATTTGCATTGCACGGATACGAGGCGATTCCGATGGATACGTATCAAATTCGTCGCGCACACGCGACAAATTTGAATTCCGTCAAAGCCCACACGACCACAAAGCCGTTACACACCTTTTGATGCTTTTGGTTCGCGACCACGTCGCCCGGAATGGAGGGACGCACGTCGTGTGGATGGATTTTATTGATTTTAAAACAGGTTTTTAATGATAAAATCTAAATTTTGAAATTTGTTTTCTCTGCGTATACTTAATGAAAATTTAATCTATAAAATAGGTTAGGAAGCCCTACATGCTGTCAATAAATGCCTTCAAATAGAGTTTCAAAATCGTGCATGGGTTGGGATAAAACTGGCCGTAAACTAGAGTATTTGGACTGGTTCACGCGTCCTGTTTCGACAGGTTTTCCTCCGACTTTGCGTCGATTCTCTGGAAAATCTAGCACGATTACAAACGATCTAATTGAAGGATATTAAAGTGGTATAGGTTAGCTTTGAACCCGAAGAATCCATTCGTGAAACGGACGAGGGTGGGGATCGTGGTTGCCTCGCGAAGTAGGCCTCCTTGCTGCTACTGCTGCTGTGATTTGATCTGTTACGTGCGTTGGGGCGCTGCCACGCCGGCCGACGGCCGATCCCCGGCCAGCCTGCGGCGTGCACGCACTCAGGGGAGGGGCGCGTGGCGTTATGCGCGGCTTCGAATTAGGGTTTGGGTGTTTCTCGATCGATCTCTCTCTGTTCTCTATCGAACAGTGCTCGGTTTATAGAGTCGGGAGGAAGGGTTCTATTGCTCGGCCTGGCTTGGGGTTGAGCTCGGGCTGTGGTCCATTGACTGGGCTGGTTGTTACTGCTTCTCTTTGTATTTTTGTATGTATATACATTTAATATTTGGTTGGCTGGGCTTCAGTTGCTGTAGGCTCGGTTGGGAATAAATGGAGGGGTGCTCGTACTTCAACTACTTCAAGTCGACAGCAGGTTCAATAACTACAGTGGGGCTCCTTACATCCTGATAATCATGTGTATTCTTTTGCTCTATGCATGTCCCACTTATAATTAACTTAGTAGTAAGTGAAGTTTTACTAAAGGTTAAAAATATATAAATAAACCATCAACTCTAACAAGACTGTAGATACACACACACACCTATTATATTTATATTAGTATTTACATAAACATATACGTATATAGTATATATACTTCTATATATACATGCACATACACATATATATAATTTATATACGCATAAATTATAAATCACATCATAACGATTTAATATAACAATTAAATATAATAATTAATTATTTATAAAATCTAAAAAAATCACCATTTAACTAAAATAAGTAAAAATAGAATATTTCTAAACTTTCGGAAAGGGGAGCTATAACCACAAAAATTTGTCACGATCCGCACCCGCTTTTCCGGATACGAGACGTGTCCAAGCCAGCCTACGCCGCAGAGTCGGCGGTAGAACACTGTCAAGCCCGCAAGAAATAAATGTTCAAAATAAACTGTTGCTCATTCACATTTCTAAATTTATTACCACATTTATAATATTTATATTTAAAGAAAATACAAGGTTCTCACAATTAATGAAAATGACAACTAGTTCCACTATCTAAGTCGGCCTCTGCATACCCATGACTTCCCAGTGCTAAGAGTGATCGCGGCTAAACCTAAAAAATGTTGGTTTTCAGTCAGAAATGGAACAAGTACACAAATCGACGGCATTGCAAAAACACAATAGAATTAACAATACATGAAAATAACATATGGAATATGAAAGCTAGAAAGTAACTGATGACATGGCACGGTGAAGAATAAAAGAAAAAATAAAAGACAACTACCTATGTGGTATGAAATATCATTTTCAACATGTGAACGGCTAGGGGTAAATAAGGCACACTGCACGTGTCGTGTGCAGCTGCTAGCATTCACGAAAGATACGGGGGATAGTTCTGGGTAGTCCACGTGTCTACTAAGATATTTTCCCTCCCGACTACTCCGTGTGACGAGCGTGTCAACAAGAAGCAATATATATGTATAGACATGAAATGAAAAGACTACTATAGATCAAAAGCAATCAGAAAGTGCACTTGCCTGAGGTCCTTAGCTTGAGAAACCAATAATACTATACCACTCAATGAGCCACAATCAGTCAACACATGCAGAAGTCTCCAGATGCTGAAATAAATAATACCAACGTTCTCAGAATAGTCAAATTAGCTAGGATCGCCTGTCCTTAAGTCCAATTTTGGACACAGGGGTAAAATGATAATTTTTGGTCAAAACGGTGTCCGCCGTTGGACCCGCTTTGTACCGAAAAGTGTGCCAACGTCAATGGTCTCTAAAGTTATCAAACTATATGTCAATAGGTCCAGTTTTTCGGTACGAATCCAACCGTATGTCCAAAGTTGGATTCCGGCGGGCCGTGCACAAAATCGCCCGTTGAGTCGGACCGTGGGGCCCGCAAAACGACGTTCCGATTCAACTGTCTCAGAATGGGACCAAACTTGGCATACATGACCAAAAAAATGATACGGTCCTGTTGACGCAAGTTTCGTCTCGATTTGACAAGCGCACACAAAGTTATGACTGAATTTGCATCGCACGGATACGGGACGATTCCGACGGATACGCATCAAATTCGTCGCGCACACGCAACCAATTTGAATTCTGTCAAAGCCCACACGACCACGAAGTCGTTATGCACCTTTCGATACTTTTGGTTCGCGACCATGTCGCCCGGAATGGTGGGACGCACGTCGTGTGGATGGATTTTATTGATTTTAAAACAGGTTTTTAATGATAAAATCTAAATTTCAAAATTTGTTTTCTCTGCGTATACTTAATAAAAATTTAATCTACAAAATAGGTTAGGAAGCCCTACATGTTGTCAATAAATGCCTTCAAATAGAGTTTCAAAATCGTACATGGGTTGGGATAAAACTGGCTGCAAACTAGAGTATTTGGACTGGTTTACGCGTCCTGTTTCGACAGGTTTTCCTCCGACTTTGCGTCGATTCTCTGGGAAATCTAGCATGATTACAAACGATCTAATTGAAGGATATTAAAGTGGTATAGGTTAGCTTTGTACCCGAAGAATCCGTTCGTGAAACGGACGAGGGTGGGGATCATGGTTGCCTCGCGAAGTAGGCCTCCATGCTGCTACTGCTGCTGTGATTTGCTCTGTTACGCGCGTTGGGGCGCTGCCACGCCGGCAGACGGCCGATCCCCGGCCAGCCTGCGACGCGTGCGCGCTCAGGGGAGGGGTGCGTGGCGTTGTGCGCGGCTTCGAATTATGGTTTGGGTGTTTCTCGATCGATCTCTCTCTGTTCTCTATCGAACAGTGCTCGGTTTATAGAATTGGGGGGAGGGGTTCTATTGCTCGGCCTGGCTTGGGGTTGAGCTCGGGCTGTGGCCCATTGGCTGGGCTGGTTGTTACTACTTCTCTTTGTATTTTTATATGTATATACGTTTAATATTTGGTTGGCTGGGCTTCAGTTGCTGTGGGCTCGGTTGGGAATAAATGGAGGGGTACTCGTACTTCAACTACTTCAAGTCGACAGCAGGTTCAATAACTACAGTGGGGCTCCTTACATCCTGATAATCATGTGTATTCTTTTGCTTTATGCATGTCCCACTTATAATTAACTTAGTAGTAAGTAAAGTTTTACTAAAGGTTAAAAATATATAAATAAACCATCAACTCTAACAAGACTGTAGATACACACACACACACCTATTATATTTATATTAGTATTTACATACACATATACGTATATAGTATATATATTTCTATATATACATGCACATACACATATATATATAATTTAAATACGCATAAATTATAAATCACATCATAACTATTGAATATAACAATTAAATATAATAATTAATTATTTATAAAATCTAAAAAAATCACCATTTAACTAAAATAAGTAAAAATAGAATATTTCTAAACTTTCGGGAAGGGGAGCTACACCACATCAACAATATTGGTTACAAGAGGTAGCTCGTCCTCCTAATAAGCTTTTTCGTCAACATCAAAAGTATCTCTAGCTTTAGTCTTGCATACTGCCCACCAGTCAGACTTTGTTGCTCCCCGTCTCGGATAAGCTGTGAAGTACATGAGTTGAGCCTGAGTTGATAGGACAAATGGTTCATAACCTTGATATCTACGCTTGTAGTTTATATCCACAAGACCATGCTTGTCAATTTTTCAACCTTGATTTTCAATCGGATCGAACCATTCATACTTGAACAACACGATCTTTGCTGGTTCTCTGTCATAATTATATGTCAACTCCACAATCTCTCACAAAATATCAAAGAAATCGTTTCCTGGATCGACGTCTTTGTAGTTCGAAGATTTGATACACAAACAACTATTTTTTGTGGAATCAAGATCCAGGAAGCTATCTCTGATCGAAGCATTTGTCGACTTGAACCTAAAGCCATTGACACAGTAACTTGGCCATATTTTAACAAAAGTAATTGGTCCCTTGGCAAGAGTTCTAATTAATTCAATCTCTGGTAAAATTAGACGATCGACCTGAACACCAAAGAAGAGATAGTAAGTTATTTATTGCGTAGTTGCATTAGAAGAGGCCAGTAATTACCGAGTTGTTTACATATTCGCTCAACCAAGAAGGAAAATGACGTCTCATTTCTTGTTCTAATATTTCGTCTATTAGGTAGGGTCTAACCGACCTCAACTCATCATTATATGTGCTGAAAAACAACGAAGCAACCGCCGATTAGTACAATAATATTAGCTTATACTATTACATTGAGATGACGTAAACTCATCATTAATTACTTACCCCTCTAGCTTCTCCACTTCATCCTCGTCGCAATTGAGTAATATATACAACTGAGCAGCCCTTAGCTCTTCGTCATTCAAATATCTCTTCTTCATTTTCCCCGAAGGCTTTCCGGACGCATTGAATACTTTCAGTATTCCATCATTAGATTCTTGATATCCGTCGTCGTTTCTCGGAGCCCTCGTTCTATTCGTAGCAACATGAGGTTTGAAATACGTCGAGCAGAAGTTTGTAATCTCCTCGAGAATATAGGCTTCACAAATAGAACCCTCGATCCGAGCCTTGTTTTTCACCTTCCTCTTTAGGTGGTTCAAATGCCGCTTAAACGGGTACATCCACCGATAACCGACGGACCCACCAATATGTGCCTTGTAGGAAAGATGAATTTACAAATGCTCCATGGAGTCAAAGAATCCAGGAAGAAATACCTTTTCGAGCTTGTACAGTGTTACCGCAATATCGTTCTTCTGCTTTCTAGACGATCGACAAGCAACTTAGTAGAACAAAAATCTCTAAAAAATATGCTAAGCTCGGTCAATGGATTCCAAACAACCTAGGGTAAGAATTCCCGAAATGCAATCGAAATTAACCTCTCCATGAATACGCGACAATCATGGCTCTTCATACCTGTCAGTTTGTTCTTCTTGAGGTCGACGCATCTTCTCAAGTTCGAAACATACCCGTCTGAAAATTTTGGACCTTGAATCCACCTACAAAGTCTCACTTTATCCTCCTTCTCCAGTGAGAAAATTGTCTTAGGCTGCTTCAACTTCCCATTCTCCTCCTCTATCAAATGCAATACAGGACGTCTACATATTTCTTCCAAGTCCAATCTAGCCTTTGGATTGTCTTTCTTCTTCCCCTTTACGTCCATTACAGTATTAATTATGTTGTCAAACACATTCTTCTCGATATGCATGACATCAAGGTTATGTCTAATCAGATCGGTGCTCCAATATGACAGATCCCAGAATATACTTCTCTTCGTCCAGTTATGTGTGCGACCAAATCCGTCACACTTGTAGCCCGTAGCAGGCTCTTCAATAGCTCTTGGTAAATCTTTTACCTCTTCCCATATCGTGTATTCGGGCCACCTTGGCGGGGGATTAGCCTTCTCCACAATGCCAGCACGAAAAGCATTCATGTTCCTCCGGTACGGATGATCCTTCGACAGGAATTATCGATGACAATCGAAGAAGCACGATTTGCCTCTGTATTTCAAACGGAAAGCCTTAGTACGGTCCATGCAATACGGACATGAAAGACGACCATGCGTGCTCCATCCAGATAACATACCGTAGGTCGAAAAGTCATTGATGGTCCACATAAGTGCTGCCCGTATCTGAAAATTTTGTTTTTTAGATACATCGTACGTGTTGGAACCTACTTCCCACAGCTGATTTAACTCATCAATCAATGGCTGTAAATACACATCGATGTTTCTTTTCGGATTGTTCGGACCTGGAATAATAACAGTGAGGAACATATACGGAGTCTTCATGCACATCCAAGACGGTAGATTGTACGGAGTGACGATCACAGGCCAACACGAATACTGGGATCTCGAAAGTCCGAATGGGGTAAAACCGTCGGAGCAGAGACCCAATCTGACATTACGCGGATAAGAAGAAAAATCTGGATACTCTCGATCAAAGTGCTTCCATGCTTCTCCATCAGATGGGTTATCCAACACTCCTTCGATCTGTTCTCGCTTATGCCAACTCATGTTTTCTGCAGTTTCCTTCACCATAAACAACCGCTGCAACCGCGGCGTCAACAAGTAGTACATCAAATCTGTAGGCTTCCTTTCACCGACAGACTTTTCTCTACCACTACCCTTGTAGCGATCAGCACCACAAAATCTGCAGGCGTCTTTATTCTTGTCGTCTTTGTAGTACAACATGCACCTGTTGTGACATGCATCGATTTTCTTATATCCCATCCAGAGCGATCTCACCATCCTCTTAGACCGGTAAAAGTCTTTAGGCAACTTAGCACCCTCAGGCAATATTTTTATAATCAACTCCATAACTCGATTGTAGCAATCTTACAACATATTAAAATCGGACTTGATGCTCAATAATCTTGTAACCACCTCCAATGGTGAATTATCCTCACAACCAGGTTATAATTGAGTCCTTGCATTCTCCAGCAACTCCATGAACTTTGCAGCATCGACGTTCGATGCCTCCTCAGGTGCATCATGATTGTCCGGATCGAAACTAGGCCCCGTCGCATCAAAAATTATGTTCACCAACCCATCGTCGTAAGTAGCGTGGTTGTGGACATCCACATAAGGCTCATACTCTGATGCTAATGACACAAGTTCTCCGTGTGCGCTTCACTGATAGTAATTCGGCGTGAAATCCTTCGAGTATAAATGATACGTGACTTCTACTTCTGGATGATATTTCAAGTTGCGATATCTCACACACAGACACTTAATTTTGGCACCGTCCATGTACTTAGGGAATGCCTTGGCAAACTGCAGGAACTGCTGTACACCCTCTATGAATTCATCCCGCACACCGCACATGTCATCAGGATGACGGTTGTACATCCAAGAACGATTCCGCAGATAGTAATTCAGATCCATATCCATTTGAGAATAATTCTGTAATATAGATACATGCACATTGTTGAAACACTTGTAAAAGTAATAGGCGCATTAATCATGACATATCCTACTCTCAGTTAATATATCATGCAACTCAGTTCATATATATACATTACCCAAACCTATACATATTTCATTCAATCCCAAATGACAGTTTTCATGTATCAAAACCCAAGTTCCATTGTGAAATCTCAGTTTTCTTCATATGAACTGTAAGATACAATGAGTATACCTATACATATATGTGCATACAATGATACACACGAAAATACCTATATATACTTATTTAAAATAAGGAAAAAGTGTGTACAGGTTAACATACATATGTACGTGTCAATGGGGTGTCCACGTGTCCATAAAACTGGACATGAGTGTCCAAACTACACAGCATACATGCACAAGTGTCTGTCTCATGTCGTATTGTGTCCAGAGGTAGGTCAGACATAGGGCTTCGTGTACAAGTGTCTATCTTGTGTCGTATTGTGTCAGATATGGACACGGGGTAGCAGGGCACAGTCATAGGGCTAGAGTTTACCTAGTCGGAGAGGAGAGGGTCGTCGATGGGGGAGCTGGAGACGGAGGCCGAGGGTCGTCGAGGGGGAGCTGGAGACGGAGGAGAGATGGAGCGGGTCGTCGAGGGGGAGCGGAGGGCCGGAGGGGGTCGCCGAGGGTCGCGGAGGGGGAGCCGAAGGAGGAGGAGGTCGCCGAAGGTCGTCGAGGGGGAGCCGATCGAGGGGGGAGGGGGTCGCCGAGGGGGAGCCGAGGGAGGAAGAGGTCGCCGAGGGCCGGAGGCGGTCGCCGAGGGTCGGGGGCCGAGGGGATCGCCGAGGGATCGAAAAAAATGGGGGAAGGGATCGAAAAAAATAGGGGAAGGGATCGAAATAATGGGGGGAATGAAAACTCAAACCTATATTTTCAATTGAGCGACGTCTTTATTAAACGTTGGTAAACGTCGCAAATATTATTGATATTAACGACGCCTTACTAAAAACGTCGGTAAACGTCGCTAATATTAGTGATATTAGCGACGTTTACCGACATATCCGCGATGAACGTTTTTTTAATACAATACGTAGTCGTAATACGTCGTCAATAGTGACGTCTTGCGATGTTATATAATAACGTCGCTAAATTGTTAAAACATAGCGACGTTTTTGCTAAGCGTCGCTAATTGTGTCGCTAAAATGACTTATTCTGGTAGTGTCTTCCTGTGTTAAAATGCAGGAGAATGGTCATTCTCTGTGTCAAAATCACGGAGAATGACCATTCTCTATTGTTAAAATCAAGAGAATGACCATTCCCCGTATTAAAATCACGGAGAACGGTCATTCTCCGTGTTAAAATTACGAAGAATTATCATTCTCGATGTTAAAATGACGGAGAATGATATTTTTTCGTGTTAAAATACAGAAGAATAGTCATTCTCTGTGTTAAAATCACGAAGAATGTTAAAATTACGGAGAATGACCATTCCTCGTGTTAAAACGCAAGAGAACGGTCATTCTCCGTGTTAAAATTACGGGGACTGGTCATTCTTCGTGTTAAAATAACGGAGAACAGTTGACAGAAACTTAATTTTTTATTTTTAGAATTTTTTTGTCAGTAATAAAGATTCAAGAGTTTTCTGTTCTTCTTTCAAAACGGTGCTAACTCTTATGGAGAAGAAGAAGAAGATCTTCTCTCCACAATTGACCTAATCGCCGAAAAACTTCAAATCTCTCCACGAAGATGATGATGATGATGATGATGATGATGATGATGATGATGAGCGATGATTGGAGTTCGACTGAAGAAAAGCACAGTGAACTACGAACGATCTTTGCGATCTCTGCTGAAGATGAGAGCAATGGAATTCAGATCTCTCGTAAAGAAGAAGAAGAAGACGAAAATCGTAATCCAAATTTGAGTTTGTGAATTCAAATACATATATATGACCAAATTTGTGCGAAAGGGTAGTTATGGTATTATCAAAATGGTAATTTTGTAAATACAGAACATCTAAAGGAAATCTTGGAATATTTAACGTGAAAATATATAATTTTGGGTATTTCATAAAATTCACCCAGCGGGTGGATTTTTCATGAACTCCCACCCCGAAATTGAGTATTTTAGCAATTTTCAGTTTTTTATATGGTTTATTGAATTTACCATCTAAAAAGTTGAATAAATTTAATAAGTTTATAGATGAAGAAAATTTTGGCCTATCTAGTGTGACACGACCCATATTTTTTTTCTCCACCTTTTTGTTGCTGTCCTGTTACGACAAGAATTGCACTGTATTTTGGCCCACACGATACAATACAGTGTTTCAACAAACACTCAATTATGGAAGTAGCTTATTAAGATATGAAATGTGTAAGATGTGCATGAATACTTTTTCGAAGAAAAAAAAACTATCAAGATATCGAAAAATATAAGATATATAAACATGTTAACTTTCTTAACAATTCCTTTTTTTTTTTTCAGTGTCACAGTCATTAGGAATATCACTTTCGTGACCTAAACACAGTATAATTTGTCGGTTTACACACCTACACCCATGTAAGCATTTTATCATGCGTATGCTTACATAGAAATCCATTGCATAACCAGCCAAATGAAATAACTGACTAACTAATTTGTTGAGAAAAATTGATTAAAGAAATTAGGTTTGTAATTATGAGATTGAGAAGGACATTGGTACATAAATCCCATCTGTCCAATCACTCCACCACTACTTAAACTAGAATACCAAAATTCCAAACTCCCCACTTCCTCCCAAAATGCCCCTCCATCTCCTCCTCCTCATCCTCCTGTGCTTCCTCCCGGGAAGCAACAGCAGCTCGGAATCCGAGCTCCAAATTATCCTCCACCTCAAGAATTCCCTCGGAATCACAAACTCAACCGATTCCGGATTCCAAACCTGGAATATCCCCTCCCCCACTTCCCCATGCCAGTTCCACGGAATCACCTGCAACTCCGGTTTCTCCGTAACCGGAATCGACCTCTCCAACAAACGCGTTTCCGGGACCATCCCCTTCTCCTCCCTCTGCCAGCTCCCTTCCCTCGCCAACATCTCCCTCGCTTCCAACTACATCTCCGGAATCCTCACTTCCGACCTCCGCAACTGCACGGAACTCACCTACCTCGACCTCTCCTTCAACAACCTCACCGGGACCATCCCCGACCTGTCCCCGCTCCACAAGCTCCAAACTCTCGCCCTCAGCGACAACTTCTTCTCCGGGGTCTTCCCCTGGACTTCCCTCCGGAATCTCACTTCCCTCACTTACCTCTCCCTCGCCGACAACCCTTTCGCCGCAAGTGCGTTTCCGGTGCTGGTCACCAACCTCACTAAGCTTTACTGGCTCTATCTATCCGATTCTAATCTCCACGGAGAGATCCCACCGTCGATCGGACAACTGACGGCCCTTATCGATCTAGAGCTCGCCGACAACTCACTCTCCGGTCCAATCCCACCGGAGATCGCGAAGCTAGAGAAGCTGTGGCAGCTGGAGCTCTACAACAACTCGCTCACGGGAACCCTCCCCTCTGGTTTCGGAAACCTGTCGGAACTCGCCAACTTCGACGCGTCCATGAACTTGCTGGAAGGGAACGTGTCGGAACTCCGGTTGTTGAAGAAGCTGGTGTCGCTCCAGCTGTTCTATAACGACTTCTCCGGCGAGCTCCCGCGGGAGTTCGGGGAGTTCAAGTACTTGGTCAATTTGTCGCTGTACTCGAACCGGTTCTCCGGGGAGCTCCCGGCGACGATCGGGAGCTGGTCGGAGCTGAACTTTGTCGACGTGTCGACGAATTCTTTCAGCGGCAAAATTCCCCCCGATATGTGCAGGATGGGGACGATGAAGAAGCTACTGATTCTCGAGAACAAATTTTCCGGGGAGATCCCGGCGACCTACGGGGACTGCACCACCCTGATCCGGTTCAGAGTCAGCAACAATTCGCTCTCCGGTGTCGTCCCGGCCGCCATCTGGAGCTTACCGAACGTCAACATCATCGACCTCAAGATTAACCAATTCGAAGGCGGGATCAACGCCGGAATCGGGAAGGCGAAGTCTCTCTACCAGCTCTACCTCGCCGGAAATAAGTTTTCGGGCGAAATTCCGGTTGAGATTGCCGGAGCTTCATCTCTAGTAGGTATCGACTTCTCGTCGAACAATCTCTCCGGACAGATCCCGGCGAGCATCGGCGAGCTGAATAGCCTCGTGAGCCTCCTCCTGCAGAACAACTCGTTCTCCGGCGCGATTCCGGAGACGATCGGGGGCTGCGTCTCGTTGAACGCCATCAACCTCGCCGACAACTTCTTCTCCGGGGAAATTCCCGCGAGTCTCGGAGAGTTGCAGAGCCTGAACTCGTTGGTCCTGTCGAATAATGAACTCTCCGGCGTGGTCCCGGAGAGCCTCTCTTCGCTGAAGCTGAGCTCTCTCGACCTGTCTAACAATGAGCTCACCGGCGCGGTCCCGTCCGGCCTTTCGGCAAACGCATACAATGGCGGCTTCGCGGGGAACCCGAACCTCTGCTCCAACTCCATCTCCTATCTCAGCCCTTGCTCCCGCTCTTCCGGCTCCCCATCGAGAATTAGACTCGCCGTCACTTGCCTACTCGCAGCATTCGCGCTCTTGCTCTGCTTCATGGGGCTCTTCCTCCTGAAGAAGCGCCGCTCCGACCGCTTCACCGAGAACTCGGCCTCCTGGGACGTCAAGTCGTTCCGTGTCCTATCCTTCGACGAGCAAGAGATCGTCAAGTCGATAAGCGAGGACAATGTCATTGGCAAGGGCGGGTCGGGGAACGTCTACCGCGTGGACCTCGGCGGCGGCAACACCGTGGCGGTCAAGCACATTCTGCACCCCCCCTCGACCGGCACGGTCACCTCCAAGGCCACCGCGGCGATGCTTCCGACAAGGCCGGGCTCGGTAAGGTCCCTGTCTCGGGAGTTCGAGGCGGAGGTGAACACGCTCAGCTCGATCCGGCACGTCAACGTGGTCAAGCTCTACTGCAGCATCACCAGCGAGGAGTCGAGCTTGCTGGTCTACGAGTACTTGCCCAACGGGAGCTTGTGGGACCAGATCCATTCCGTCGCCGGCGGGAAGCTCGGTCTGGACTGGGAGACGAGGTACGAGATAGCGGTGGGGGCGGCCAAGGGGCTGGAGTACTTGCACCACGGCTGCGACCGCCCCATCCTGCACAGGGATGTCAAGAGCAGTAACATACTTCTCGACGAGTTCTTCAAGCCAAGAATTGGGGATTTCGGGCTGGCCAAGATTTTGCAGGGTGCTGTTGGCAGCGAGGACTCGTCGTCGTCATCGTCGACACATGTTATCGCAGGGACACACGGATACATTGCCCCTGGTAAGATTTTTTCAAAATATGTTGCATATTAACAATGTTGACTCTTGTGATTACCAAGGAGAAGTATACGATCTTGACTAGGTAAAAGAAGATCAGTGGATCGAGTCACGAGAACAAAATTTATTATTTCTTCAAAAAATGATAGGAACTTGGCACCATGGTCGGCCTTGGGGTAAGCCGGACAGGACTTGGGACTTGTACAACCTCCCTCTGCTAGTGCGACCCCCTCGGCTCAGCATGATCCCACTAAACGTCAGGATCACCGATGACCACTAGCAGCAGCGGACAATAAGGATCAAGAGGCAACCAAAATTAGCTTAGAATATGATAACCCAACCCTCCGAGCCGACCTTGCTTGGGACAGTGGGCCCAAAACATTTCGTTAGACAGGGAAGTAAATATCTCTGATTCTCTACCACAAATTCAAAACAAGAGACTTAAAATTTTGGTTTTTAGTAGATTAGCTACTGCTAACAACTTTTTGAGTCTTGTGATACTCTGAGAAGTTTGGTGAAGTATTCGCATACTTGAGTCACTGAATTGATCCGAAATTCTAGATAAGAACACGGTCAATATATGATGAATATGTATATTTTTGGTCTAGACATCTCCATCTACATATGGAGGTCGTTGTGCTCAAGAAAAAAAAAAGTCAAAGCAATTAAGAAAGGGTTGGATTACGTCTTTAGAAGTTGAAAATATAGATAACTATGGATTTTTTTTAAGCCATATATATATATGGCTTAAAAAAAAAAAAAAAAAAAAAAATATATATATATATATATATATATATATATATATATATATATATATATATATATATATATATATATATATATATGGCTTATTAAACAGACTTTTCTTATTTTAAAAATAATTATACCCATCTGTTCTTTGTTTATGTTGTAAGGATGGTTAGTGTATTAACCTTTATGTAAAACATAAGATATAGTGAACGTTTGTGTAATAAACATAAAATATATGAATGGTTAGTATAAATAACCCAAAATATATTAGAGATGCACTCTTTTCATTCAGGTGACTACTTCTTAGGTGGAAAAATTGAATATGAGTAACATTAAAATCCCATTTGGTTCAATGTAATGTAATTGTAATCGCATTGCAACTAGAAAAAATAATTTTTTTTCATTTGATTATATTGAGATTACGATTACACTACAGTGTACCAAACGAGGCCTATGTTTAAAATTCTAAGTTTTGGAAGAATTTATAATTGAAACAAATCATCTGGACTGAACTAAGATTGGAGGGAACAAAGTATTTCAAAATTGGTAGAAGCTATATTACAATTTAGCAAAGTTTTCTGAAGTTGTAGGTTCGTCCAATGCAAGTTTTATGTAATTTAAAAGTCTAAACAAAAAGAACTGTGTTATATTAGTGTTCTTCTATAAGTTACTAATCCATTCTTCTTCTTCTTCTCTTCTCAACGACAGAATATGCGTACACATGGAAGGTGAACGAGAAGAGCGACGTCTACAGCTTCGGAGTCGTGCTAATGGAGCTGGTCACGGGGAGGAGGCCAATCGAACCGGAATATGGCGACAACAAGGACATCGTGTACTGGGTCGCGCGCAGAATGACGAGCCGAGACAGCATCTTCGGGATTTTGGATGGTTCGTTCCGGGAATCGGAGAAGGAAGAGGCCGCGAGGGTGCTGAAGGTCGCGGTCCTCTGCACGGCGATGCTGCCGGCGACGAGGCCGTCGATGAGGACGGTGGTGCAGATGCTGGAGGACGCCGGCGGCCCGCGTCTGCTCGGCGAGAGCGAAGGAAAGCACCGTAGTTCCGACCGCGCCGAGGCTAAGTTAGACAAGGTGTCCAGTTACAAGGTTGTGAGTGTATCAAATCATGGCTGTTAGTCCACTTACATGGTGCATGTGTGTTCACTGGAAGTGGGGGGGAAGGAAGTGGACTGGAATAAGGACAGGCTTAAGTAAGTGGTTTGTGGAATATTAGTTTGTAAGTCAAGAAAGAGGTTAGGTTAGGGTTAGGTTAGGTATGTGTCTTGAGTGTGAATGTGGAGAGTAAAGTTATAAACACGATCTCCCTAGAAATCAGTGTCGGATATTAGCTACATGTATGTTGCTTTCAATGATTGATCTTTGATGGCTTAAGAGAAAGGTACTTTGGTTTTATATAATAAAGATGGATTATTCTACTAAATCAAAATTTGAACAGAAAATTTTGATGATTGCTTAATGACTCATGAATTTAGTCATTATGAATTGTTTTCCGTAAAAATGTTGGCAGGAAAACTAAGTATTAAAATGTAAGAAAGGATTACAAGAAATATGCTCACTTGACAAAGTTTACAGTGACTTTAGGTTGTGGAGAAGTGTAACATCGTTCGACCGCTTTGTTTCGTTCATGATTCGAAAATAAGACTTGGTTTTCTCCTGCTTTGTTTGTCGGAGTTTCTCAAGGAAAAAAAAAAATTCCAAAGCTGGCAAGTGATTTTGTTGAATTATTCGAAAAAGTGAGCAATGATTATCTCTAAGTTGTTTGAGTTCTTCCAAGAAAAGTCTTCTCCCCCTCTATCTAGCCCGCTTGGGACTATCTATAGATTTTTTCAAGGGGTTAGTGTCCCCTGGCCTCTTTTGGTTCGTGGAAAGGAAAGAAAATTGATTCTACAATATTTTCTTTCCATTGGAAAATTGTAATTCCAATCACTTTTCTTTTTGTTGTTTGAAAAAACCAAAATAATTGAGAGGAAAAGTGAATCCTTAGAGGAGGGAAATGAAACATTGGGTTGGTGGGAGGAACCACTTTCCTCCCTTTTTTTCCTTCTCTTAGGAATCAAATTCCTTTCCTCCTCATTTCCTTTGGCATCCAAACAAAGGAAATGAATCACTTTTTTTTTCCAAGGCCACGAACCAAACGTGGCCTAACTTGTCTTCAACAAGACTGAAAGCTCGCGACGGAATCGGCTAGTGCAGTTTGAGCCATGGCTGTTGGCCTTCCGCCCGTTACTTTGGGATTAATGGTGTAATGACCTAGTAGGCGACACGGCTGGATTGAGGTTATCGACATTCCTCATATGGGTGTAATGTACCAATAGTCGACGCAGCTCGACCGAGACTATTGGCCTTCCTCCCGTTACTTTGGGAGTAAGAAAGAGCGGAACCAAAAATCTAAGCTGGGGTGGGCTGGAGTGGGCTAGGGTGGACTAGGTATAGATGGGAGTAAGGGTTATAATGACCAATTACTCGACCTAGCAAACGCTCCTGCCTCAATAGAGGGAGAATTTGGAAGCACTAGACATCTTCGGAGGCGGCTAGCTCTTTGACAAATTGGCTCTTGAGAGGGACTGGACCTTCTGCGAGACTTGCCAGTGGAGGGGTTGTGCTTGGCGCACCATTGAGCTCGTGGAGAGGGTGGTGCTGGTTCGTAGCTAAGCCTTAAGAGCTCTCCTAGCCTTTTAGGCTATTTTTTCCCATGTTCGGCATAGTTGGTGCGTCGAGTCAAAGTGATCTTTATGGCCACTTGTTTGGAAGTTGTCTTTTTGATCGTCAACAAGACCCACTTCAAAATTTATAGTCGTTCGGCATAGAACTTGACATTGACATAGTCATTCGACATTGCACTTGGAGTAGCCATAGCCATTTGGCTTAGTACTTGACGTAGTGTCTCGTTGTTGTCCAGGCCGACCTGGTTGAAGCTCGTTCAAGTCACCATACTGGCTCTATTGGGGCCTTTGTGTGTCATTCCTATCGTCTAATGGACTTATTTCTCTACTCATAGAACTAACTTTTGGAGGAGAAGATCTCCATCCTTACATAGGTTTTAGAGATGGAGAAGTCTCTCACTGAAGGTAAAATTAATTTTTCCTTCTCTTGTTTTGATGAACAAAAAGTAGCGAAAGAAAAAGTTTAAAATAAAATTTTATTTGCTTGTGGATAGAAATATAATTACTATTTAGTCATTAATATTCTTAAATCAAAATTATATCTACCTTCTTAGGGGTAGTTGAGTAAGAGCTCTCAAAATTCTCTCCTCTCCAATTCTCGCCCATTTTGGAGAAGAAACAAAATTTTAGTTGGATCAACATAATTTTTCCCCTCAAATTTTCCTCCCTTAATTTCCCTTCCCCCTTCCCGAACAACATCACTATTAATTTTCCTCTCATTTTCCCTCACCTTTTTCTTTTCTCCCATTTTTTCCCCCTTCCCAAACAATACCTAGAGAGGGAAGAGTTTCTTCTTCCTCTACAGTGTACGCTCCCCATCCAAAGGTGGTGAACCTGTAAAATGAACGTTGTAGAGGAGCCACGATTTTGGCTTTCATCCAATGCAATCGACAGGGTCGTGCCTGTAAGTAGATGTCAGCCTGGCATTTCTCTATATATGATGGGAACCCTACCCAACACCAACATGGTTCACTGTTGATTTAGTTTTGTGATTGAATGGATCTAGATGACAATAGGTTGGTTCTCCTAATTAATCGAACTCGTCCGAATACAAGTTAAGAAAGAGATTGTTGGTTTATATCTCGCATTCAATTGAGCATTCAAGGTTAACAAGGAAGTTTGTTACAAAGTTTAGTCTCATATCTAAGGAGGAAAAGATATAAATAATTAAGATTAGTCCTAGACTTAGGAAGAATTTGTTTTAAAGTTATATGCGCCAAGTTCAATAACATACTTCACGGATCAACTCTGATTCGAATCCCATACAACAATTATGCACTCTATGCACATAGAAATTGTAACTACTTAGACTCCGAACCCCTGTTGACATGTTTTTGTTCTTTGTGCTTCAACTTTTGCACTCCAATGTGACTGGTATTCCCTGTGTTTAAATTGTGGGGGTGATTGCACCAGAGCAGTAGTAGCAGTAGAAGAAGAGCACTGAGGGTCTGGGTTCTTTGTCCATACATGATAGTGCCAATGGATTCAAGTTGGGAGGAAGTGCAAGGACTTTACCACAATTGGATGCTACTTTGAGCGGGATAGGATGTGTTGTCATCAAATATAGCCTCCCAAATCCACTTTCTTTCGGAAAATACTATTTCCGTCCGTGGGACAGACCTTCACTGGCATGCGTTCACATGGCGGCCAGTCATTGCACCCTTGCTAATGTAGACCTATCTTAGGTGGGGGACCAATGCCGACGCATTGCGTGGTCGCGGGCCAGTCTCACGACGGTCAAAATAGCATCTCCAACTTCCGCCCTCCCTCATAAAGATGCGGGTGTCATCAGTTGTGGTGGGACCCACATCTATATGTGATCTATAAGACTATATGTGAGGAAACAAATTTGGAACTAGAGATCTCAATCCACTTTGAGCCACAGATTACATCACCCTTCAATGGCTGTTTTGTAGGCCATCAATTGGCCTAGTCCATTGATGAACTACCTAGCATCTATAGCTTGGCTGTGGGCTGGAGAATTGGTGAGAAATCAGGCCTAGTGGTCATGGGCATGATGAACTTCAAGATTAATTAGCCCAAGTTGTCAAGTAGAGTTTGCTAAAGTTCCATTGATAGTTAAAATGTGATCAAATATCCTGTTTATCTTTTTTTTTTGAAATCACACGCACACACACAATTGGGAGACTCGAACCTTACCAGCCCCTTCGGATGTCCGCTCTAAATTGTGATCAAATATCATGTTTATCTTTTTTTTTTGAAATCACACGCGCACACACATTTGTGATCAAATATCCTGTTTATCAATGATAATATAAGATCCTCTGTGAATAGCAAGGTTAATTTTTGAATTACCTGTACATGAAGAAACTATTGTTTTTGGCAGAACGAGCTTTGACCAACAGTTTCTCGATCATTGTTGTATTCATTTCAACATCGACAAAAATACTAGTCAAATTTAGGGCTCATGACAAGACTGAAGAACTCTTCTCAAAGTTTACCAATAGCGATTCCACAAATCTCTGCATAGAAACACAAAGGCACAAGTGGTGAGTCAGACATATATATACCATAGTTTGTATTATCGGTTGATACCGATCCAATGCGACCGATACCCATAGGGCCTGACGTGTCCCGATCCGATACCAATACTGATCGATACAGTCTCTTTTCTAGTCAATTTGGCAAAGAAAATTGATCGAAAAAGACTTATCAACAATGTTGTAAAAGCATAGTAAAATTGTAAAAACATGTAAAAGAAGAAAACTTACATATTGCAAGTAAACCAATTGAAAATGGTAGGATTTCACTCAATTCCAAAATTACTAAGAAATAAGACAAGAAATACTTAAAATTATACCTAAATGTATAAAATAATTTTTACCTAAATTTTAGGGCTAATTAGTGTTTAGACCCTGGGTTTTATACCAACTTAAAGATTAAATCCTAGCATGTCCAATTGGAGAGTTTGGACCCTGAACATTTCTTTTTTTCCCATTATACCCTTCCTCCCAATGCTTGAGAATATTTTTTTTAATATAAAATGGAGGGTATAATGGGAAAGATTGAAAAAAAACAATTCAGGATCTAAACTTTCTAATTGGACATGTTAGGGCCTAAAGTCTAAGCTGGTATAAAATCCAGGGTCTAAACTCTAATTAGCCCTAAATTTTAATAATTGTTTGGTTTTTGATTAAAAAAAAAGAAATTCAATACTCCGATCCGAAACTGTCGATACTGCCAATAATAGGAAGGATCCGATACTGATTCTATACTGCGAACCTTGATATATACCAGTGTATCAGACATCTCCATCTCAGAACTCAACGGAATCTATAATAGCTAGGGGTGGGCATACGGGTCCAGGACCCGCGGTTCCGACCCGGCCCGAACCGTATATTGGTCAAACGGGACGGTTCCTAAAATTTGGAATTTAAACGGGGCGGGCCGGGACGGGTCGTGTGACACTAACGGGACGGGGCGGGTCCTATTTTCAAAATAAACGGGACCCCGAACCGACCCGTTTCTAGGAGTATGATTTTTTTTTTTTTTTATCAATTTTGATTTTTTTCATATTATAATTTATAAATAATAGCACACGTTATTGTTTAGTAAATAAATTCTAGAAATTGGAAAAACATAATACTTGTTTTGTTCTTCTAGATAATAGAACATGTGTAAATGTTTACTATGATATAATTTTTTGAATTTTTTTTGGATCCGTTTGGACCCGCGGGTCGGCTCGGTTTGGACCCGTTTCGAACGGGTCGAATCCGTACCGGTTCCAATATTTTTTGGACCCGTCCCGTCCCGCCCCGCCAATTAACGGGTCCGGTCCGGATCCATAAAATTTGGACCCGGCCCGACCCGTGCCCACCCGTAATAATAGCAACACATATTTAAGGCATAGGACAGTCACTAAAAGATTACAAGGACGTAGGCTGCTAGATATATCAGGTGAAGCTAACTCTTTGTCGTCAGGAAAAAGAATGCCTGAAGGTATTGTTTTAAGTATTTATTCAGAAAATATGCAAATAGAAAGAGGATGAAACATTGAAGAGCAAAGATTATGAAATTTTATCAAGTGCTGGCACAATGGGAAATACCTGTCAAACCAAACAATACTTTCCCTCTTCATTCCTTGTTATGTTATAACACTGTTACACTGCAACTGAACTCATTTTTTTTCCTTCCTCAAAAACAATCACAACCAATATTTACAATGACTCTGATACTTGAACCAAAAAGAGAACCTACCCATTTTATATTCCTATACAGCAACATTAGAATTTTGCGAATAATAGACAAACACCATGAATACTTCCATTATGTCATCTATATGTATCAAATCTGCACACCATTACATCAGCCACCAAAACTTCATTTACACCATGTTCAGCAATCGGGATAAGTCCAACTTCCTGATAATTTCCAACAGCAGTAACAATTGTATCGAAGTGCATCTCTGCCACAGCAACAAGGCTACAGCTTGGTCAGCAGGTGGCCAACCGGTTCATCAGCGGCGTCATCAACATCAAATTGATCCTTCCTTGGAGAGGCATGAACTTCCTTCTAGTAGAATTAACTTACTGTCCTGGCTCCAAGTGCAAATGCCAGGGAGTCTAACACTAATATTACAAGTGAAATTCTTCATAACCACAAATCTAACAGAAACATATGTTTTCGTTTAAAGTACCAAACATCTTTTCCTCTTCTTGCCCTTTATACACCAACTGCTGCTGAATGATGACCTTGATTGAACGGCTTTCTTAAGCTTTGATTTGTTACTTTTGGGCTCTGGGACTGCCATCTTTTTATGTTTCCACTTCCTAAACCTTTCTCGTTTCTTCAGCCAACTTGAGTAATCCTTTCCAGGCTTGCATTCAATGAAGTCCTCCAGATCCTTCCACCCTGAGGGGTCATCATGATAGCCCGGTAAGAACTCGAGAAAACTCTTTCCATTAGAAGTAATAGCTTCACTCATGTAGGCATGTTGCTTCTCTCTGTCCTTGGTTGAAAGAACAGTTGAGAAATTTGACACAGCATCTTGAGGTTCCATAACAGAAATTTCCCCGCTGCTCATCCTGCAGAGTTAGAAGTCCGTCCGTTAATGTATTAAATAGAAAGAAGTAAATGGTCAATATTTATTAATATTTATCTAGTTATATGCAAGAGATATTTATTATCTTTAGATTAACACTTTGGAATCAGTGAAGAGATGGGCATTACAATCTTGTTAATAAAGTAGTTCCAAGAACCCATTGGTATACTTCAGGGGGAGGGGGGGAGGGGGGAGAGATGATATGCAAGACTTGATGTTAGCTGATTAATTTGCAATGCACCAGTCTAATTTCTACCATTCAAAGAGCACAGCTTTTGCTCATCCTATGTCAACGAGTAACTGAATTCATTCAAGATGAGCACACACACCACACAAGCTCATGTGGAACTTTAATCCATTATAAACAGGGGAGGAATCATAAAAAAAAATTGAGGGGCCGAAAATACCTTATTTTAGAATTTAAGGTACAGTATATAGAAATATTAAAAAAGGTAAAAATAACTTTAACTAATGCATAATATGGCTAGAGATAATTGAACCTAAGACCTCTTGGTTAAAATCTCATTCCAGTATCAAGTAGTGAGAAGGTTCCCAAATTGGAAACATGAAGATCTTAATACTTCACACCAACTTATCGAGTAACATTGACAACACCACCTACGCAGACAAGAAGAACCATATAACACAAATTGTCACGACATTAATGTGAAAGTGCACTGACAATGGCATCACAAAATTCCTGAGGCAATAGTGTACAACGTTCGTTTGAATGAAAAGTAGATCACCAATTATTGGTATTCATCAAATAAAACCAATAATACCAATAATTGGAGATATAAAGATGGTATCAGAAGCTGGTAATCTGATAACACGTTACAGGCACAACCATTTACAATAAACCACAGAAAGATATGCAGGACATACCACCGATGGTCCTCATATTTCCGATACTTGATTTCATCCCTCGCCTTTTTTAGGTTAGATGCGATTCTTACACTTGACCGTCTACGAACCAAATCCTGAAAATTGTTTCCTTACTTTACTATCAAGTAATAACTGGTGTACAAAGAAAAATGGAAAGGGTAGGTAAGGTAAGGTAAGATAAATAACTATAAAAATGTATGGTACCTTTGCGTTGTTTGCCAGGTAATTATGAAGAAATGAAGCCTTTCCCCCATCACATAGCAATTGTGCAAATGCATCCAAATTACCTTCTTCGAAAATGAAAAGATTAAGCAATGACATCAGCATAAAAATGCAGCCCTTCCATAAAAAATCAATCTTTTTTCTCCGACTAAATAGCAACAAGCTTGCAAAATGTGACAACATCAACATGCTCTCTCTACGCCTTCCAGTAGTTCCTCCCATTACATCAAATATAAACTTCTGAAAAGCTTGATTTCCACTGTAATTCCGAAAGCAACTAGTAATATCTAATATAAAACCATACTCCTTGCAATGTGTGTCATGTTTTCTAGTTTTTTTCGTGCCTTCCAAATTTCCATCTTGCCTTAAAAGCCATATAATGTTCAAGAGTGAAGAACTCATTAATTTTAGCACTGCAGCAACACAAAATATCTCTTGTTGAATACTTTCCCCATCTTCATGAGATGTTTCTATTTCCCACAAAATAATAGCTTTTATAATGTATCTTATTATCAAACAAGTCTTCTCCCTGAATATTTCATCAACAAAGTGCTGAATTTCTTTGATATAACCAATAGAACCTTTTAGAATGTCATCTGTAGTTCCAGAGAACAGACCATTAGTGTGCATGTGGCAAAAGTCAATCAACTTTTCAATCTGATGATTAAGTTTATTGTAGGTCATCCTGCGGACATAAAAGTCGAAAGATATTCCCTTATCACAAGTACTTGCTTCACACTTTCCTCCAATGATATTATCAGTAAAACCTATAGCAGGCACATACTGTACATAAAGATTAACTGATAATTCAAATGCTAAGATGTAACGGTTCATCTTTAGCACAACTGATTTACTGTCATCTGTAGGCATATGAATACCAACGCATCTAGAAGCGAGGAGAATGAGATGTGTTTGGAGCAACTGTGGTGCTAAAAACATGATGAGCTGGCCAAGTAGTGTCAAGGCAGAATCAAGGCTTAGTTCATGAATCTTGCCACCAACTTCGTTTGACCAAGATAGTGAAGAGATGAATCTCTCGAACGACAAATCATCACGAACTGATAAAAGAAAGTGACTAGAAACCAGCTCCAGAATGGCATGAATGTCACCATCGCAAGAATGAGATACAAACAACTTTTCATTTGAACTAGAAACAGAATCTGTTAAAGCAAAATGCTTTCTCATTTCTGGATGCACCAAAAGCTCATCAATAAATACCTGAGAGTAACCTTGATCGTTAGCAAATCAAAACTGAAGTGGCACATGCATCCAAGCATGCACAGTAAAGCAGATAACTTAAGCCTACAATGACAGACATAAACGCAACAACAAACCCTTTATACCAAATCACGTTGGGGTCAGATACAGGTACTTTTCTTTCTTTCGGCTTAAGGTTTTGTTGTTTTTGATAATGATCTGAAGGGTCCGTCAGTCTTTAGTTGTTTCTACACGTGGTTTGACTGATAGATACGAATTTGGCACCATTACGGACAACTGACTGTTGGTCATAGGAACTTTGCTAATTCTTTTCCAGAGATTTCTCGTGCTCCGTTGTAGACCCCATTCTAACGGGAGACGGTTTGGATGATGATGATGTGATGTGATAAATGGTATACTGCAATGGTGATGCAGAACGAGGTACCTGTGACTGTAACTAGCATTGAGAGTCTTCCTTGCTTTATGTAAATAAGTGCTGCCATGGATCGGCCGGCTTCTACTCTCTCTCTCTCTCTCTCTCTCTCTCTCTCTCCCCCTCCCCTCCCTTAGAGTGAGCTCTCTCCCGCCTCTTTCTAAAGCCACCTTACCTGACTATCTTTAAGGAGAGGCCAGACACATTCTCTTTCACTTGAGAAATCTCCCGTCTCCTTCACTTGACTAGGCAGTCGTCATGTTAATGCTATCAGTTCACGAAGTATGACTTATTTGTGTGTGCGTGTAGAGAGAAAGGCGGGGAGGGTCAAGATGTATCCAGCCTTACCCCGTATATATGGAGATACTATCTCCGTGACTCGAACGTGCATCCTCCAAGATGCAAGCAGCAAGCTTTATTGTCGCACCATCCTCCAAGATGCAAGCAGCAAGCTTTATTGTCGCCAACAAGTGCGTGTGTGTGTCTATATATATATATATATATATATATATAGATATATATATATATATATATATGATGTTAAAAAATATTGATGTTTCATCCTTTTCATCATGAATTGCATGTGAATAACTTTCAAACAAGTTGAGTGAAATTTAATATTGAATGGTGGCTTTTAAGATGCCAAACCGTTGGTACCAAAATGGTACAGGTAACAAGGAACTAAATTGATATAAGTGGTCTCTAAATTGATCTCAGTAGTTGGAAGCCAAGAATATGAGGTCTACTTTTTAGTACTGTGACAGCATGTAAATAACAAACTGATATTTGCAGAAAAGGAGTCTTGGCTTTTAATTGTTTTGACTCTACAAATTGTAGCGATTTGAGGACATTGGTCACCTTTGCAGTGAAATAAGAACGAACCAAGCGGCTACATGATTCTTTCAACCTCTAATGGGATGATGTCAATCAAACTAGGTAGTAAGAGTTGATGGGATCACTTGGACCTTGCAATATGTATGACTACAAGTTCCAATATTCCAGTCTGTGGTGCAGTTACTCATTGACACCAGAAAAGGATACTGCAGAGCTGCCTCGATATAATGAGAATAATCCATATGATTCATGAAAGTGCCTAGGATGAAGGGTTCTAATACTAAAAGAACAATTATACAAAGATGAATTGATGATTCTCTTCCATTTTATACATAATCTCTCTTTCTTCTTATGTGTAATATGTAACTGTGTGGTATCACATTTAATCTATTGTTCTTCACTGAGCATACACTTCTCAGTGATGTTAGGAGGTAGATACATGAAATGGGGCATTTCAGAGTCTCTGTTAAATAGTGAAGTTGCAATTTGAGCCACTGCTAAAGTTGTGGCGAGGGTTGAGAGTTAATTCATTTATATTCTTCCAATTCACCCCCGCATGTTGATTGCCCGTTTTGGGGGAGAACTGGATTCACACAGCATGATATTTGAACCCAGATTGCTCTTATGTGATGTTAAAGTAATGGACATTGTGAGGTCATAATTATAGCCACAAATTGCATAAACAAGGACAAATTTCAGCCGGGACCAGTGTTACGAGGATACTGAGACAAGGGTATCACGGGTTTGCACTTTGCATGTATGGAAGTGTCTAACATGAGCTTCAAACCTGACAAGTAGACATGTCTGTAGTACATGAATATGCAAACCTGACTATAGGAAATAAGATTGATTTGCCTACCCAATTACTTCATATGCGGTTAAAATGATTCCAACAATTATTTTGACAGTCACCTTTGTCTAATGGTGTCATCAATACAATTATGTGGTAATATCGTAACAACTTGACAATTGAAGAGTTTATGTAGTGTCTTGGAAGTAAAAGTGTGTATGGTTTGATACTGATACCGAAACAAAACTGACTGATTCAAAAGAACCGAAACCCCATGAAACTGCAGATACAGATACTCATAAGAAGGATCTGATACCAATACCGCTAACCATAACTTGAATTTTGAGTTGTGCAGATAACACTGGTCGAAACCAGTTACTACATATGAAGTCCCTTTAATATGCCTTCTACTTAACATAATTGCCGCAACAAGAAACAGTAATAAAATAAGAATCAAGTTAATGAAATACCTCAAGTAATGAAGAAAAGAAGTCAACTGATGGATCAGCACTTGGAGTTATCATATCATCTGGATGCAAAGAACAATGAGGAAAAGTTGGCATTGAATTTGGAGGGGACAACCTTCTAAGTATCCCGACCAGAATTTGGCATCTCTCCAACACAATGGTTAGGTCAAACTCGAGAAATGGCAAAATGACCATCGAACATCTTAGCAGCAATATGAATTTTTCAGGCAAGAATTTCATATCTGAAATCAGACGACCTTTTTGGCCTGAGACCACAATGAAAGGGAGATAGCTTGTCTCAGAAAATATGTGCTCAACCTGTTCATGTATTTCTTCATGAAGCAAATTGGCAAGACTAATAATATCGGTGTACTTTACTTCTGTGGTGAACCAGTGATTGGAAACGGACATGGACGTTGCATCTCCAAATTTATTTTGCTGCAGAGTTTCATCCGGAGACAGCTTCAACAAAAGGCAATGCAACAATTTAAGACTCGAACCTGTCAAAACCTGAAAAGAGGGAAGGGGGGGGGGGGGGGGGGGGGGGGGGGGGGGGGGGGGGGGGGGGGGTGAATACTCGAATTAATAACTTATCAGTGATTTATAGGAGAACAGGCATTGAACGGATCAATTGTTACACTAAAATGAATGAGTCCAAATCACACATACTATCAACAAATGAAACCCTGGTCCCTGAT
Organism: Iris pallida; assembly: GCA_029216955.1. Classification (NCBI taxonomy): domain Eukaryota; kingdom Viridiplantae; phylum Streptophyta; class Magnoliopsida; order Asparagales; family Iridaceae; genus Iris; species Iris pallida. The sequence goes on from JANAVB010005597.1 coordinate 43,278,078, forward strand.
GAAGCCTCTTTGCACCTGAGAATGGTCAGTCTTATGGATTTAGCCATGACCATGAGTTTGAAAAATATCATAGTGGATATCTCGAGTCTCAACAACAAATCAACTTTAGATAATGAGGTCATGACCTAGTTTAGTACTCGGTTGCAGTTTTGATCCGCCAAGGCACCAAGTATTTTGCTTTCAGCAGTTTGCTCCAAGATCTATCACTTTTCATATTGAAGCTTTAAAAATTATGCCCAGTGAAATAGAAACAATAATAGTAGCATGTCTTATACGGGAAACAAAATACAGGAGATTTTGACCAAAATATGCAGTGGTGCATAAATTGAAGCTCATTACACCACTACTATAGTTCCAGGCGCATGGAGATGGCTTGCAGCTCATGGACGAGTTAAATAACGAACTCACCCCTATATGGGGTGTTCCTTCCCTGCTGGGAGTCTGCTTCACTGCCTTTGCTGAACTGAGAAGGGGACCGCGTGCGTCAGCAACCCCCCATTGCCTCCAGCCACCACCGGTGGGGCCCGATGCTAGCGGGGGGTGGCTGGAGACAATGGAGGGCTGCCACTTGCGGTCTGTCGCACACGGCCCTCCCTCTGTTTGTCCGCATTTTTCCATTTTTGCATTATTCCAACACGACTCCGCGGCTCAAATACCCAGGTATACCCATTTTCAGAGCTAGATTCAAGCAACGGTGTACTTCTCTACATGATCCTTCTTAAAGGATGTTCTTAGAAGAAACAATCTACCAAATGTGGACTCAAAAATTTAAAAGAATATACTTCTCACCATTTTTAAAGAAGGCTTATTTTGATCGATAGACCCATCACCACTTCCTGAGCCTCTCGTCTTTGCTTCCAAAGTCTTCCTATTCTTCATCTTCGTTTCTGCATCCTTCTCTCCTTTCTCCTCCGTGCAACCAAAACTAACAAAAGCAGATTTATATATAGGCTTAATTGCAACTAAATACCCTTCACGAAGTTGAAGGAAAAATCTGAACGAATAAAATACCCTTCACGAAGTTGACGGCGAGGTTCGTCGAGGAGGCCAGGGGGCTCGGCGCTCGCGCTAGTCCGCTGGAGGCGTCGCGGCTTCTTGACGGAGCATAGAGGTCGGGGAGGTGTCCCTCAGGTCGGCGCTGGCGGAACTAGGAGCAAGCAGGGGATGGAGCGGAGGTGGTGGTTATGCTGATGGTGGAGATGGCGACTGTGGCGCCACGGTCGTCGCCGGAGTTGACGGAGGGGGTGGGTCTGCACCAGAGACGAAGGGGAGGAACGACATGGACAGTGGTGGTGGTGGTGGTGGTCGTCTTGTGGTCAGAGGAGCGGGCTTCGGCAATGGCGCAGGGAGTGAAGAGAAGAATAAGAGGTGGTGGTGGCGGCGGTGGTGGAGAATTTTTTTTTATAAATATAGGCAAATAATAATAAGAATAAGACGTTAATGGGCTGTCGCAACAGGGTCGGAGCATAGAAAATGCCACACAAACTACTTTAGGGCGGAATGGAAGGGAAATGTGTTGATATATATTTTTTGGGAAATTATAATTTTTATTGATATATATTTTGGAAAAGAAATTGAATATTTCAAATGTGGGAAAGTGATTTCTTGTTTGGATAGATAGAATCACTTTCCTCCTTAATTTTTTTTTCTATTGGAAATTATTTTCCTTTTCTCCTAAGTTCTTTTGACACCCAAACATAGAAAAGTAATCACTTTCCTTCCAACTCGATAATTCCGCGAACCAAACGAGGCCTACAAGTGGTTTTGTTTACCCATCAAAATAATTTTGTGTCATGTGTTATTTTTTCAATGGGGTGAACATCACACCTAGCTTTGTTCACCAAATTTATTACTCTAAGATGTGAATATTGTTGTCTAAAAATTCATTCTAACCCAACATTTAAAACAAAATAAATAAGATTTAACTACAACTTGATACCTTCAACTATTTTAATTTTTTAACTTAATATCTTAAACTTTGTTTGATACAACTTGATACCCAAAATATCCATGTTCATCCCTCTCTCTTTCTCTCTCCTCACCAACCCGGCTGCCCCTCCCAGCCGCTGACCCACCCCTCCCCCCTCCCCTCTAGTCGCAACACCAGGCCCTATCCACCCCTCCTATCCCGCAACCCCACCCCTCCTCCCCTGCAGCCCCTCTCCTCCCCTCCGCACGATGCTGCGTCGCAGCTACCGTTGTACCGTCGTCGGGAGAAGAAAGGGAACTGCCGGAAAGAGAGGGAGGGGGGAGATGGTGCAGTCAGCCGTAATGGGAGGGGGCAGCCGAGAAAGGAGGGGGTGTGGGGAGTGGTGGGCCGGTAGGATGGGGCGGGTTGGGAGGAGAGAAATAATTTTATTTTTATTTTATTTTAAATTTTGGGTATTAAATCGAAAATATTAAATAGTCGATGATATTAATTGTCAAGTAAAAAAAGTTTTTGGTATCAAAATGAAAAACTGAAATAGTTAAAAATATCAAGTTAAAATTAAGCCAATAAATAATAATAATAATAATAATAATAATAATAATAATAATAATAATAATAATAATTCGTCTATGGATTCGTTTGTTCCACCAACGAAATTTATGAAATACTTTGTTTCATGCAATTCCTGAGCAAAACATGTCCAAAGTGACTCATTATTTGGTTTTGTGAGCGAAAATTCCAAGGACACCACCATAAGTGATAGGGGCTATCACACGATAGGGAACATTACTCTTAAGTTGTAAAAATGATTGGAGGCAACATACAATTTGTTATGGGGCAACACCATTTCAAACACTCGAATTATCTTCCTCTTCCTCTAGCAACATCTTACTCTTTCAAACACTTTCGAACATAATACAGAGGTTTGGAAGTGTCAGAAACTGTGACAGTCTACATATTCCACTTTCGAGCATCATTATTGGTGGTTTCTAATCCCATTACAGGAATTTAAAAGTTTTAGAATTCATGACAGTCAAGTTGGGACAATGAAGGACTGTAAAGATTATGTCATTCCTATATGTTGTTAGGAGTGCCAAAATTCTGACATTACTCCTAAGATAAATAAAACTCTATCTTAGGACTGTCATGATTCTGACAGTCCTAACAACAATCAGAACTACTATAATGTGGTTTTAAACTACTAATAGTTGTTCGGAAGAGGAAGATGTTGCAAGACTAAGGCCTCGTTTGGTTCGCGGAATGGAAGAGAAAGGAAATCAATTCCTTGTCATTTCTTTTCCTTTGGGAAATTACAATTCATATTCATTTTCTTTTCCGATGTTTGAAAATGTCAATGAATTTGGAAAAGAAAGTGAATACTTCAATGTGGAAAAGTAATTCCTTGCTTGGATGGATGGAATAACTTTTCTCCCTAATTTTTCTTCTATTGGAAATCACTTTCCTTTCCTCCTCAATTCCTTTGGCACCCAAACATAAGAAATTAATCACTTTCCTTTCTGTCACGCCCCAGAACCAAAATACTGGAGAGCGGGGGACAGACACAGCCAGCTACGTATATTAAAATGAATTCCACCTCGATACACGGTCACGGCTGTCTAGATACATGAGGGTTTAACTACAAGTCAATAGTCTCTTAAGGTCAAAAATAAGCCTAGTGTCTTAATCTCAAGCAAACAAGTAAATGTAACAAGATGGTAGATCATCAGACATACAAAGTAAGGCGTCCCCTACATTACATATTCAGAAGATTATGAAGCTAGTCATACAAAATGCGAAGACTAGCAAGAGTTTAAGTCATACATGATCAACCCTAGGATTTTTTTCAATCATGTTACAGCCCGTAGGCAGACAGTGAGTAAAGTTGCAAACGAGCTAACACTTGCTCGGCGGCTAAACGCCTCAAAAGAATAATTTACAATGGAGTGAGAGAGCAAAATAAAACCCACTCGTTGCCAGGGGTGCGCCTAGTGTTCACCATCTGGCTGGAAGGCTGGGAGATCCTCGGGTCCTACTCCGAAATCTGGTCATACAAAACCAGCTGGATCAGACCCTAGAAAGAGCAAGTGCCATAAGGGAGGCTTCACTTAAGAACTAAAACCAGCAATTAGCACAAAAATACAATTATATAATAAAAGACTGGAGATATGGAAAGTCATTATGATATACGATAAAATAACCATGGGACTATTCAGATCACCAAGTTACAACCCTTAAACCAAATAAGGACCGGGGTTGTAACCATTCATCTGAACGGAACTTGATTTTCCATCATTTATCGATAAAGTAAAACACAAGCAATTAGGTCATGTAACACTTATACAGGATCAGGACAAGACTAGACTGGGCTACATCCATCAATCATGGCCAAGCAAAGAGTACGACTTGATACTTTAACTAGCTAGGGTTATCACAAGTCTAATTACTATCAAGATGCAATGAGATGTTCCAGCAGTCACAGGCCCTGCAGCTATCCAGGTTATCCAGGCAAGATTGATTATCAAAGTTATCCAGAATTATTAGATGGCTTAAAGTGCAACACATAACAGTGTGCCTTGTACTTGTTTCATGAGTGTGTCTCACATGACAGTGGACTGGAAATATGTCCTACTCGACGGCAGGCTACAAGTCCATCAGGTGTGGCCGGAATAACGGGATCGCCTGTAACTGGGAAAATCTCCCTTAGAATGAACTACTTGATTAATCTAGTCATTAATCTTAGTCAAATTCAGTATGAATCCCTGACCGTGGTAACGAGGGACTCACATCCTAGACATGATGCAAGACGAGACTAGACTAGTAGCTTTTACAGACAAGATCGACCAAAACAATCACCAACGGTGTCAAGACGAGAATGTTCTTAGCATGTCAAGTTAGCCGTCGCAACATCATTCAAGGTTACATGTCAAGATTACTTAGCAGGTCAATATAACCGTCGTAACGGTGTTCATGAGTTCATGTCAGGATTACTTGTCAGGGGCGCACCACAACGGGTCACCATCATGTCATGTTACTTGTACTTATTACTCGTTAGGAGTGCGCCACGACGGGCCACTATCATGAGTTGCCACAAAATCATGCCGTGTACAGATTATCATTACAATATTGACATATCATGATTATATCGAGTTCATGTCAAAAAGGCGTAAGGATATAATAAGGGGTGCCACGTGCCCAATAAAGGTGAATCTAGGACAATGGATGCCAGGGCCACACTGCGCCGGACAAGGGGGTAAGATACGCTAGTGCTAAGAAGCCTCCGGACAGGGGAGTACGCCAAAGAAGTATGCATAAAGGACGTCCGCGTAAAAGAATACGCGTGAAGGAATACGCGTAAAGGAGTACGCGCGAAGGAATACGCGTAAAGGAGTACGTGCGAAAGAATACGCGTAAAAGAGTACGCGCGTAAAAAGAGTACGCGTGAAGGAATACGCGTAAAACTTGTTTTACGTCAAGGCATTGTAGACTTTGTTTACGCGTAAAAAGGATTCACGTTGATACGAATAAACGTGGGCGTAGAGTTTGATATTACGTGAGCACGTATAAACGTGGGCGTAGAGCTTGATATTACGCGAGCACGTATAAACGTGGGCGTAGGAAATCTCCAGTACTCCAAACTCCATGAAACATTCAATCTAAGCCAAAAATGGGACTTCCATAGATCAAAAATGGGGTAGAACGAAATTCTCTACAACATGGAACAACCAAAACTTGAAAATAAGAAAGTTTGATAGATCAAAACCCAAGAAATCATAAAATGCAACAAACTTAGATCTACAAGAAATAAACCATGGAAATGGAAAATGCTAACTAAAGTGTCTTAAAATCTCGTGAGAAAGACAATGGAACAACAAAATGGAGTTCCTCCATGAAGCAAGTTGCACTTGCCTAAGCCTCTCTCTTGGTAGGTGGAGAGAGTTATGAGGAAGAAGAAGAGTAAATGAAAAGTAAGAAGTAATGAAGAGAGAGAGAAATGGTTGGTGGGTTTTAAATGGAGATTGTGGTAGGTAGGGGATTAGGTTCATGATGAACCACCCTAAACCAAAACAAACGAATCCAAGCCGAACCCAAGTCAAGATAAACCAAAATAAACCAAGTCATGCAAGATTAAGCTAGACAGGTCTGATTACGGGTCGGAACTCCGTACACGTATATTGAAAATACGTATAACGAAAAACAGAGGAGACACTTTTCCAATCCGATAATTCCGCGAACCAAACTAGGTCTCGTTTGGTTCGAAGAATCTCTGGGTTGAAAAAGGAAAGTGATTACTTTCCTATGTTTTTGTGCCAAAGGAATTAAGGAGAAAAGAAAAGTAATTTTCAATGGAAGAAAAATTAGGAGGAAAAGTGATTACATCCATCCAAATAAGGAATCGCTTTCCCACATTGAAGTAATCACTTTTCTTTTCAAATTCTTTGACATTTTTAAACATCGAAAAGAAAAATCAATAAAAAATTAAATTTTCCAAAAGAAAGAAAATGACAAAGAGTTAATTTTCTTTCAGAAAATTTACTCTAGAATAACGAATTTAAGCTTAATTGGCTGTAGGATACCAAGTTTCGGGAAATTACAAGAAGGATAACATTCCGACAGACCATCTGGCGGAAATTGAGCGCGCTCAATTTCCGCCAGACAGTCTGTCGGAAATTGAGGCAGGGGGGGGAGGGGGGGGCACGTGGCGACGGATGCGGCTTCTGTTAATTTCGTATTTTTTTTTTTTTTTTCTTTCTTCACCCAACGGCTATGATAATGGATACATCATTTTTTGTTTTTTTTCCCTCTGCAAACAAGTTACCCCTTCCCCTCTGCAAACGAATGCCCCACCCCCCGCTCAATTTCCGACAGACTGTCTGGCGGAAATTGAGCGCGCTCAATTTCCGCCAGATGGTCTGGCGGAATGTTATCCTTCTTGTAATTTTCCGAAACTTGGTATCCTACAGCCAATTAAGCTTAAATTCGTTATTCTACAGTAAATTTTCTGATTTTCTTTTCCTTTCATTCTGCGGACCAAACAAGAGTAAATAAGGTTATCGAAATGGTGTGTTATCCCTAACATCTTTCGAAAGATAATTTGGGTATCAAAGAAACCATATTTTTTTAAAAAGGTTATAGCCCTACCCATAGTAATCTTCACATTCCTTTTGATCTGTGTAGCTATTCTTCAACAAAATCTTAACCTCTCGAATACTAATAGACATCTCATCTAAGATTCTCCATTGGTCTGAGTTTTTCTTTTCTTTTCTTGAGGACCTTAGGAGTTTGGGATTCATATTCTCTGATCCTGAGAACTTTACAGCTCTCAAATCCCAACCGGCATGCTTGTAAATCCAAGGTTTTGAATTTGTCTCCTCTCTATGAGAATTAGAATCCCAGCTCCTGCATATTGCAGTTCGTAGGAATTAAGTGTGGGTATTGGTAGTGATATCTTCTTCTGAAAAAAAGTCAAATATTAATTAAACAACGACCAAAACAATAATAATGCACTCCTGTAATTGTTAATTAGGGACAAACATCTCGCGGATCCGACAAGTAGGCAACACGACGCCTTTGCATTGCATTCATGCAGTTGTCGTGAAAATTGGGAGAGAAAATGAATCCTTGAATGAAATATTCGTGGCATCAGTGTGCAGCTAGCAATCACTTCATCAATATATAACAAGAGTTTGGCTAGATTTTCCTCTTCGCTAATGTTTTACTTTTGTTGTCACTTTTCATCCTAGAGAGGTCAACTATAGAAAAGGAAATTAAATTAATTCTTTGCAATTTTTATGGATATAAAAAATTATAATTTTTATCATTTTTTTTCCGGAGTATGAAAATGACAGAAATATAGTCAAATTAACCGTTGAGTATGGATGGTTTATTTTTGTAATAAATGTAGAAAGTTGGAAGAGAAAATGAATCCTTGGTGGGTTCACGAACCATTTCTCTCTTTATTTTCATTTAGCTATTTTTCTTTCATATACCTTTATTTTTACATTCAAACACATAAAATGAAGAACGCTGCTAGGTTGGCATGCCTGCAGGGCTGGTCCACGCTAGTTTACGCCTACGTGGCTGGCAGCCATTGGCTCTCCCGTCTGAGGTGGGCCCAGGTTAGCAGTGGGGGGTAATGGCTGTCCGTCACGCGGACGCGGACCAGGCCCGCAGACGGACAAAATAGACTTTCCGTAAAATGAATGACTTATTTTTTCAACAAATTGTGGCTTAATAGAAACATTTATACTTGTAATATAATGAGAATTTTTTCCTATAAAATAATTATGTGGAATTATTTTATTTTTTACATATTTTTCACGATGTAATCAAATGCACCATTAACTTTTTTTCTTTCCTAGCTAATCCTTTCATTTGACATTCAAAACACAAATAAATGACTTATCTTTTTCAATATTCTAATTCTGCAAACCAAACGAGGCCTAATAGAAACATTTAGGGTCTGCTTGGCAATTACCGGGGGTAGCAGTTATGAGATGTTTTTAGAGTACCGGTTATGAGCGGTTATGAGGGGTCCGGTTTTGGATGGTTTTTAAGTAGCGGCTTTTAAACCAGTCCAATCCATGCTTGGTAATTCACTAACGAGCGTTCAGAAATTTTTTTACACGAATAAATTAAATAGGGAAGGGTATCGGTAGTTATAATTATATCTATTTTTGTGAGGATATAAATGGAATAAAAAAATAAAGCCGCTCAAAAACCGCCGATTTGGGGTGTTTACTGTAGTGCCCCGTCCCTACATCGTGCCCCGTTTCCGTCCACGGGGTGCACGAGAAAGGAACACTGTCGCTATCGATTCGGTCGGTACCGATAGGTCGGAATCGGCCGAGTCGATCAAACGGGAACGGTTGAATTAAGATCCATTCCACGTTATGGAATGGTTTCTTCGGAACCAAGTCCCATATTCAGCGGGTTGCGCCTCGAGGATTGGCTCTGCGGCTGAGTCGGGAGAGACCTCCCGTTGCTCTGATTTTCATGCCGTACTTGATTTGGCTTTGACTTTGGTTTTCGTAAATGCGTTTTTCGTGAATGTTTTCGATGGGTTTTCGTGACGCGTTTTCGAGCTTCGCATTCATATCGAATATCCTTGAATTATACATTGTTCTAATCAGTTGCTTATGCGATTGCAGGTGATCGCGTAGGTGACGTCAGCGCAGCCAACCGGTCGCTCGCGTGAAGCAAGCCTAAGGCGAGTGGCTGACCTCCTTCGTCACGTCCCTCTACTTCAAAACTCAATATGTGAAGTAAATGAATGCTTGTCATAATAGTATAGAATCAAAGAAATCGTGGCACGATTCTTCACGAAACACTTGCTATCAAACTGCCGGTTTTGAAAATGGAAAACGTGTTTCTTACGCAAATCCACTTAGCCTATGCAAAATAATGAATGAATCGATTAACGTTTATCGCAACGATACGGTCAAGTAAGCAAATCAACTAAGTCCAAAGAAAAACGGTCATTGGACAACTTGTCGACAAGGTGAAGTTTCCTCAAACGGTTGCCTAGGCTAAGGGACCGATTCGGCCCGGGAGGAACGAGTGTAGCAGCGCCAACCCTTCATCGGCGCGAGTTATACGGGCACTTTCGCACAGGGCTCGCTACCCGACGCGAAAGGGGCATCGTCTAACCAAATGCTATAGTCCGCGATGGCTTGACATTGCCAGTGGCCTTCATACCCCCTTCACTGCTTAACAGGTGCACGGGACACGGAAGGAACATGATAGTTGCTTAATGATATTCAATTTCACATGCTTGCCTCAAAACATGTTAACATGCAAATCGAACAGGATGGTTAGAAAGATCATTGAAATAGCTAGCTAACATGTTTACGAAACTTCTTGAATCAAATGCAAAGCTTGGATTTAATTAGCCATTCGCCAGTACATGTGTTTCGTGCTGATCCTCGCTCTTTGCAGGTCCCACGAACCAGGAAGGACGCACCAGCTAGCTCGGCAGCGTTCGTGACTTTTGAAGCTTCGGCCGTGCGTCGAAGACTTACTCTGCGACTCCACTTTTGAAGGCTCTCGACAGTCCAAGGAAAATGACTCAGCGTCCCTCCCATCCAGGTCAATGGAGTACTTGTGTATATTGAGGGATGTGTGCAATGTATGGAACGGCTATCTCATCGGCACTCTTTTGTAATCGAGTCATGTTGTAGTCCGTGCGGCAATGAGTCTTATATCGGAGTCTGTAAAAGATGTTCATTATCAATAAAGATCAAGTTTCCTTTACTTTTTGTGTGTATCAATTTGTCTGCGTACCCTCTTAGATCTCGTGTCTCGGATTACCTTATGACTAGGCCTTGTGCGATCGCAAATTAGGTTCGCACGACATCACGCCCGGGGGACGACTATTGATTCGACGAAATCGGGACGTGACATAATGGTATCAGAGCATGGCTTTACGTCCTTGGCCTCCAATGTCGAGTTCTAGTCTCCAACCGTTGACCTCGTGTCGATGAGATGAGTTGTTCCATATGCTGAACCCAGGACATTTTCCAAAACTAACGAGAGTTGCTTTCTTTTCCCTGCAGTTACGGGAGCTCAGGCGGAAGACGAGACGAGCGCTTCCAGCGGCTCGAGTGCTTCTAGACCCGGGCATTTCGTCAACCCAACGGGAATGACGCCTACCGTAGCCGGACCTTCCGGCGACCCGATGCAACGTATGCTGCAGATGCTTGAAATGCAGCAACGTCAAAATGAGCTCCATCGTCAGCAAGCGGAGGCTCGTCAGACTCAATTTGAGAATCGGTTCGAGGCTCAATTCAAGCTGCAGTAGCAGCAGCTGAATACCCTCCAGTAAATTGTACAGTCGGTCGTGGGCAACTACAACAATTCAACGATGACACCTGCCGTGACCCAGCCTGCGGTTCGATCCAATGAAGCTGAACCAGAGGCGCCCGTGCTCTCACCTGCAGCACCGAGAAGTTCTAACTTCGACGTGTCAAAATTCACGAAAAGATGCCGCACTTTCTTCAACGGCACAGAAGATCCCTCCGTGACGATCGACTGGTTGGAGGAGCTGGAAGACAAGTTCGAGCTGCTGGGTGTCGAGGACTCGAAGAAAGTCGCGTGTGCTCAACTTTTACTTCGAATGAACGCGCACGATTGGTGGGCTGTGCAGAAGCGGGCTATTCGACGTGAAGACGAGACGGCGGCGATCTCATAGGCGACATTCAGAAATGCGTTCGAGAACGAATATCTTTCTGCAGCCGTGCGACAGGAGAAAGAAAATGAGTTTATGCAGTTGACGCAAGGGAATATGACTGTACGACAGTATGCGGCCAAATTCAAGAAACTGGCCAAGTTTGCTGGAGACTATTTACCTACAACTGCAAGTCGAGCAAAACGATTTGTCGTGGGCCTGCGTTCCACTATCCGTGCTCATGTCTCGGTGCCGGAATACAAAACTGTGGGCGAGGCACTCAACCACGCCATCCGTCTGGAGTCCGAGTATCCTCCTACTACTACCGACAATGTTCACCTTAATAACAAACGCCATAGTAATGCGGGAGGCAACAACGCACATAAGCGTCAATATCGCGGCAACCAGGCGAAGGAACGAATGGTCTGCAATTTTTGCCACAAGGACGGGCACCTGGATACTGAGTGCCGACTCAAGTACAGAGTATGTTTCGCGTGCGGCAAAAGAGATCACCTCGTAAGGGACTGCCCGGAAGCTACGTCGAACCAGCGCCCCCCGCAACATCAACAAAACCGAGGCCAAGCACCTCGGGCTCCACCGACCGCACAACAGAATGGCCAGGACCGTTGCCCTAATGCTTAGGGCCGCGTCTACACCATGACTCGGGACGAAGCGTTTGCATCTGATACAGTCGTGACAGGTATACTGCAATTCAATAATAAACCTGCTTGTGTATTGTTTGATTCAGGTGCCACGCATAGTTTTATATCGGCGGACTTTGCCGCCGAGCACAAATTTACCTTGACACCACTAGGCCTCGACCTCACTGTTAATGTACCGTCGGGCATGCCACTACTTGCAAACTTAGTCTGCGGAGACGGAATCATCTGTATAGGTGGTCAAAAGGTCAGTTTCGATGCGATAGTTCTAAATATTAAGGACTACGATATCATTCTGGGGATGGATTGGCTCGGTCCGTACAACACAACCATAGACTGCGCTGAAAAGAAGGTCATATTTCGCATACCTGGAGTGCCTGAATTCTGCTACTCGTGTGGTGAGGCGTTTGAGACATGCGACAGGATGGTGCAAACGCGGGTCAGACCGACGTTGTGGCAGAATTCCCCGATGTGTTCCCGGACGAGCTGCCCGGCATGCCGCCCGGTCGAGAGATTGAGTTCACTATCGATACCTTCTCCAACACTCAACCGATCTCGAAGACCCCGTACAGAATGGCCCCTACAGAGCTTAAGGAACTCAAGGTGCAGTTACAAGAATTGTTCGACAAGGGATTCATCCGACCCAGCGTCTCGCCCTGGGGAGCGCCCGTGCTGTTTGTCAAGAAGAAGGATGGCTCTATGCGTCTTTGTATCGACTACCGCGAGCTGAATAAAGCCACCGTCCGGAACAAATACCTCCTGCCCCGCATAGACGATCTGTTTGATCAGCTTCAAGGAGCCACAGTATTCTCTAAAATTGATCTGCGTTCGGGTTACCATCAACTCAAGATCAAGCTGGACGATGTACCGAAGTCTGCCTTCCGCACTCGATACGGCCATTACGAGTTTCTGGTAATGCCGTTCGACCTAACGAATGCCCCTGCCGCTTTCATGGATTTAATAAATCGAGTGTTCCAACCATTCCTCGACAAGTTCGTAGTAGTCTTTATCGACGATATACTCGTCTACTCGAAGAATAGGCAGCAACACACTGAGCATCTGCAGACCGTGCTTCAGACCCTTCAAGAAAATCAACTATACGCGAAGCGAAGCAAATGTGAATTCTGGCTTAGCAACGTCGCATTCTTCGGACACATCATTGCTGCTGAAGGCATTACGGTCGACCCAAAGAAAGTTAAAGCCGTTGTCGATTGGAAATGGCCAGCGTTCGTCGACGAGATTCGAAGTTTTCTTGGCCTAGCGGGATACTACCGACGCTTCGTGAAAGACTTCGCGAAGATCGCATCGCCTCTGACTCGCCTCACCCAGAAAGGAGTCGTATTTGACTGGTCAGACGACTGCGAAGCTTCATTCCAAGAATTAAAGCAACGGCTCGTCTCGGCCCCGATACTCGCACTTCCAGAAGGGACTGAGGGTTTTCAGATATTCAGCGACGCGTCCGGTCAGGACTTGGGGTGTGTGCTGATGCAACGGAACAAGGTGATATCTTTTGCTTCCCAACAGCTAAAGTCGCACGAGAAAAATTATCCCACGCACGACCTGGAGTTAGCGGCAATTGTGTTTGCGTTGAAATTGTGGCGTCACTACCTCTATGGCGTGGCGTGCACGATCTACACCGATCATAAGAGCCTCAAGTATCTATTCACGCAGAGGAAACTGAACTTGCGGCAGAGGCGCTGGCTTGAACTGATCAAGGATTACGACTTGACTATCGACTATACGCCGGGAAAGGGAAATGTTGTGGCGGACGCCTTGAGTCGGAAGTACATTGCCTCGTTATCTATCGACCCCAGACTGCTACATGACCTAGAAGAGATGGGCATCGAGCTCCGAGTCAGATTCCGGAATGTGCAGTTGGCAAAGTTGCAGTTAGAGCCGAGCTTGCTTGATAAGATCAAGACCACTCAGACGGACGATCCATACCTGAAGAAAGTGCGAGAGCCAATCTCGACGGGCAGGACGACCGACTTTGCGGAAGACGAAACCGGCGTGCTTCGATTGAAGGGTAGGCTATGCGTTCCGGACAATTCAGAACTCAGAAAGGAGATCCTGTCGGAGGCCCACTATGCGAAATATACCTTGCATTCCGGTAGCACGAAGATGTACAAGGACCTCCGCACAAACTTCTGGTGGCACGGGATAAAAAAAGATGTGACACTCTTCGTGTCGCAATGCATGGCCTGTCAGCAGGTGAAAGCTGAGCACCAAAGACCGGGCGGAGAGATGCAGAATCTGGCGATTCCAGAATGGAAGTGGCAGCATGTATGCATGGATTTCATTATTGGTCTGCCGAAGACGCCGCAGGAAAATGATGCTATCTGGGTCATCGTCGATCGATTAACCAAGTCAGCGCATTTTATTGCCATCAAAGTTACTTGGAGCGTTGATCGCCTGGCGCAGATATATCTTGATGAGATAGTACGACTGCACGGAGTTCCAGTATCCATCGTCTCTGATCAGGATTCACGGTTTATGTCGCGATTCTGGAGTAGCCTTCACTCGGCGCTGGGTACCAAGTTGCAGTTCAGCTCAGCTTACCATCCTCAGACCGACGGCCAAACAGAGCACGTCAATCAGATTCTCGAAGACATGCTACGACTCTGCACAATTGACTTCAAATCAAGCTGGGACAATCATCTACCTCTGGCAGAATTTGCATACAACAATAGCTATCAATCCAGCATTCAAATGGCACCGTATGAAGCCTTGTACGATCGCAAGTGCCGATCACCCATTTGCTAGGACGAAGTCGGAGAGCGGCAGATTCTCGGTCCAGAACTGGTAGAACAGACCGTACAGAAAATTTGGCTCATTCGGGAAAGATTAAAGACCGCGCAGAATCATCAGAAAAGCTATGCAGACGTTCATCGTCGACCTCTCGAGTTTCAAGAAGGCGATCACGTGTTTCTCAAAGTGTCGCCCATGCGGGGAGTTACTCGGTTCGGTGCGAAAGAAAAATTGAGTCCGAGATTCGTTGGGCCGTTCAAAATACTCGAGCGGGTCGCCCCAGTGGCCTATAAAATTGCCTTACCGCCGGCGCTTGAAGGTGTACACAATGTCTTCCATGTCTCTCAACTGCGAAAGTATGTGCACGACCCGAACCACGTGGTAGATTTTGGCTAGCTGAGTTATGGTGTAGTGCCCCGTCCCTACATCGTGCCCCGTTTCTGTCACGCCCCGACTCGCCGAATCGGTCGCCATCGCCTTGACTCGATATAAATCGATCCCCACGAGTCGGGACGTGATGCCGTGCAAGTCTTTAATGGACTTGCACAAGGCAAGGATGTGAAATTTGGAAATTTCTTTTTGACTCGACGCGTTGAAATTAAACAGTGCAGAGAGTTGAACACATAGCATAGGAAGAAATTTAGCTTTTCATTCATAAGCTTGCAAAGTATGTGCAAGGTCATTTTTACATTACATATGCCGTTGTGGCTACATCTTGAAACACAAAAAAAAAACTCTCGACAAGCTTGCCCTGAAATAATCCTTGCCGTTCCATACATTCACGCCCCTTTATACATTTGAACAAAGCCTTCGATCTGAGTTGGGCTTCAAAATACTTCAAAATAGGAGAGCTTTGTGCCGCCTCCCGTTCTTCAGCTTCAGGTCTAGTCTCGAGCTCCCGCAGCGCGCTCGTTACCTGGGGAGTTGGGGGTTAGCACACTTGCTAGTGGATGGGACGAACCCACTCGTCTAAACCGACACTGCTTATTAAGGATTCTAGCATACGAAGTGATCTTTCTATTTAGAACTATATGAATTGCATCTCATATCGAAGGCACATTTTAAAACGATAACGCATAACCAATTTAAAGGCATTCTTACCACGGCCGTGCTCCTTTCCTGCACAAAATATACATGTTACTTACCACCTGCACAAGACAATAGGTGAGCATACAATCTATCCTATATGCGGTCATTGGTGATATCGACACCATGAAGGACGATTACGTAGTCTTGCGACGCGCCCTCCAGTCCAGGTAGCGAGCCTAACTGGAGGTCTCGCAATGCCTCGCGCCGAAGCACGGTTTCCATAATTTTCTCCTAGGCCGATTCGGTCCCAGGGCCCCGGGTACCGTCTCGAGGAAAGCTCACCTTGTGCACAAGTCGTCCTTGACCATGCGAATGTATGAACAGTTTAATATATATGAAGTAAATTGGGCCCCGGGTACCGTCTCGAGGAAAGCTCACCTTGTACACAAGTCGTCCTTGACCATGCGAATGTATGAACAGTTTAATATGTATGAAGTAAATTGCATAGCGTAACCATTATCAAATCACATAATCATTCCTACTCGTGCAAGGGTCCTTTCCCCCGAAACCGTACGTTCTGATTTAGCATCCCGTAGGCACCAAATTCTCCGAGGCATGATGTACCGCCACCAAGGTTTTCATAATTGTATTTTGCATGGCATGAAATATATTCTATCTCTTTCTTAGAACTTTATCTTTTATCTACTTAGTGTGAACCTATCGATTCAGAGTTAACTTCTCTAGGTTGATATATTATCCCGAGCTCTTGATCTTAGTGGCAAGCATACATCCCGTTAGCATCATCGATTTGAACGTTGAAATTTAAGAATTTAGTTGGCGGGAAGGAGTAGAAAAGAAGGGGCCGAAGAACCACCCACCTAAGGAGATTACGCCGAGAGTAGGAGAATGCTTCATGACGGTCAAGCGTCAGTTACACGAACTCCTGCAATGGCACGAGTATCGAATTAGAACCCTTCCTTCAATCCTTCCTTCGAAATTCCCAAAGACGCATTCAGAAATCGACGCGAAAGCACACTATCAAATCCACGCAATAATTCATTCAGAAAGCCAAGAAAACCAATAAAACCAACGGCAGACGGGTTGCGTCGCTCTCTTTAGAGTTCCTTCGCCAAGATGCCGCCTACCGTATCTAGGACTTATTCCAACAGTAGTCGATCCATTAGTTGGAACGGTACTCATATCACTCGTCCAAATCGATTTTATTGATGCCATGGTTTTTGTATACCAAACTCGTCGCCGAGTCAGACTAGCCATCTATGTTTTCGACCATGTCTAACTTGGCACGAGCCTATTATATAGTGCTTCGCCCCAACGGGGACGGGGGTACTACAGTTTCCGTCCACGGGGTGCGCGAGAAAGGAACACTGTCGCTATCGATTCGGTCGGGACCGATAGGTCGGAATCGGCCGAGTCGATCGAACGGGAACGGTTGAATTAAGATCCATTCCACGTTATGGAATGGCTTCTTCGGAACCAAGTCCCATATTCAGCGGGTTGCGCCTCGAGGATTGGCTCTGCGGCTGAGTCGGAAGAGACCTCCCGTTGCTCTGGTTTTCATGCCGTACTTGATTTGGCTTTGGCTTTGGTTTTCGTGAATGCGTTTTTCGTGAATATTTTCGATGGGTTTTCGTGACGCGTTTTCGAGCTTCGCATTCATATCGAATATCCTTGAATTATACAGTGTTTTAATCAGTTGTTTATGCGATTGCAGGTGATCGCGTAGGTGACGTCAGCGCAGCCAACCGGTCGCTCGCGTGAAGCAAGCCTAAGGCGAGTGGCTGACCTCCTTCGTCTCGTCCCTCTACTTCAAAACTCAATATGTGAAGTAAATGAATGCTTGTCATAATAGTATAGAATCAAAGAAATCGTGGCACGATTCTTCACGAAACACTTGCTATCAAACTGCCGGTTTTGAAAATGGAAAACGTATTTCTTACGCAAATCCACTTAGCCTATGCAAAATAATGAATGAATCGATTAACGTTTATCGCAACGATACGGTCAAGTAAGCAAATCAACTAAATCCAAAGGATGACGGTCATTGGACAACTTGTCGATAAGGTGAAGTTTCCTCGAACGGTTGCCTAGGCCAAGGGACCGATTCGGTCCGGAAGGAACGAGTGTAGCAGCGCCAACCCTTCATCGACGCGAGTTATGCGGGCACTTTCGCACAGGGCTCACTATCCGACGCGAAAGGGGCATCGTCTAACCAAATGCTATAGTCTGCGATGGCTTGACATTGCCAGTGGCCTTCATACCCCCTTCACTGCTTAACAGGTGCACGGGACACGGAAGGAACATGATAGTTGCTTAATGATATTCAATTTTGTAATGAACCACTCTGCCCTAGCGGAACACCGATTCAAACGGCAAGTGCATCGACTCAAACGAGCCGTCGACCCGAAGAGTTGGCATCGACCTGAAGAAGAATCGATGCAAGGCTTACATTGGCCCGTCAAAGATGAATCCAGACTTAGACTTTCAAAGGCGCGCTCGGAGTATCGCTCGGCCGATACGAACATCGCTAAGGTGGGTGGCTCCGATGAACTCGTCTTTGCTTAGCCTAGACACATAACAATACGGACACTATCACGAGAATCGCTAGGCGATAACCCCGTGCATGCTAATAAAGGACTCAACGCACCTAGCTAAGGGAATAATCCCATCTTATATGCTTGTATAGAATATGGAAGAGAACATAGAAAATGTGAGATCTCTCGCACCGCGCTCTACGCTCGTGCTAAGGCACAAGCTTATGTTTATGTTCCTTATGTGTTCAAATAATGAAACAATAAATGGGTTACAACAATGAAACGGGAAGACTATCAATATAGTCGTTCCGAGTAGAGTATAGCAACATTGAAAGACTATGGGACCGATGGGTCGCCAAGGCGACTCCCGCACGGAGAGTTGCATAATGAATAAATGATTGAAAATGTGAATGAACCAACGAATGAAAGAATGAATAAAAGATAAGAAAGAAAAGAATGGTTAGCGGCAGGTGTGACGGGCACGTGCAACGGGGCTCGCTACCCGCGCTGCACGGACGCCAACCTGGTCGATAACGTAAGAAAGCTAAGGGTTAGCCTACGGCTCAGAGACAGCCGTTAAGTTAAAAAGACAAGTTAATACGAAATGGTCGTGGACAAACGGCACGGGCGAGGGGTGGCGATGCCGTGGCCGTGAAGAAAAAGGGATTCCGCGGCATGATCAAAGGAGGGATATGCCGGCCTAGGCGAAATCAAAGGGGGCTTACGGGCTGCCTGGAGGAGGCTTGGCCACCCGGGGGACGTAAGTGCAGGGTATTTAAAGACACTATCAACGTGTACCAGCCGCACGCTCTGAATAGTTGTAAAATACTAAGGGAAAAAGGGTCCAAAATGGCTTGTGATGCCAGCGACCGGTGCATATAGGGTTAAGTGGGCTTTGCTGGTGGCAATCCACGTGCAAGTCCTTACATTAAAATCAAAGTAGTCTAAGTTAACTAAATGAAGTGCCTTCTGAACAGGCTTGAATATGACACACCAAATAATCGAGAGTACTTCGGCAAAGGAGTTAGAAAACACGCATACGACGTGCTAGGACCCGAGGCAGGGACACACCCTTGACATTGAAAGTTCACATGAATTACGTAAAGTCATTTCATATAAATTATTGACTAACTTGGTTTACTTTGGACAGGGAAGGCCGGACGGTAAGTATGGGTAAGTCATGCATATATTTCCATGCGACACTTGTGTTCAGCAACACGAGATAGGCTATGATATATGCCATAAAACTGATCCTAAGGCAAGATTAGAAAGACAATGAATGATAGACGGTGCACAAAAGTAAATAGAACGTGTTTGGTAATGATAGCATTATGGGCGAGCTAGCCTCCCCACCAGTGCATAACAATGTACTGATAACCCCACAATCTGCTTGCAGGATGCAGGAGACGCCGGCGGGTGCGGAGCTTCCATCGAACGTGTTAAGGTGCGGAGCCAACTCTGGGGCCTTGGAACGTTGCAAGAAGCTGAAGCACCCTATACAGAACATAATGTATTGGAACATCGCCATGAATCATTCCATCTTGTAAGCCACTAGGCACGCCTTTTATATTTCAGAGAGAGAGCTCGAGCGACTTGTAATATCGGCCTAGCGCCGCTTGTAACCTTCTTGAATATCAATAAAGAGTTCGAATTCGCTTCTACTTGTGTTTATTTACTTTTCGCTGCAATGGGGACACTCTGTGCGACTCTGTGGCCTAGCTCAAATCGGCCGTTTCTGGACTTGGCCTTGCACGGGCGCAACCTAGGCCCGTGCGGCATCACGCCTTAGCGAGGACGATCGCTCCTACGAGAGCGGAGCGTGACAGATTGGTATCAGAGCACGGCTTCACGTCCTTGGACTTCACGTCGATTTCTCAGTTTTGAAAGCTCGTTGGAAATAAAAAAGTATACGCTCTCTCGTTGTGTCTTGGGATGTTCCATACAATAAGTCTAATATTTTCAAAAGCTCGTACGAGTACTCGGTTGGACGAGATCGATAGGCGAAGGCCTTTGTGCCACCACGACGGACTTGAGTTGGAAGGAACCGATGCTAAGAGTTAGCAAACGCAGTGCGTGCTTGAATGAGCTTACGCTGACAGCAAACAAGTACACGAGACCAAAGTATAGTTCGAGCGGGATGGCTATGCATACGGCCTTCTGACTAAGTTGTGCCGCGTGTCGCGCACCTCGACTTTTAGGTGCAATCGGCTTGCGAGCGATATCAAGTAGCGCTCGATCGAGAACAAAGATACACTTTGAGTGTCTATCGATAGGAACGCTATCGAGTTAACGCTTAGGCGTACCCAAAAGATTGGCTTGGATTTTGAGGATTAGTGCGAAGGACTTAGTACGTCGAGGCGACGTGAGCAATTACGCTAGAAATTCATCGAACGAATCTGAAGGATGTCTTAGCGCATGACGCGAACGTGATTGAGGACTAGATCGTATGGCTTGAATCCGAGTGGTGTATGTGATAGATTCGGAGAAGAATAAAAAATGAGTGTCGACGACTAGTCGAGTGGCTCGAACCCTGAGTGGTGTATGGACGTCATAGAAATTGTTCGAGCGAGACTAAAGGAGTTACGGATCGTACGAGTATGTCGGCAAGCGATGCGATCGTGCAAAGCCTTAGAACGTGTCACGCTTAGTTGGTCGTGACTTCGAAAGTCCCGAACGAGATATCGCTGGACAACTTGTCAATGGGCAACGCGAGTTAGAAAATGGTTCGGAACGATGAATGAAAATGAATGGTCTTGATCGAGGAAACTTAGAGGATCGCGCGTACGATTTCGGATTGATTCAAATGAATTGTGACTTGAGTTGGAACAACGATCTTGAAACTAGCTTGAGAAATAGCAATTGAACTTGATCTTGGATATTAAATGAAATTCTGGAATATCCAACTCGGACAACGGCATCAACGCACGACTCGAAATCGGTTGCAAAGGAAGATCGTCAGGTTACGCATATCGTCGATGGTATTGAGGCGTATCAAAGATTGATATACGATAACTCGGGGGTACTCTGACTCGGCGAATGACGATCGTGCAAATGTCATTGTTCCGTTGGATGATATACTTGTGATGTAAAAAAATGTGTCGAGGAAAAGATAGACTTGGTTCGAGGATTTTCTAGTTGAACGCATGACGGTCAGACTGTCAAAATTGATTTGGCTTTGATGAAAATGAGAATGCTTGGATTTGCTTCGTTGACAACCACAACGTTGACGTTCTTGTCTTATGCGAGCGCAACTCCAGCCTCGCACATGCGTCGCACCGGATTAGGACGATCACTCCGCGTGAGCGCTGATATGGTGATTCATACAACGGAAGTGATTGAACTTGGATGGTGTGGCAATTTGATTGCTTCGACTTGTGGTTTGACGCGAAGGTAAACTTGAGAAAGACTTGGTGTGCTTGATGATTAAACTTGAGGATTAAGTAGGTCCAATCCGCGTATCAAGAATGAGTTAGTCTAAACTCAAACAAGAGTTACGCCCCGATGAGAATGATTATTCCACGGGAGTGTTGTATGGTGATTCATGAACCACCGTAGATAATCGGACTCGCGTGAGATTGGGACGCAATGTATTGTCGAGCTGGATGACCTCGTGATCGAATACATGAATTGGTTAGAATGGATATGTGAAGTATGTCGATTGGGTGAATTGAATGGATTCGAATATGTGCAACGAATACATTGATGCGAATAGGTGATCGTGCTCGATGTTTAGAAATCTGAGTGACGCGAGCTTGGGTAGAAAATCCTGTACTACCGACTTTGGTTTGACCCTAGGATTGGGGTCAGTGTTGGTATTATTGTTAGGGAACTATGATTCCAATCCTGACATTGACTTAGCCTTGAAAAAAATGGCCTAGCGGATAGGCGGACGACCCTCTGCCGAGTGATTGAACCTGTGTTGTTTACGTTATCGTCTGGACGGACGATAGACTTGGGGCAACAAGACTTAGAGTAAGGACGTCGAACTGGGGGTGTGCGTAAACGACGGCAAGATTGGCCCAAACGAAGGAAATGATAGAAATGGATGATACGCAAAGTAAAGTGAGTATAGCGAATCGAATCATCTCGAGGACCGAGATAAACGATATGTGATGCACACATGAGTTCGATTTTAAATCGAAGTTAGCAAACGATCGGCAAATCAAAACTATCACGAGTAGCTTGTCCGACTTCGCTAATCGCTAAGCTTGGTTGAAATGTACGTATTCGGGGGACGCCTTGAATATGTGCACGATCCAAACTCAGCGATGTGATGAACTCGAATGCAGCTGCGAGTGGATGTTACGATGCGCATGGATGATGGAGTGAGTTTGCCTCAGCCTACGACCCTCGCATTTGATAAATTTCGACGTGCCTCGTGTGACTATTACAACCCCATAACAGGGCGCAATAGCAACCAAGTCAAAGAAATGCTTGAATTGAATAAGTACCATCAACTCTAAAATGAATGAAAAGTTATTCAATAAAAATCAACCAAACGTATGCGACACGGAACTTGGAAAGGTACCGAGCATGGTTCGATGCCATCGAACGATAAAGCCATTCGATAAGGATTGTCTAAGAAACGTGACGACACGAGTCAAGGAACGGTAGGATGACCTGCACTCAGGAAGTCTCGAGGACGAGACTTGTTTTGAGTGGTGTATTATGTAATGACCCGCTCCGCCCTAGCGGAACGCCGATTCAAACGGCAAGTGCAACGACTCAAACGAGCCGTCGACCCGAAGAGTTGGCATCGACCTGAAGAAGAATCGATGTAAGGCTTACATTGGCCCGTCAAAGATGAATCCAGACTTAGACTTTCAAAGGCGCACTCGGAGTATCGCTCGGCCGATGCGAACATCGCTAAGGTGGATGGCTCCGATGAACTCGTCTTTGCTTAGCCTAGACACATAACAATACGGACACTATTACGAGAATCGCTAGGCGATAACCCCGTGTATGCTAATAAAGGACTCAACGCGCCTAGCTAAGGGAATAATCCCATCTTGTATGCTTGTATAGAATATGGAAGAGAACATGAAAAATGTGAGATCTCTCGCACCGCGCTCTACGCTCGTGTTAAGGCACAAGCTTACGTTTATGTTCCTTATGTGTTCAAATAATGAAACAATGAATGGGTTACAACAATGAAACGGGAAGACTATCAATATAGTCGTTTCGAGTAGAGTATAACAACATTGAAAGACTATGGGACCGATGGGTCGTCAAGGCGACTCCCGTACGGGGAGTTGCATAATAAATGAATGATTGAAAATGTGAATGAACCAACGAATGAAAGAATAAATAAAAGAAAAGAAAGAAAAGAATGGTTAGCGGCAGGTGTGACGGACACGTACAACGGGACTCGCTACCCGCGCTGCACGGACGCCAACCTGGTCGATAACGTAAGAAGGCTAAGGGTTAGCCTACGGCTCAGAGACAGCCGTTAAGTTAAAAAGACAAGTTAATACGAAATGGTCGTGGACAAACGGCACGGGCGAGGGGTGGCGATGCCGTGGCCGTGAAGAAAAAGGGATTCCGCGGTATGATCAAAGGGGGGATATGCCGGCCTAGGCGGAATCAAAGGAGGCTTACGGGCTGCCTGGGGGGGGGGGCTTGGCCACCCGGGGGACGTAAGTGCAGGGTATTTTAAGACACTATCAACGTGTACCAGCCGCACGCTCTGAATAGTTGTGAAATACTAAGAGAAAAAGGGTCCAAAATGGCTTGTGATGCCAGCGACCGGTGCATATAGAGTTAAGTGGGCTTTGCTGGTGGCAATCCACGTGCAAGTTCTTGCATTGAAATCAAAGTAGTCTAAGTTAAATAAATGAAGTGCCTTCTGAACAGGCTTGAATATGACACACCAAATAATCGAGAGTACTTCGGCAAAGGAGTTAGAAAACACGCCTACGACGTGCTAGGACCCGAGGCAGGGACACGCCCTTGACATTGAAAGTTCACATGAATTACGTAAAGTCATTTCATATAAATTATTGACTAACTTGGTTTACTTTGGACAGGAAAGGCCGGACGGTAAGTATGGGTAAGTCATGCATATATTTTCATGCGACACTTGTGTTCAGCAACACGAGATAGGCTATGATATATGCCATGAAACTGATCCTAAGGCAAGATTAGAAAGACAATGAATGATAGACGGTGCACAAAAGTAAATAGAACGTGTTTGGTAATGATAGCATTGTGGGTGAGCTAGCCTCCCCACCAGTGCATAACAATATACTGATAATCCCACAGTCTGCTAGCAGGATGCAGGAGACGCCGGCGGGTGCGGAGCTTCCATCGAACGTGTTAAGGCGCGGAGCCAACTCTGGGGCCTTGGAACGTTGCAAGAAGCTGAAGCACCCTATACAGGACATAATGTATTGGAACATCGTCATGAATCATTCCATCTTGTAAGCCACTAGGCACGCCTTTTATATTTCAGAGAGAGAGCTCGAGCGACTTGTAATATCGGCCTAGCGCCGCTTGTAACCTTCTTGAATATCAATAAAGAGTTCGAATTCGCTTCTACTTGTGTATATTTACTTTTCGCTGCAATGGGGACACTCTGTGCGACTCTGTGGCCTAGCTCAAATCGGCCGTTTTCGGACTTGGCCTTGCACGGGCGCAACCTAGGCCCGTGCGGCATCACGCCTTAGCGAGGACGATCGCTCCTACGGGAGCGGGGCGTGACAAATTTCACATGCTTGCCTCAAAACATGTTAACATGCAAATCGAACAGGATGGTTAGAAAGATCATTGAAATAGCTAGCTAACATGTTTACGAAACATCTTGAATCAAATGCAGAGCTTGGATTTAATTAGCCATTCGCCAGTACATGTGTTTCGTGCTGATCCTCGCTATTTGCAGGTCCCGAGAATCAAGAAGGACGCGCCAGCTAGCTCGGCGGCGTTCGTGACTTTTGAAGCTTCGGCCGTGCGTCGAAGACTTACTCTGCGACTCCACTTTTGAAGGCTCTCGACAGCCCAAGAAAAATGACTCAGCGTCCCTCCCATCCAGGTCAATGGAGTACTTGTGTATATTGAGGGATGTGTGCAATGTATGGAACGGCTATCTCATCGGCACTCTTTTGTAATCGAGTCATGTTGTAGCCCGTGCGGCAATGAGTCTTGTATCGGAGTCTGTAAAAGATGTTCATTATCAATAAAGATCAAGTTTCCTTTATTTATTGTGTGTATCAATTTGTCTGCGTACTCTCTTAGATCTCGTGTCTCGGATTACCTTATGACTAGGCCATGTGCGATCGCAAATTATGTTCGCACGGCATCACGTCCGGAAAACGACTATCGATTTGACGGAATCGGGACGTGACATTTACAAAGCCACCCAAAAATACATTACACCAGTTTTGGAGAGTTTTTGAGCCGACGAAAACCAGCGCCTCAAAAAAATTAACAAGCAGGGGTTTTCATAAACGGTCGGTTCAAAAATACCCCAAAACCGGTGAAAAAACCATTACCAAGCAGACCCTTATACTAGTAATATAATTCCTTCTCGATAACAATCAACTTACGCTGTGTTTGGGAACCTAGGAGGGGAGGGAGAGGAAAATTTGAGTGAATGAAAAATGGAGGAGAGTAAAATGAAGGTAAAATTAAATTTTTCTTCACTTGTTTGGATAAACAAAAAGTAGGGGAAGAAAAATTTTAAAAATAATATTTTATTTATTATGGAGAAAGATATAAGTACTATTTAGTCCTTGATTTTTTCAAATCATAATTAATAACTACTTTATTGAAGGGTAGTTGGGTAATTTATTTCACAATCCTCTCATCTCTCTCCATTTTTTTCACTTTTTGGAGGAAAATTTTTGAGTGGGACCCACATAAATTTTCCTCCCACATTCCTCTCCCTCAATTCCCCTCCCTCTTTCCAAACACCACTACTTTTAATTTTTCTTCCATTTTTTCCTCAAAATTTTTCTTCCCCCATTTTTTCTCTCTTCCCAAACAATACCTTAGAGTCCATTTTTGTTCACCCAACAAAACTTGAATGATATTCAAGGGTTATTATTTTTAATTTAATTTCTCTCATCCCAATAATAATGAAAAAATGGTGAATATCATCCAAGTTTAGATGAACAAAAATGGGCTCTTCAACTTAGACTGCTATTGTTTGGGAAGAGAGGAAAATGGGGGGAAGAAAAATTTTGAGGAAAAAATGGGAGAAAAATTAAAAGTTGTGGTGTTTGGGAAGAGGAAGGAGAATTGAGGGAGAGGAATGTGGGAGAAAAATTCATGTGGGTCCCACTCAAAAAATTTCCTCCCAAAAGTGGAAAAAATGGTGAGAGATGAGAGGATTGTGAAATAAATTACCCAACTACCCTTCAATAAAGTAGTTATTAATTATGTTTTGAAAAAACCAAGGACTAAATGGTAATTATATCTTTCTCCATAATAAATAAAATATTATTTTTAAAATTTTTCTTTCCCTACTTTTTGTTTATCCAAACAAGTGAAGAAAAAAAATTAATTTTACCTTCATTTTACTCTCCTCCATTTTCTTTTCCCTCAAATTTTTCTCTCCCTCCCCTCCTAGGTTGCCAAACACAGCGTAAGAAACAACTTAGAGCATCTCCAACCCTATTGTGACTTTGGAAAAAAGTTAATGCCACATAGGAATGACAAAATTTTATTCAAAAGTTATTCTCCAATGCAATTGTCAAGTCAATTGTGAAGCTTATGTGGCAAAAATTAAAGAAGACATTGTGAAGTTGATTGTCTTGTTCTAGACAATGTACTTGACAATGTCTTCTCTTCCATGTCATCAATTATGAATAAAAAATATTAGAAAAAAAGAAAGAAAATGAGTAGTTGTTTTAAAAGTTGCCTTGGAAGTTGAAAAAAATATTTTTTATTGTCTTCTCAATACTTTTGCACTGGAGAGAGTTTTTTTTATCTCATTGTCTTTTGAGATATAATTTTGCAACATAAATAAGATATTGTCTTGTGGCTCATGCCACATAGGAGCCATCTAAGACTCACAACACTTAACAAGACAATAGGGTTGGAGATGCTCTAAAGACTACTAATAACTCCTCCATCAATACATGCCTTGAAAATGTGGGCATAGAAACTAGGTGCAACTTCCCAAAAGATGTTCGTAAGTTCAATGAAATATTGTTTTGATAACATTACAATTTTGTTACAAATTGACAATGGAGAAAGGATGGCACGATTATTCTGGTAGGAGCATCTCCAACCCTATGTGGCTTTAGAAATAAGTTGTTGCCACAAAAAATATGACAAATTTATATTTTAAAAATATTTTCTAATATAATTGTCAAATAAATTGTGAAACTTGACAAAAGTTATAAAAGATATTGTGAAGTTGGTTGTCTAATTCTAGATAATGCACTTGACAATTTATTTACCTCAATCACTCAATGCCATCAATTACGAATAAAAAATATTTTAAAAAAACAAAAAGAGAAGTGGTCTTGGAAGTTGAAAAAGAGTAAACATTTCAATACTTTTGCATTGAGCAGACTTTCTATATTTCGTTATCTTTTGTGAATATAATTTTGCCAAAAAAAAAAAATGTATTGCGTCTCATGTCACATAAAAATTACAATACATGATAAAGACAATAGGTTGAAGATGCTCTAAGGAAGAATATTAGCCTAATGATTCTAGTCTATATGATAGAATTAACTCGTGCACCTCCAATATTCAATTTGGATTCAAACATTGAATTTGGTCCATGCAAGTATGCAACCATATATATTATATTTATTTACGTAAGTTTCGCCTAAAGGGAAAAAATATCCAACATTTGCGTAGAACATGAAAGATTTGAAAAAGTTACTGTTGTAGGGATCTGACGTCAGTGAGATTAGTGCCATTTTTTTTTCTTCTTTTTTTAAGTACTCAGCGCCAGTGAGATTAGCGTCGGATTCATTATTTTTTAAGAAACATGACGCCAGAGCAAGTGGCCTGGCACCGAATTAAAAAAAAGGTTGGCGCCAGGACAACTGGCGTCGGATTTGGTTAGGGGAGTGGGGGAGAGGGGTTGGGTTGTGGGGGGGGGGGGGGGGGGGGGGGGGGGGGAGGTGGGGAGAGGAGGGTGATGGGGGCGGTTGGGGGGGTTGGATGTTATTATCTATTAATTACTATACATATAGATATACATATATTAATTGTAGAGATAATATAGATATTAATTTGTGTATAGATAGCTTTATGTATATTATCTTTATGGATATTATCTATATCTATTGTAGAGATAATATAGATAATAACAAATTAATGTACATATAATATAGATAATAACAAATTAATATCTATAAGATATCTATACAAAAATTAATATCTATATTATCTATATCTATTTGTAGAGATAATATAGATAATAACAAATTAATTTGTGTATAGATATTAATTGTAGAGATAATATAGATATTAATTTGTGTATAGATATCTTTATGGATATCATCTATATCTATTGTAGAGATAATATAGATAATAACAAATTAATGTACATATAAATTATCTATATTATACTATGGATAATAATACAATAGATATAAATAATATACATATAGATATTAATTTGTGTATAGATATCTATATTCTTTTGTATATAGATATCTATATGTATATTAAATAATAGATAATAACACCGACCCTCCCAACTGCCGCCCATCACCCCCCCTTCCCAAGAAAAAAAAAGGAATCCAGGCGCCATCCAAGTATTTAAAAAAAAAAAATTCGACGCCAGTCACACTGGCGTCAGATCCCTACAACTGCATTTTTTTCAAATTTTTCATGTTCTACGTAAATATTGGATATTTCTTTCCTTTAGGTAAAAATTTTTGTATATATTTTCATGATTGTGGGTCGTGAATCTATTTTCTTTTTTACTTCCCTTAATTGTTGTGTTTTATTTCCCAAAGGATTTGGATAGTTCACGTGCAGTGCATCTATTCATGGATTTGATATTCATCCATTTTTGTATGATTAACTCACACAAAGTTTTTGCGAAGTTTTATGATTCCATTTCCAATCATGCATTGACAACTGTTTGTTCAATGGATGACATGAATTAGACAAAGAAAAACTCTACATAAACAGATACCATTTCTGGAATTTCCAAGAATCAATACTACTCTTCTCCCAATCTCCTCCTATCCATGCTCGCACAATTGTGTTTTTTGGATTGAGTTTTGTACTCGTATCAATCTAAACACAATTGAAAATCTAACACCTTTCGTACTTGATTTATCATTGGAGACAAATTTGGTGCAACTTTTTGACAAGAAAACTAAAATATCGTCTTGAAGAAGGAGCAATATCGACTCAGGTACCTTTCTTTAACCGTCTTCAACTAAAACCCATCTTTATTGTTATCAGATGAAATATATATATATATATATATATATATATATATATATATATATATATATATATATATATATATACCACACATCAATGCACATAATTTTTTTTTATAATATTGTTGAAAAATAGTTTAAATAATAATTTGTTATATATACGTTTTGAATATCTTTTCGTTCTTTTCACTAAAATTATTATAGATATATTTATATTTTAATTAAAATTTATTATAGATATATTTATATTTCAATTATAATTTGTAATGATATACCTGTAGGTAATTAGATAATATCGAATACTATTAGTTAGGATATTAGATAAAATAGTTAAACTATTACTTACTTAAACTAAAAAAATGTTAAGATATTAGATAAAACTAAACAATGTTAGGATATTAGATAAATCCTATCTCCTCTCTTTCCCCTCTCCTCTCTCCCGTAACCCAACTCAGTTGGCTCTTCCCCCCCCCCTCTCTCTCTCTCTCTCTCTCTCTCTCTCTTCCATTTTGTCTTTGCACGCTAAGTCATTTGACGTTTCTTTATCCCAAATACTCCAAACATCTCCTCCTTTTTAGAATTTAGGAAAACTTCTTTACCCTGTATAAAAATTACTGGAAAAAAACAACAAACTTGAGCACAAGCAAACAAGTTAGAAGCCTAGCTAGGTAAGCATGACAGGTCTCATTCGTAGTTAAGAGAAGGCAAAGAATCTGACAAAACTTGAAATCATATTCATGACACCTTTTATTGAAGCTTGAGCAGCAATAACTCTTTAGCCTCCCTATAGTCGTGATCACTAACACATGTAGCCTGCCTGCGAGTGTCACTCCTCTATATAGCACATCCATCTCTCTTTGATGCATAACATTAATGTTCCACAGGCAAGAAAGAAGCTAGCAGCCATGGCAAAGGAGCTCCAAAGCAAGTCCAGCTCTGTGGAGGAAGCGCTCGAGATAGGCGGCGGTGTTGGCCGCCATGGGATCGACGAGGACGGAAGAGCGAAGAGAACAGGTATATATATATATATATAAGTACGGATCGGGAGTTCCGTTTCCGGAGCCCCGTGATCCTTGGCCGTTAGATCGGACGGCATCGCGTGGGCCCCGTGTGGACCTGCTCGATCCGATGGTGCAGGAGGCAGGACTTCGACGGGACTCCGCGGTATCCACGACATATATATATATATATATATATATATATATATATATATATATATATATATATATATATATATATATATGGGTTCAAAAAAAAAAAATATATATATATATATGGGTTCAGATCGGGAGTCCCGTTTCCGGAGACCCACCGAAGTCCCGCGTCCCTTGGCCATTGGATCACAACATCACTTGGGCTGACCCTGCTCAATTCGATGGTGTAGAGGGCGGAACTCTGCAGACGGATCTTTTGATCCGTGCCATACGGCCATACCTGCTCCCAATAGCGGATATTGTCTTGATATAAATTTCTGAAATAAATACACTAATCCTTCCTATGTTTCATAGTTATTATAGAGATTATTCCTACCTTAAAAATAATTACATGGATTATTCCTCTAGACAAATTATTTTAACTACCCTTATATTTTACACTTATTAATTTTTTTTCTATTTTGAAACTAATTATACGGACCATTTCTATAGTTTATATTTTCTGTAGAAATTTATAACACTGACCACTCCAATGTTTTCTAAAATTTATAAAGGAGAGGGTGGTCATTCTAATTATTTTTAGAATATGAATAGTCTAACCATGTAGCACTCATGAAACATAGGAGAGCCAATATTTTTATTTCATGTTTTATTTTTGAATAGAAATGATTAAAAACATAAGGAATAATTAATTTTAAAATAGAGATGATTAATATAATAAGTATGAAATATAGAAATAATCAACTTAAATTGTCCTAAATTTCTAGAGGACCAAAATAAAGAATAACTATGGTGAGGCCGACACAGCCACAAGTCCTGCAGGTCTCCGCGACTGCTAAACGTATATAAATATGCTTGGATGATTTTGCAGGGACATTGCTGACTGCGAGTGCACACATCATAACTGCTGTGATTGGGTCGGGAGTGCTCTCGCTGGCCTGGGCCATAGCTCAGCTGGGTTGGGTGGCTGGACCTACAGCGCTCATGGCCTTCTCTCTCATCACCTGGTTCTGTTCTAGCCTTCTCGCGGACTGCTACAGAACTCCTGATCCCATCAACGGAAAGAGGAACCATACCTATACTGACGCAGTGAGAGCCAACTTAGGTAAATGATGATAATGTACAGATATTAGGGTTTGGGTTTCGAAATGGATCGATATTAGAATTTGGGTATCGAAATCACTGTTTATTATCTAACATTGGTCAATTTCGAGACCTAAACCCTAGTATCCATGTATATGTGAGACCCTAATTTTCCGAATTCCCAGTTAGGTGACTCTTCTTCTTTCTTCAGGAGGTTGGAAGTTCAAGCTCTGTGGAATAGCTCAGTACGTGAATATCGTCGGAGTTGGCATAGGCTACACGATTACAACAGCCATTAGCATGGCGTAAGTAGAGGCTAAATTTTAACCAGTAGTTCGTTCGTGCTTCGAGTACTCGACATCCATCAGATCGATCGATCATAGGCTAATGTGGATTCTCCTTTTTCCTCGTGAAATCGATCAGGGCGGTCAAGAGGTCGAACTGCTTCCACAGGAACGGCCACCACGCGGCCTGCCACGCGTCGGACAACACGTACATGATCATCTACGGCGTCATACAGGTAGTGCTGTCGCAGATACCCAGCTTCCACAAGCTCTGGTGGCTCTCCATCGTGGCGGCCGCCATGTCCTTCGCCTACTCTTCCATCGGCCTCGGCCTCTCCGTCGCGAAGATTGCAGGTGTGATCTGCCGTACAAACAGTACTAATCCAGAACATCTTTGGAATGCAATCTATGTTACGTATATTTGTCTCTCTTTTTATTAGGTGCAGATGGTGGCGATGTGAGGACCACCCTGGCAGGGGTCATAGTTGGGGTGGATGTGTCGGGGAGCGAGAAGGTGTGGAGGACATTTCAAGCACTTGGAGATATAGCATTTGCTTATTCCTTCTCTAATGTTCTCATTGAAATAGAGGTATCAATTTCAATTTCTTTGAATTCTGATAACTTAAGGGCCTGCTTGTAAATTATAGGGATAGCGGTTATGATATATTTTTAGAGTACCGGTTATGAGCGATTATAAGGGGTCCGGCTTTAGATGATTTTTAAGTAGCGGCTTTTAAACCAGTCCAATACATGCTTGGTAATTCGCTAACGAGCTGTTCTGAAAGTTTTTACACGAATAAAATTAAATAGGAAAAGGTATTAGTAGTTATAATTATATATTTTTTGTGAGGATATAAATGGAATAAATAATAAAGTCGTTCAAAATCCACCGGTTTGGGGTGTTTATAAAGTCACCCAAAATTATATTACACCGGTTTTGGGGACGGGGGAGGGGGAGGGTTTTGAACCGACCAAAATCAGTGCCTCAAAAAAATTAACAAACATGAATTTTGATAAATGGTCGGTTCAAAAATACTTCAGAACCGATGAAAATATCGTTTTCAAGCAGACCCTAAAAGCGGTGCATGAAATTTGGGGGAATCCTTAGAAAGGTTCTGATAATTCATAAAAACCAACACCAAAAACAACGACAAAGCTTTGTCCAATCTTTTGGGGCCGCTTTTGTCCAAACTTTTGGGGTCGGTCAGGCTACTTGAATTCGTAGAGATTGACAATGTTCTATGCTGGTTGTCGACTACCTCACACAACTTTTCTCCTTTTATCCGCAGTTGGGACATGGAGTGAAAATATAGGACATTTAAGCACAACACATGATTATTTATGTATTTTTGTAGGACACTCTGAAGCCAAACCCTCCTGAGAACCAGGTGATGAAGAAGGCCTCTTTCATCGGCATCTCCACGACGACTGTCTTCTACATGTTGTGCGGTGTGTTAGGGTACGCAGCATTCGGGAACGACGCACCAGGCAACTTCCTCACCGGTTTCGGGTTTTACGACCCTTACTGGCTCGTCGACGTCGGCAATATCTGCGTAGCCGTCCATCTAATAGGTGCATACCAGGTAACTAAGAAGAGTTAACTAAGTTCTATATGAGCCATAAGTGTCCATGTACACATTTCAGATGTCATGTAGGGGTAAGCAAAGGTTATGTTTGGTTCAAACTGACCGTATATATAAAAATCGAAATAACTGTAAACTTTATTTTTAAAAATAAAAAATCAAATAGTTTTTATAAAAATCGAACAAAATCGAACCGTTTAATTCGGTTCAGTTTCCGGTCGGTTCGATTTCATGGGCCAATGTGCCGGATCTTCAATTTTTTAGCAAAATGAGCCTAATGAAATAACAATTTATTCTCTCAAAAAAAGAAATAACAATTTATTTTAAAAATACGGCATTATTGTATTTATGAATTATTATATTACATAATATGAAAAATATTAGGATATATAGATTAAGGGTAGAGAGAGTGCCCAGAGAATAGGAAAAGAGAGTGCCCTCAATTAGGGGTTACAAAACATTAGTATATGTAGATTGAGGGAGTTTGATAAATTACTAAATCTAATCGGTTTTCAGTTTGGTTCGGTTCGGTTATCCGATCAAGAACAAAAATCGAACCGTTTTTTCAAAATTTTAAATTTTCAAACCGAAAATCGAACCAATAACAGAAAAATCGAATCATTTGTCATATTTCGGATCTGTTTGGTTCCGTTTTCGGTTTTCAACCATTATATGCTCACCCCTACATGCATGTTATGATGCAGGTGTTCTCCCAGCCCATTTACCAGTTCGTCGAGAACTGGGTTCGTGGTTCCTGGCCCGACAATGCGTTTCTAACAGCCGAGCGCACCGTCGACGTCCCCTTGCTCGGCGCCTACTCTCTCAACCTCTTCCGCCTCGCGTGGAGGACGGCGTACGTCGTAGCGACCACCGTGGTCGCCATGATCTTCCCTTTCTTCAACAACTTCGTGGGCCTCATCGGAGCCCTCGCCTTCTGGCCTCTGACGGTCTACTTGCCGGTGGAGATGTACATTGCGCAGGCCAAGATTCGCAGGTTCTCGGGAGTGTGGACATGGCTGCAGATGCTGAGCATGGCTTGCCTCATAGTTTCTGTAGCTGCAGCATGTGGCTCGGTTCAAGGTCTCGTACAAGCACTTGCGGGCTACCGGCCCTTCAAGGGTGCTTAGTTAATTTAAAGAGTGGAAAAATAACATTACAAGGAATTTGTTCTATTTCTCATTTTGTTCTTTTTCTTTAATCATTTTCTTAGAGTCTATAATAAATATATTATAGAGTCTAAGAAAATAGCTGGGTTGGTTCTGGTCGGTTGCGGGTTTGGTGGCGGTGCGGATGTCGTCTCGCTGCAGCGATAGTGTAGGAGGCCTTCAGATCGTGATGTAGCATTCGAACTAGATTTGTATATAGACATTGGGACTAAGTTGTAGGCCTTCAGACTAAAATGATATTTACCTTCCTTTTTTTTTTCTTTTTTTTTTCTAAAACAAACTTCATTAACTTAATGAGAAAGAAAACTCATATCATAAAGGATATGAGGAATCATAAAAGTTGGCATCTCTTCAAATAGAGACACTGAAACATTGGTTGATAAAAGCAGAGCATTAGTAGCTAGTGAGTGTGCACATTTGTTAGCACTCCTATGTACATATGAAAATGATACTGTAGAAGCAGATTTTGTAGCATTCCTCGCATCCGCAATTGTGTGACGAGCACGCCAGAGGGGAATAGAAGATGGAATGTTGATTGCATCAATTAGAGGCTTACAGTCTCCTTCGATAAGCACATTTTGTAAGTTCTTCATGCTGCAGATTTCGAGAGCTAAACGAATGTCCATTGCTTCAGCTTCTAAAGGTGATCCACCATCCTCAAATTTTGTCATTGCCATCTTGAAGTCACCATGTGAGTTTCGAAGAACAGCGCCTGCTGACATCGTTTCATCCAAGTAAGCTCCATCAAAATTAATCTTCCAGTTTTGATGTTGTGGAGGCTGCCATTTGAATTCTTGCTGGATCCTCAATGTAGCATTGTGTGGGGAGGGACCAGTGCTGAGAGTATCTGTCCGTTCCTTTAACCTTGAAGCTTCCTCAAAGATTTGCGATGTGTTGATAGGTTGGTGATTGAAGATTGCTTTGTTTCTCGCCTTATAATCCACATTTGATAGAATAGAGATGAAGTTAGGGATGGATCAACCCTCATGAGAACAGTGGTGACAATTGATGAAACAGTAGAGTCAGCATGAATCATAGTTGCAATCTCAGCAATATGATCCCAAGATTTACCTGTTATAGGACAGAAATAATAA
The DNA here is from genome assembly GCA_029216955.1 of Iris pallida. Classification (NCBI taxonomy): domain Eukaryota; kingdom Viridiplantae; phylum Streptophyta; class Magnoliopsida; order Asparagales; family Iridaceae; genus Iris; species Iris pallida. Next base: position 43,313,883 of record JANAVB010005597.1, read on the forward strand.
ATGGTTAGTAGTTTCAGGATTCACCTTGCACAGAGGACATATGGCATCAATATGGTTGATTCGATGGTGGATATTGTCTTGTGTCGGAAGAGAGTTTGTAATGGCACGCCAAGCAAAAAGCACCACTTTAGGATTGATATGTGTTAGGGACTAGAGTCTCTTCCATTCTTTGAACTCATCTTCACTACTGTCAATAAGATTGGGGAATAGCTTCTCATGTATTACTCTGTAGGATGATTTGGATGTGAAAACTCCATCAGTAGTTTGTATCCACATGAGTTGATCACAAGAACAATTAGCAGTTAATGGTATTTTCAGAATTTCTTTTGCTTCACTGGGAGGAAAAAGGAGATAGATGAGGTTGACCTTCCATGAGAGTTGATGAATATTAATCAAGTCACTGACTTTGTGAATCCATCGATTACTGAAACTGAAGCCTTTCACTCTAAAGCCTGGCAAAGAAGGAACCCACGGATCATCCCATATGTTGATATGTGTACCATCACCCACCGACCATAAGATATTGCCCATAAGAAACTCTCTGCTATGAAGAATACTGGACCAAATACAGGAGGATGAACTAGATGGCGCTGCTGTCCAGAAAGAAGCTGATTGTAAATATTTACTGGTAAGGAGAGATGCTCAGCCTGACGTTGGCTGTGAAATGAATTTCCATGCTACTTTAAGAACCAGTGAAAGATTGGCAATGTATGGATCCCGAATGCCAAGACCCCCTTGATATTTCAGTTGAGTGAATTTAGACCAAGCCGAGAAGTGTGTATTATCCTTTTATCATGAGAGTCCCACCAAAAATTGCGTTGATGTTTGGATAAAGTATTGGATACTGATTTTGGAATGAGATCATGCGGAAAGAAAGTAGGTAGGGAGGGAGGCCAAGGTGGATTTGATTAGAGTAGTACGCCCAGCATGAGATAAGCATTTCCTCTTCCATCCCAAGAGTTTAGAGAGACTGGTATCCAGAAGAGTGCGAAAAGTAGAAACTCTTTTCTTGGATTGGAGAAGCAAATAACCAAGGTATTTGTCATTAGGATGCATCAATTGAACCCCCAGGAGATGACGGAACAGTTCTCGCATTATTGGATCAGTTCTCCTACTGAAAAAAATAGAAGATTTTTTAAAATTGACACGTTGGCCTGACCAACGTTCAAAAGTTCGAAGGATGATCTTCACTTGAGTGATATTATGTAGAGAACACTTGCCAAAAATGAACAAATCATCGGCAAAGGCAAGGTGGGAATACTTATGGTGTGAATTACGAATAGATACACATTCATAAAGAGAGTTTCGAACCATTGCATTGATCAGTATAGTTAGAATTTTCATACACAATATAAACAAATAGGGGGAGAGTGGACATCCTTGTCTGATTCCACGACCAGGAGAAAAAGAAGTAGATGGAACACCATTGATTAGGATAGCAAAAGAGGGTGTGGTGACACATTGCATAATTAAATCATGCGACTTCCCAGTAATACCAACACCAGCCAATACTTGACTGATAATACCCCATCCTAATCGATCATAATCTTTAGACATATCTACTTTGAAGGCAAACGCACTGTTATTAGAATGGAAGGAAGAGATTGAGTGAATAAGTTCTTGTGCAATAACAATGTTTTCACTAATATTACGATCAGGAACAAACGCATTTTGATAAGAATTTATCAATTTATGCATTATAGGACGTAATCTAGTAGCCAGGATATTTGAAATTAGCTTATAGAGGACATTACATAGAGCTATAGGTCTGTAGTCCACTGGTTTTGAGGGGAATTTTATCTTGGGAATGAGAGAGCTATATGAGTATGATTGAGATATGGGAGCATGAAACCAGTTCTGAAAAAAAATTGAACGAGAAGAGATACCTCAGGTCCAACTTTATCCCAACATTTTTGATAAAATATTGCAGGTAATCCATCTGGGCCAGGAGACTTATGAGGACCCATACTCTTGATTGTTGCCAAAATTTCTTCTTCGTGTGGAATTGAACTAAGAGAAGCATTTTTTGTACTGGTGATGACAGGGAGCTCCATCAAGATGTGTTCAGGAATAGGATATGTCTCTATAGCTTGAAAAAGAGGCCTGAAATGATTAATAAAGGTGTCGGCAATGTCATCATGCTCTGATACTTGTTGTCACTCCCCGTTCCCGGAATGCGTATTTTTATATATGAACAACTCATGTGTATTTATTTAGTATTTATCATGTATTATTCTGTATTTAAATTTCCTTTAGTTTCATGTTAATTAATTATCTACTCTTTAAAATTTTCATGTTAATTAATTTTCTGCAATTTTATTTCTGCAATTTTATTTCTGTATTTTATTTCCTGCATTTTATTTCCTGCTTTAGTCTTAGTGGGTTTCGGCTTGGGTGGATCTGTGCAACCCGGCCCATTAGCTCCCACCTACCACCATCTTCCTATTTAAAGCTTCCATCTCTTTCTCTCTCCTCATTACTTCATTCTCACCATTACTTCTTCTTCTTCCTCTCATTACTTCTCCACCTAACCGGCAGCAGCAGTAGGCAAGTGCAAACTTCCTTCTCAATCACCCATTTTTATGGTTCATTTGCCTTCTTCTCGTGATTCCAAGAGAGATTAGTTCTTAGCATTTTTGATTTCTACGGCTGGTTTTCTCTAGATCTAAGTTGTAGTATTTCGGCTGTTCATGGGTTCTTAGTCCATCAACTTTGTGTGTATTTCTCTGGCACTGGAGCGAAGGCTCCATAGTACTTGGAGTTCGGGAAATGTTGTACGCACACGTTCTTACGTGCTCGCGTAAAACATCAGCCCAGTCACGCACGCGTCTTTACGTGTTTGCGTATATTTTCAGTCACGCACGCGTCTTTACGTGTTTGCGTGTATTTTCAGTCATGCACGCGTCTTTACGTGTTTTCGTGTATTTTCAGTCACGCACGCGTCTTTACGTGTTTGCGTGTATTTTCAGTCACGCACACGTCTGTACGTGTCTGCGTGTATTTTCAGTCACGCACACGTCTGTACGTGTCTGCGTGTATTTTTTAGTCACGCTCACGTTCTCATGAGCGTGCGTGTATTTTTTAGTCACACTAACGTTCTCATGAGCGTGCGTGTATTTTCAGTCACGCACACATCCATGAGCGTGCGTGTATTTTAGTCACGTACATCCTTGCGTGCGTAGATTTCTTATCACCTTTTCACGCTCACTAGAGTCTGCGTGAATTTCCCTTCACGCTCACGCTGTGCTTGCTTGCGTGACTTTTCACGCTCACGCTTGCCAGCGTGTATCACTTTTCACGCTCACTATTCACGTCCATTTTCCACGCTCACCCCAGCTAGACTTAGCGTGACTTGTTGGTCTTAAGCATAGACTTCTTAGCGTGACTTGTTGGTCTTAAGCATAGACTTCTTGCGTGACTTTTGGCCTTAGCTTAGACTTGTCAGCGTGACTTTCTTGACCTGGGTGTTTTTAATTGTCCTATAACTTATTCATTTTATGGTGGCATGATAATTCTTCTATTATATTCTTAAGCCTTTTTGCATGAACTTGATAAATCATGACATGTTAATATTGTAAATATGGATTGTTGTGTAGAATGTGTCATGTGTCTTGATTAATCTATGGATACCCAGTATGACTAGAACTTAATTCTGAGGAGTTATAGGCTCGACCCCATGTAATACTAATTGACTTTTATGCCTTGTCACCATTGATAATGATTGTGACATTGACTAATAATTGATCATGCGTTCCTAGTTGGAACTAAGAGACTGGCTAGTCGTCTTATTGAATTGAATGAATGAGACACGTTCATGTAATGAACTATTGTACTCGATTAGCCAATCCCGAATATTGGCATACAGGCACATGCAGGTTTCAAATTAATTATTTATCTATTTTACAAAACAGCATGTGTACTTTATGGTCAAGACATGATTACTCCGTGGTTAGACTTGATTGTTGCATCACGCTATACAAAATCTACAACCTAGCCGCACGGGTATCGTTGTAGAGTTGCGCATATCGTACCTCGTACGAAAGTACTCATTTGAACGACCATGATCCACGGCATGGAACTTCACGCAACGTAGAGACTATTAAGTTAAATAAAATAATGATGGCATGGAGAGAATGGATTCCCGAGTTCTTGCATGGCAGCCCCCTTGGGACTATTAAGTGCCCGACGGGCCGGCTGGTTCCCACAGATACTGTGAATCTGTCACACGGGCAGGGAACGGTATCTGCTTATATTATTGTACATGCTATAACGGCGGGCGTCCCGCTGGAACTCGTCTAACTACATGATTGGCACAATTGATTGATTGGATAGACTAGCCTTGCTTGCACATAGTAAGAACTGAGGAATCCCAAATTGCATAATTCCAGGATAACTTGGGACTCATAATAGCAAGCCGTAGAATTTGATTGGCCGTTCAAGATGATTTGTTTGTGTACTGTACTACTCTGTTACCTAACTGGGATGATCAGAATGTCAGGACATGACGGGCCAACTTCTGTCCTTGTTTGGTTGGGAGGTTGGTTCGAAGTGTCGTGATGTGATGTGAATCTTAGTAGCAAGCAGAGATCTATTATTATATTCTTTTACTTACTGGTTTATGTCATTCATATCGTCCTTCCTTGTGGTACTTGCTATTAGAGGTCTAACCTCTCTGGTTTTGCATGGCCAGATTTAGAGCCGGTTCCCGAGGATCCAGCGTATTTCTACCTCCAAGATGGTCAATACTAGAGGCATGATTGCAGGAGGACTCGAGTGGGTTCCTTACTTCACCGCTCGTTTTGTTATTTACCTTTATACTTAGCCGTTTGGCACCGACATGTTAGTCGGATTGTCTTGTACTTACTTTTACATGATTGTAATTAAGTCAGACTGCAGCTGATAACAATTGTGTATACTTGCTATATCATCTGGCTATATTTTGTAAAGCCAGATCTCAAGAATATTTTGACTGAGCGTTTGGGACGCCTTACTGCTTTATCTTACATGTTCTCTATTACTGTTTCCTTGTTTGAGTGATTGAGACAATAGATGTGAAATGACCATAGTAAGACTTTTATGTAGTATGCACCCCCTCGTCTGGTTAGACAGCATTGATCGTATTATACGGTATTCATCTACCCGTAATACGTAGCTGGCTGAGTCATTCCCCCGCTCTCCAGTATTCTGGTTCTGGGGCGTGACACTTGTAATCCTTCTTGAGTAATAACAGTATGGATAACATTATGTTGTTTCCGCATTGTTGCCGATAGATAAAAAAGCGGGTGTTTCTATCTCCTTCCTTAAGCCAAGAAATATTAGAACGTTGCTTCCAGTAAAGTTCTCTTTGAAGATGAAGTTTATTCAACATAATCTGTATGTTTCGTTCATCCATATAGCTTACGATAAATGGACTTTGAGACTGAAGGCCCAATAAGATGCCCTCTTGATATCTGATTTCTTAATCAATCTTACTAATTCTAGATTTGCCCCATCGATGTAAACGAGATAATAAGCCTTTGAGTTTTACTTGAGTATCAGTAATGGGAAGATTGTTCCATATCTTAGAGAAGACTTGTTTGAAATCCTCTTCGACCAACCAAGCAGCTTCAAATCGTGGCAAAGTCTTCCTTTTTCTATAAGAAATATTCAGTAGCAAGAGTATAGGATTATGGTCACTATTAATGCAAGGAAGATGTAGTAATCCTGCTTTCGGGTGGAGATAACGCCATTGGGTGTCAACCATAGCCCGATCCAATCTCTCCGCAATATAGTGATGAGGTCTTCGTCGATTACTCCACGTAAAAGCAGGACCAGTAAAACCAATATCCATAGCTGCAACTCTATTGTACCATTCAATAAAACTCTTGTGATGATTATAGTTGAAACTATTACCTCCCCTCTTCTCCTCAGCAGACAGAATTCCGTTGAAATCCCTAATACAAATCCATGGGTCAGAAATGCCTGTTATGGTGATCTCTAGTTGCTGCCAGAAAAAACTTCGATCCTGAAGCACAGGGGGACCATAGATACAAAATAGCTGCCATGGATGTGAATGTCCTGGATACTGAATGGAAGAATGTATACAATTTGAAGAAGTAGAAATAACGCTTAAAGATGTGAAAGAATCCCAACATAGCAATAATCCTCCTGAAGAACTAGTAGATGAAACAGAGCAGTGGATATTGAAACCCAACTGCAGAGCTATAGTAGAGGCAACCATTGACGAGCATCTAGTTTCAGATAAGAAAATGATATTTGGTTTAGAAGCTCGGAGGAATGATTTGATAGTACGAATTGTAGGGTCATTCCTCAAACCCCTAAATTCCAGGATAGAATCATGGCTTTGGAGGCTGTTGAAGGCCAGTCGTGCCTATATCAGCAGTAGAGGAGTACATGAGTCGTTTGGGTGGTCTGTCCTGTGGGATTTCCAAATCCTTATCTAGACTTGAGGATCGGTTTCTTTTGAGTTTGGTTGTGGGAACGATGGTGGTTGAGGGACTTATATCAGATGATAAGTTGTTCATGTTTGAAGTGGGAAGAATAGGGGTAAGAGATTGCAAGAGAGAGGTAAATGTGGCTGCAGTAGAAATATAAGACAATGGAGGAGATTTTGTAGATGTTTTGGTGGAAAGTGGTAGGGTGCTGGATGGATGATTTGTAATTATGTTTGTGGTTGGCAGAGAGTCGGATATAATTGTGGTGTTGTTTACCTTCCTTGAAATATATTCATACCGCATCCGCACTGGACTGCACCGCCCCTTTTAATGTTATATATATATATATATATATATATATATATATATATATATATATATATATATATATATATATATATATATATATAATATTAAAACATGTGAAATTTGTGGTTAGCAATTAAAGTAATTAGATTTAGAAAGTTGAAGGTTCAAAAAGAAGAAGTAAATATAGTATAATATTTGAAACCGCATGCATCCTCAGACTCTTATTACTTTACTAGCTAACCACAAATCATATACACATTTTTGTATATATATATATATATATATATATATATATATATATATATATATATATATATATATATATATACACAAATCATATACACATTTTAAAAATTATATATATATATATATATATATATATATATATAATTTTTAAAATGTTAAAAAAAAAAGGTCTTTTTGGTAGGACAATTTTTACACAAGATACGCCCGCCAAAAGCCTTTGGTTGTTTTTTTTCAACAAAATAAAAAATATAAGAAAAACTCTCATTTGTAGGGCATTTTTGTGTTAAAAATGTTTTTTTTACTAGTATAAATTAGTTACTTGTTAATGCCATTAACGTCAATAAATGGAAAGCTAATTTCCAGTCTAAAGAAAAGTGCCCTACCGTAGTGTGTTTGCTTGAAAAATGCCGTACATAGGACGCTTTAGTTCTCGTTTTATAATTTCTCAAAACTTTGTGCTTTAAGTTTTGTGTAAAAGAATATTGTGGGGAAAAAAATGCACAACTGTAGTGCATTTTTTACGCAAATTATGTTTTGTGTAAAAGACACCATACATTGGACGTCTTCCTTTCATCATTTTAGTTTTTCCAATACATATATTATATATATAGTATATGTATATGTATTTTTTATATTATATATAGTATATGTATATGTATTTATAATATTAAAATATGTGGGCTTTGTGGTTAGCAATTAAAGCAATAAGATTCAGGAGGGTTGTTTTTAGATGCAAGATTCAGGAGTTTAAGGGGTACAAAAATGAACATAGTAAATTTGAGCCTACAACCTCAGATTACTTTACTAACTAACGACAAACCCCATACACTTTGATGTTATAAATACATGAATATATATATAGAGTATACATATTATAAGTTTGTGATTTTTTTTAAAATAATTTTTTTTTAAGAAAAATGCACTTTGGTGAGACATATTTTTACACAAGATATGTCGTGCCTATGGATGTTTCTTTAACAAAATAAGAATAAAAAATATAAAAAGTAAGGGAAACGTCCATTTGTAGGACATCTTTTAGTATAAATGAGTTAGTTGTTAATGTCATTAAATCTAATTTTTACCCTCAAGAAAAATACCCTAACATATGGTATTTGTTTGAAAAACATGCTACCATAGGACATTTTAGTTCCCGTTTTATAATTTCGCAAAATTTTATTCTTTAAGCTCAATTTCACCAAACTTTGATGCTTCCTACGAAATTTTGGTTATTCCATTCATTCCATATGAAAGAGAGAGCCAATATATTGACTTAGTTTAGGTATAGGTACTTGGACTAGCAGTGTAGATTTATTTGACTAGGTACGTGGCCGTTTCTGACATTATGTACAAATGCTAAAAAAAGAAGAGTATTTTTAACTACTATAAAAAAATTCTGACACTCTAAGTACAATGTTATTATAGTTTCTAAAAAAATAGAAATATTTAAATTTAAAATGGAGATTTTATATTAGTAATATGTACAAAAGTTGAATTTTTTTGAGTCTTTCGATTTTGGAGACCATGTGCACACAGGGACGGACGCAGGAATTCAAGAGAGGGGGGTCGGTCTTAAACATAAAAAGTGTAAAAATAAAATCACATTCTAAAAAACACAAGATAATTTTCAAAACACATACATGTGTTCATTGAATAATGTCTTACAAAACACAAGATAAGTAGTCTCATATTACAACAACTAATTTCATATTACAATACTCCTCTGCGATTGCACATCTTTTGAAATCGTTGAATAATGTCTTCATTGTTTACAGTCCCAGACATGTCTTTCTCAATATAAGCAATCAAACAGTCATTCATAAACTCATCTCCAAGTCGATTGCGTAGCTGAGTCTTGATAATTTCCATAGCTGAAAATACTGTCTCGACAGTTGCTGTTGCGACGGGTAAGATCAATGCCAACTTCATAAGCAGAAATACCAATGAATATTGTCGATGCCTCTTGGTTTGAACCATTTTTCTAGCAAGTCCACTAATACCTATAACATCAGAAAACTACTCGCTGGTACGGACGTCCTCAATATAGTTTGAAAGTTGATAGCCAAGACATGAAATATCATCTTCATCAAAATCAGAGGGATAAAACTCAGCAAATCGTATTAACCTATCCATATCAAATGCTGAGAAAGAATCAGCTGGATCAAGACATGACATACACAACAACAACTCTGTATTCACCTCGGTAAATCGATTATTCAACTCTTGAAGTTGTAAATCTATAACGGAGTAGAATAATTTAACACGATAATAGTGAAGATTTGTGCATTCTTCAACATTACGACGTGATCTTCCATGAACTTCAAACTTGGCTTCCATGTTTGGGATTTCGATTCCATATTTTGTACAAAATAAAGATATTTCATTCAACAATGATTCCCATCCACCATCTTTCATTCTTTGGAGTGTTTGCTTTGTTATTTTCTGTCACTCCCCGTTTCCAGTATACGTATTTTTAATACATGTACTGCTTAAATATATTTATTTAATATTTATCATGTATTGTTTCGTATTTAAATCTCTTTAAATTCATGTTAATTAAATTCCTGCAATTAATTTTCTGTATTTTACTTCCTGCTTTTATTCTCTGCTTTAGCTTACTTTAGGTTTGGCCTAGGTTGGTTTATTTTCGGGTTATGGTGGTTCATCATGAACCGAACTCACCTAACACCACCCCTTCCATTTAAAGCCCCCAAACTCTTTCTCTCTCTTCATTACTCTCATTCACCATTACTCTTCTTCTTCTTTCTCATTACTCTCTCCACCTACCAAACCCATAGGCAAGTACATCTTGCTTCTTCATGAGAACCCATTTTTATGGTTCCATTCTCTTTCCCTTGTGATTCTAAGAGAGTTTAGAACTTGGCATTTTTCGTTTTGAAGTTTTATTTTTAGTAGATCTAGAAATTAGTTATTTTCGGATTTGGTGGTTTTGATCTATCAAACTTCTTTGTTTTTAAGTTTTGATGGTTCCATGTTGTAGAAAATTTTATTCTACCCAATTTTGACCATTGCAAAGTTGGATTTGGACTTATTTTGACCAAGTTATGGATTTTGAAGCTTTGGGTTCAAACCATGGAGTTCTTGCTGATTGGAGGAGACAGTGAGCAGTGGGCGCGAGCTTTTTAGCTAGCGTCACTGAGCTGCGTGCGCTCTTTAGCGCAGCACAGTCTGACTCATACGCTGCCTTTTGGCGGCGTATGTCTTGCATACGCTGCCTTGATGAGGAGTCGTATGGTCTTGCATACGCTACCTTGAAGAGGAGTCGTATGGAGTACATATGCTACCTTGATGAGGAGTCGTATGGAGTACATATGCTGCCTTGATGAGGAGTCGTATGGAGTACATACGCTGCCTTGAAGAGGAGTCGTATGGAGTCCATACGCTAGCTTGACTTGAGCGTAGCTTGACCTGAGCGTACGTTGACTTGAGCGTAACTTGACCTGAGCGTACGTTGACTTGAGCGTAGCTTGACCTGAGCGTACGTTGACTTGAGCGTAGCTTGACCTGAGCGTACGCTGACTTGAGCGAAGCTTGACCTGAGCGTACGCTGACTTAAGCGTAGCTTGACTTGAGCGTAGCTTGACCTGAGCGTACGCTGACTTGAGCGTAGCTTGACTTGAGCGTAGCTTGACCTGAGCGTACGCTGACTTGAGCGTAACTTGACTTGAGCGTAGCTTGACCTGAGCGTACGCTAACTTGAGCGTAGCCTGGCTTGAGCGTAGCCTGACTTGAGCGCAGCCTGTGTATATTGATATTTTATTAGATATTTAACGTCTATTTTATATCCTTACACCTTTTGGCATAAAATTGATATAATCATGATATGTTAATATTCCTGTTAGATATAGATTGTTACGTGGGATGTACCATGTGTCGTGAATTGAGTTATAGATACCCCGATTGACTGGAATTAAACCCTGGGAGTTGTAGACTCGACCCCACTGAATATTAGTTGACTTTCATGCCTTGTCACCATTGATAATGATTGTGACCTTGACTAATAATTGATCATGCGTTCCTAGTTGGAACTAAGAGACTGGCTAGTCGTCTTTTGAATTGAATGAATGAGACACGTTCATATTAATTATGAACTATTGAAACCGACTGGCTAATCCTGAAAATTGGTATACAGGCACATGCAGGCTTCAATTCATTTATTATTTATTTATCTTACCAAAGAAGCATGTGTACTTTATGGTCAAGGCATGATTACTCCGTGGTTAGTTTTGATTGTTGCATTACGCTATATAAGACCTACAACCTGACCGTACTGGTATCATTGTAGAGTTGCGCATATCGTACCCCGTACAAAAGTACTCATTCTGAATGACCATGATCCACGGCATGATACTTCACTCAACGTAGAGACTATTAAGTTAAATAAAATAATGATTGCATGGAGAGTGGATTTCCGAGTTCTTATATGGCAGCCCTCTTGGGACTAGTAGTGCCCGACAGGCCGGTTGGTCCCCACAGATACTGCAAATCTGCCACACGGGCAGGGAGCGATATCTGGTTATATTATCTATTGAATATTGTATATTAATGACGGGCGTCCCGCTGGGACTCGTCTAATTCATGATTGGCACAATTGATTGACTGGGTAAACTAGCCTTGCTTGCGCATAGTAAGAACTGAGAAATCCTTTATTGCATAATTCCAGGATAACTTGGGACTCACAATAGCAAGCCGTAGTAGTTGCCTGGCCGTTTAAATTGATTTGTTTGTGTACTGTACCTACTCTGTTACTTAACTGAGATGATCAGAATGTCAGGACATGACGGGCCAACTTCTGTCCTTGTTTGGTTGGGAGGTTGGTTCGAAGTGTCGTGATGTTGTGTGAGTCCTAGTATATAGCAGAGATCTATTATCATATTCTCTTATTACTGGCTTCATTCCTCATATCGTGCTCCCTTGCGGTACTTGCTATTAGAGGTCTAATCTCTCTGGTTTTGCATGGCCAGATTTAGAGCCGGTCCCCGAGGATCCAGCTTACTTCTACCTCCAAGATGGTCAACACTAGAGGGATGATCGCAGGAGGACTCGAGTGGGTTTCTTACTTCCCCGCTCGTTTTGTTATCTACTTTATACTTTGTCGTTTGGCACCGACATGTTAGTCGGATTGTCTTGTACCTACTTTTGCATAATTGTAACTAAGTCAGGCTGCAGCTGCTAACAATTGTGTATACTTACTACATCATCTGGCTGTATTTTGTAAAGCCAGATATCAAGAACATTTTGACTGAGCGTTTGGGACGCCTTACTGCTTTATCTCACATGTTCTCTATTTCTGTTTCTTGTTTGAATGATTGAGACAATAGAAGTAAAGTGACCATAGGGAGACTTTCATGTAGTATGCACCCCCTCGTCTTGTAGACAACATTGATCGTATTATACGGTATTCATCTACCCGTAATACGTAGCTGGCTGAGTCATTCCTCCGCTCTCCAGTATTCTGGTTCTGGGGCGTGACATTTTCACAATATTCATAGCATTAACAATGTCTTGGTCTTTTCTTTGTAATGCTTGTGACAAGTCATTAGTAATTCCCAAGATCATTTTCATTAAGCGTAAGCAGAAGACAAATTGAAAAGATTAAATTCTCTCACATAAATCATCTGCTTGAATTCTGTGAGCTACCTCATGTGCATCTTCTCCTATAACCAAGAGCACATCGATCACTTAGGAAAATAAGTTAATAAAACTCACTATTGTGCCAAAATGTGAACCCCAACGAGTATCGCCCGGTCGTTGCAATGTTGTTTCTTGATTCAAACCTCTCCCCGTCAATATTTCACCATCCCCAATTCTTTGAATAAGTTTTTCAAATTGTTTCTCTCGAAGAAGATCTCTACGTTTGCAGGAAGCTCCAACAACATTTGACAAAAGTGCTACAATATCAAAGAATGTACCAATCTTTGTATGATTTTTAGCAACAGCTACAAGTGTTAGTTGTAATTGATGAGCAAAACAATGAATATAATGGGCAGCTGGATTCTCCATCATAAACAAAGCTTTAAGACCATGGAACTCACCTCGCATATTGCTCGCTCCATCATAACCTTGTCCACGAATACTTGATAAACTCAGTCATGACAAGAAAAGAGGGCCTCGATAGCTTTCTTAAGTGATAAGGCAGTAGTATCGCTGACATGTACAATACCAAGAAAGCGCTCAACTATGCATCCTCTGTCATCCACAAAACGTAAAGCAACCGCCATTTGTTCTTTCACAGAGATATCTCGTGCCTCGTCAACTAGAATAGCAAACAAGCCATCACCAACCTCTCTAATGATTGCATTTGTAGTCTCACTTGCAATGGCACTAACAATATCTTTTTGGATTCTAGGCGACGTCAATTTATGATTTTCGGGAGCATTCTTCAATACAACATTGTTGATTTCTTCATTGTGGTTGGCAAGAAAGCTTAGGAGTTCAAGAAAGTTACCCTGATTTTCTGAATTCTCAGATTCATCATGACCACGAAAAGCCAAACCTTGACTCAAAAGAAACCTAATGCAATCAATAGAGGCAGTCAACCGAATGCGATAATCTGCTTGAATTTGTTGGGATTGATTAGACAAGCAAACTTCTATGTGTTGTCGTTGAAGTAATAGATCACTGCAAGCTCTTAAACATTGATTATGAGTACTATTATGTGCTCCAACATGAATACTGAACCGGCTCTTCTTCTTCCAATTTCTAAATCCCTCTCCAACAAATGCATCACCACCGCCTTGGTGTCCGTAGTTGGGCTTGAATAGATAACAAACCAAACAATAGGCAGCATCTTTTGATATGCTGTACTCCAACCAATCATACTCTCCAAACCAAGCACCAACAAAACTGCGATTGACTCCAGAAAATATTGTTCCCGAAAAATGATGATTTCTGGGTCGACATGGTCCTTTTTGTAGATACCACCGTCGGACATTCTCCCTGTCATTAATGTCATACTCATGGATATTCTTTCTTAATCCAGGATCGGCAAGGAGCTCATTCAAGTCTATAATACGAGTGGCCAGAGGGAGAACGGGATTAGGAGTGGAGTGATGAACGTCTTGTTGATTTCTAGAAGACGTACTCTCATTTGCAGACTTTGGCATTGACACCTTAGAAAAAAATCTTTGCATCTTGATCCTGGAGTAAATAAAAGAGAAGCTAGCTGAAAATCAATAACCTATTAAATTGCGCAGTAACAGAGTTGTTATTTCCAAACGTTCGGCAATGCATTTGTTAGGTATCCAATAGGCCTTAACGATTTTATGGAAATGAGAAGTAACAGAGTTGTTATTTCCAACTATTAAATTGCGTAGGATGGGTTCCAACTGGTTGAGTCCAGCCCCAAGAGATCAACACTAGTATCAAACAACCTAGCCATTTCTTACAAGGAAAGCTATCTTCACCAAGAAATATATTGCCAACTAGGCAGGTGGTTTTAGATCATTCACTCACCCATTGGCATCATCTTTCATTTTCACAAAACTAGTATGTTCTGTATCTTGTTACAACTAGCAACGGAAAAGAGGAATTCTAGCAAATGAGCATAACAACATACATACAAGCAAATAACTAGGTCTTTTGTTAGTAGCAAATTCTAGCAAAAATAATTTGAAGCAAATTCTATCAAATTAAATCTACACCATTTCGAATATACACATTTTTCACAATTTGCATAGTTGTAACATACAAAACAAGGAGTACACATCACACTAGCATACAAAAAAAAATACAATTTGATCAAGTGGACCATTATATTAGGATGTGTATGTGAGTCATGTGACACTACAAAGGAAAGAGAAGCAAACATTTTAAGCACTGATTTTTGCCCTAATTTTTGCTAAAATTTATCCTTATTTTTGTCCTAAAAATGTGGTTTCTTGAAATTACTGATTTTTTACCCTGATTTTTGCCCTAAAATTTCTTTAAAAATGTGGGTTCTTACCCTAATTTTTGCTAAAACTTAAAAATACTTAGTTTAGGGATTTTAATTTGAGAGAGAAAGATTATAAGAGAGAGATGAAGAGAGAGAGAAGAGAGTAGATCTGTAGATGTACCTCCTCCTCTTCTTCTTCTTCTTCTACTTGGCTGCTGCTCCTTCTTTTTCGTCGTCTTCTTCTTCTTCTTTTTCTTCTACTCTTCTTCTTTACTCTTTTCTGCTACTCTTCTCCTTCTTTTTCGTCTTCTTCTTCTATAGATGTACCTCCTTCTTTTTCGTCTTCTTCTTCTTTTTCTTCTGACCTCTTCTTCTCTTTCTTCTTTTACTTTTTTTCAATCTTTCTTAATTCTTCTGCTGCAGCCTGCGGGACAAGGCACCGGAAGTAGAAATTTTTTTTTTCAGAATTCAGTGGGGTCACGTGACCCCACTTGACCCTGTGTGGGTCCGCCCCTGTGTGCACATATGCTCAAAAACGAACCCTAACAAATTCCTTTATCATGACTATGGTGTAAGAATGGATAATAGTTCACCTAGATATGAATAACAATAGAGATTTCTATTAGTTGAAGATGGTTAAAAAACACACCTGAGTTGGCAACAATGGCGAATCCATGATAAGATTATACTGGGGACGCAATCTGTCACGTCCCGATCCCGGAGGATCGAAATCTAGCCACTGAGCGTGATGTCGTACAAGTCTAGATTGCACTTATACAAGGCAAAACCATTACAGTTTCTGGTATTTCTCAGAAAACAACGACAGTGCAGCAAACCAAGAAGATAAATTGAAGTCACAACAAAATATGAAGAAGTATATCTCTTTATTGATAATTGTAATGGATTACAAGACTTATAGCTGAATAGAGAGTTTACAACAGATTACAAGACTCTTGAATAGCCAACCGAATATATATACTTGCCATTTAGGCTACAACCGAACATGCCGACTTGCTTACAATGAACTTGTCGATTTGGCTTACAATATCACTGGTTCATCTGTGTTACATTGTTCCATACATTATGTCCCATATAGCAGAAGACATCGTCTTGCAAGAAGAGCTCCTGCAGACCCATCCGATTCATCGATGCCAAGCACTGATCAAACGATTTTTTCTGTGCACAAGCACCTAAAATAATGTTCACAACGTGGGTCAGTACATCATCTATGTACTGGCGAGCAGTGCTGGCCCAACTCACCTAAGAAGATAACACTAAGTAATCATGTTATAGAACATTATTAAAAGTGGTCTTTCTCGTTGCGTTAGGGTTAATTTCATTGTTATATCCCACAAGAAATAAAGCATGCAAATCTCATAGCCATCATAATATAAAACAATGTGATATCACCCCTTGATGATTTCTTACCCACGGTCGTATAGCCATCCATGTTTATTTATAATACTTACTCAGCTGCACAAGACATTGTTAAGAACAATATCATAATTATAATATTCTTCACCATTATGGTGATTCTTACCAACAACCGACATCCTTCCCTGTATATGATTTATAACTTACTCTGTCTGCATAATACAACATTAGCATGAGACATGTCTATATGTGGGTCACTGACTACACGTCATCTTGGACTTATGGTTAGACAGCTCCCCTTCAGCGGCGGGTAGCTAGCCCAGTCCGAAAGGTTCCCGAATCACCGTGCTACTACTTCAGCACTGTGCTATTACTTCAGGACGAGGTTCCCCCTAGGACGAATCGATTTCGAGACCTCGGAATACCGTTCGAGGAACCACCTTGTCGACAAGTTGTCCATGACCATGCAAATATATATAACTTATCTATGAAGAAAACATATAATGCATGATTAAAAAAAACTAAGTAATAAGCCACCATTCTTATTCGTATTGCCATCTTGCCTTGAGCCAACGCTCACATTATCATCTGCCTAAATCCAGGGTCTTAGCGTAATCAACATTGTACATCGGTTAGGATAATAGAATATTGTTACTCAATCTCTTTCCCACATCTTTGATACCATACAATTTTCTTAGTCATAACTCAAGCCTGCTCATTGCCCAGTTCTCGGGCTTATCATCTATGTTACCATCTATTCATCGAGCTGAGTTTCGATCTACTCACGGTCCAACTCTTGGGACTTAGCATCTGTTTTAGCATACATTCACCGAGTTGAAACTCGATATACTTATCGTCCAAGTATTTGGGACTTTACTTCATCTGTCATGTATTTCATCGCAACGCACAAGCATACAATTCATCATTGAGCAACAACAGTTTACGAGTCATGTGATTATTTATTTTTCATTATCTTTCTGGTTTACATGCAATATAGCATTCAACAACTCAACAAGTAATATATCATACTATCCTTTTATTAGGAGTGAAGCTAAAGGATCTTCGAATGGTTCAACACTACTCACATTTATAGGACGATTTCCGCCACGATCGCATAGCCTTCCAAGCGATCCTTTGCATAATCCCAAGTCCAACAATGCTTCGTCGAACCAACTATCCATGATAAGACATCTTGCGGGTCGGGACACTACACAATCATAAGGAGATTCGAAGACAACGTCCCCTAAAATTAAATAGGAAAGATTTATGAAATGCCCAAAAACTAAAAAAGTTATATGTAAAACCCACCGCTAAAAAAACTTTCATCGCGTGCCCAGAATTAGAGAAACTTATCCAAAGCGGGTTCCAAATGACCCTTTTGCCCTTCCTTTTAATTTATTGGAAACACCCACAAAACTGCTCTTAAAAAAATGTTTCAATACTCCATCTTCTTCCATACACTGCTCACTTTCGAATCTAGGTTTTCTCCTAAAAAATCTTCAAAAACTCGTCGAAAAATTTCGGAAAGACCGGGACGAACGACAAAAGTGCTAAAACAACATCATTTTTTTGCGAATCTAAAATTTCGGAAGGCCGTCTAATAGTGAAGCTGTTACTTTCAGTCTCCTCGACGATACGCTCATTTTGCGACAAATGGGACCTCGTTTCGACCTCCCAGTCAAAAGTTATGGCCCTCCAAAGTTTCAGCTAACCATAAAATGCAAGAGAATGGCATTCTCCGTCTTAATTTACACGGAGAATGACATTCTCCGTCTTAATTTACGCGGAGAATGGTCATTCCAGTGTTAAAACGCAGGAGAATGATCATTCTCCGTGTTAGAAACACGGAGAATGCCATTCTCCGTGTTAAATGAAACGGAGAATATGTCATTCTCCGTGTTAAATAAAACGGAGAATGGCATTCTCCGTCCTAATTAAGACGGAGAATGGACATTCTCCGTGCTAAATTAAACGGAGAATGACCATTCTCCGTCTTAATTAGGACGGAGAATGCCATTCTCCGTGTAATTTATCACGAAGAATGTCATTCTAGTGTTAAAACGCAGGAGAATGACCATTCTCCGTGTTAGAAACACGGAAAATGCCATTCTCCGTGTTAATTAGGACGAAGAATGGCCATTCTCCGTCTTAAATAAAACGGAGAATGCCATTCTCCGTCCTAATTAAGACGGAGAATGACATTCTCGGTCCTAATTAAGACGGAAACGGAGAATGTCATTCTCCGTGTTAATTAGGACGGAGAATGGCATTCTCCGTCTTAAATAAAACGGAGAATGGCATTCTCCGTCCTAATTAAGACGGAGAATGACATTCTCGGTCCTAATTAAGACGGAAACGGAGAATGCCATTCTCCGTCCTAATTAAGACGGAGAATGCCATTCTCCGTCCTAATTAAGACGGAGAATGGTCATTTCCAGTGTTAAAACGTGTAATTTAGTTTTTTCAGGAATAAAGAGTTTCGTTCTTCTTTCAAAGCGATGATAATTCTTATGGAAAAGAAGAAGAAAGATCTTCTCTCCACAATTGAAGATCTGAGTTCAAATGTCTCCACGATGAAGATGATGATGATGGTGATGATGATGACGAGCGATGATCTGAGTTCGACTGAAGAAAAACACACCGAACTACGAACGATCTTTGCGATCTCTGCTGAATATGAGAGCAATGAAATTCAGATTTCCCGTGAAGAAGAAGAAGACGAAAATCGCAATCCAGATCTGAGTTTTTTGAATTCAAATACATATAGATGACCAATTCGCGCGGAGGGGTAGTTTCGATATTATAAATTAAATAGCAGTTTCTAGCGGGTGGCATCTAAAAGAGAATCTTGGAATATTTAACGTGAAAATACTTAATTCTGGGTATTTCATAAAACTTATCCAGCGGGTGGGCATTTCATAAAAGCCCACCCCGAAATTGGGTTTCTCAGCAATTTCCAGAATTAAATATATAGAAACTTTGTCCCGTCCACCACTCCTCCGACAACTTTTCCAGCAATAACTTCCCATTGTAATTTTTTTTTTTTTTGAGGCTAAAAAAAAAGAAGAAGAAGGAACTTGAAAAAATAGAAGAGAGAGAAAGAGAGAGAGAGGGATTGTTGATGGTAGCTGCTGCCTTAAGCTGGGGGGGCCCACACGCTATGGAGTATATGTATGAGCAATGCTATGCCTACAACCAAATTCTTACAACCCCTTTACTTTCGCCACGTGTCGGGTTTCGATTGGAGGAGAGGAGTAAGTGGTGGGGTCGGGTGGAGCCCATGTAGCAGGGGGGGTGTGAGGGGTGGTGGGATCCGATGGGACCCATGTGTAAGGAGTTGGTGAGTGAGGTTGTAAAAAAGTTGTAAGAATTTGGTAGTAAACTTAGCATTATTGTATATGTATATGCTAGCCCCACACACATTCTATTTTGTTTTTTGTTTTTTCAATTTTTCTTTAACTTGGGGCCCAACACCCAATGCATACCCATGCGTCCATGCTGGATGCTCCTTACGTGTGTTTTTTTTTTTTTTTTTTTTTTTTTTAATTTCTTTCGTTTCCACTGGGGCTCCGCCCCCGGTGCAATACATATAGGTCCGTCCCTGGTTGACGATTTCTCCTTAGTCTTTTTGTCAAAAAGTTACAATAAATTTGTCTCCACAAATAAATCAAATGCGAAAGATGTTAGATTTTCAATTGTGTTTAGATTGGTACTGAGTACGAAAACTCAATCCAAAATACAATTGTGCGTGAAGAGGGGATAGGAAGAAGAGAGTATAAATTCTTGGAAATTCGAGAAATGGGTCTAAGTTTATATAGAGTTTTTCTTTGGCTAATTTGTGTCATGGTTTTGGACAAGGAAACATATCCATAATATCCATTGCTAATCTAGTTCGATGAATGAACAATTGTTCAATGCATGATTGGAAATGGAATCATAAACTTCGCAAAAACTTTGGAGGAATTAATCATACAAAAATGGATGAATATCAAATCCATCAATACATGCACGTGCTGTGAACTATCCAAATCCTTTGGGAAATTAACCACAACAATTAAGGGAAGAAAAAAAAATTAGATGCATGAACCACACCATAAAAAGAATTATAATATGTATGGTTGCATACTTGCCATGGACCAAATCCATGTTTGAATCCAAATTGAATATTGGAGGTGCAAGAGAGAGAGAGAGAGAGAGAGAGAGAGAGATCCACACCGTTAGATCTTATTTAAATTATTTAATCTTAACCGTTGTTTTGAACCATTTAAATCAACGGTTAAGTTTAGATAACTTAAACAATCTGACAGTTGTTATTTCGGAGAAAGAGGGAATGCATTAAGGAGGGGATGCAGATCCCTTCCTCTATATATGAGAAGCTATATATGAGAACTGATCCATATCCCCCTCTTAATGCTTCCCCCACAAACACAATCGTCTTCTCATATCTTGTTTAAGTCATCTAATCTTAACCGTTGATTTGAATTGTCCATTCAAATCAATGGTTAAAATTATATGACTTAAACATGATTCGATGGTTGTTATTTCGAGAAAAAAAAAGTGGAGGAATGTATCAAGGAGGGGATGCTTCTCTCTCTCTCTCTCTCTCTCTCTCTCTATATATATATATATATATATATATTGGAACCAGGTAAATTGTTTCTGGAATCGTTTCCACTAGGATTCGAACTCCTGACCACTCGGGCCGCATGCATCTTTCTTAACCATTAGGCTAGAGGTCATTTGCCCCTCTCTCTCTCTCTCTCTCTCTCTCTCTCTCCTCTCTCTCTCTCTCTATATATATATATATATATATATATATATATATATATATATATATATATATATACTGGTCAGCACACAGACTGGCTGTGGCTCCTTGACACAAACTTTGTCTACTGGCAATTTTGAAACAAACTTTACCATAAATGAGTAGAGTTTACGCAGTGCCAGAGACATTCAAACATATTATGTGAAAAGATTCCCGAAATGTATACATGACTTAATTCCTTGTGTCAAGAATCAAATCCTTATATGTTAGCAACACAGAATCCCACACTAGCTCTCACCAAAAATCTTAAATTCCCCCCAGGAGTCAGCCCAGCCTACTGCTCATAAGAGAGTTGCTCTTGAGGAGGCCACCCAACATTTCTTCACTCTTGTTCTGCTCTCTCTCTCTCTCTCTCTCTCTCTCTCTCTCTCTCCACCATGGCAACTGAGGTGCAAGTCAAGCCCACTTCTGCGCAGGTAACCTTCGAGATAGAGGCAGCCGAGGGCCACGGAGGCGCCCCGGGCAAAGGACGAGTGGAGAGGACAGGTAATATAACCATCTCTACTGTCAATGCTGAGGTTTTAAGTGGTAGTTAAAAGAAAGAAATATCCAAGTAGACTCCTAATATAAAACAATGAAAGACTTGCTAGCATGTAGATGCCAAACACATATTTTATATTATTAAAATTTACGTAAAATATTATTTTTAGAATATTTTTTTGATATTAGTACACAATGGTACACTCTAAACAAATATTTCAAATTAACCAACTCTCTTTTTTTCCATCTTTTTTTCTCTTTATTTTTTTCGTAGGCTTAATTGCAACTTGATACCCTCAAATATCACCGTTTTTCAACTTGATTCCCGAATTTTTTTTACAATTTGATACCCTAATTTTTTTTTTTCCGAAAATATCATTCCTCTATCTCTCTTCCCCACCCCTCACCCATCAGCTGCCCTCTCCCCCCTCCTCCCGCCATCCTCCGGACTGCCCCTCCTCCCGCCGTCCCCCTGGGCTGCTCCCACCCGCACGTCTCCCCCCTCCCACGCCCCCTCTTCTTGCCGCCCCCCTCGACCGTCCCACCCGTGCCCCCTCCTCTCGCAGCCCCCCTCCTTCCACCGCCTGCTCTTACACGCACCGTCAGAGAAGGAGGGAAGGGGGGGGGGGGGGGGGGGGGGATATCGATCGCGAGAGAGAGAGGGGGGCATCGCCGGAGAAGGAGGGGATGCATCGTCGAAGAGGGACGGGGAGAGAGAGAGAGGGGGGCAGGGGTAGTTTCGAATTTTTTTTTATTTTAGGGTATGCATTTAAAAATATTCAATAGTTGATTGTATCAAGTTGTTGAGTAAAAAAGTTTAGGGTATTAAGTTGAAAAACTGAAATAGTTGAGAGTATCAAGTTGTAATAAAGCCTTTTCCTTATTGGTAGAAAAAATTTCCCCTCTTTTTTCTCTTTATTTTTTTTTCCATGTTTGTTAAAAATATATTAAAATTGGTGGACCTATGAATTAATATAGTGGAGCTAGGACACATTCCAAATCTGGAGTGTCTTTTAGCTTTCTAGCAATTTTTAAATATGTACAAGTGTCCACTGCAGCCTTCAAGTACTATAAAATTTGACTAAAGTAAAAAATATAGCATTGAAATCTCTCCCGCTGTGGAGGCTCTAAACTCTCCAAACAACATAAAGATGATCCAAATAATAAATCTCACAAGGTTTGAAATCTTAATACTATATCTTCATTTGGTATTGTTCTTTTACTTCTCAACAAGCAAAAGCAGAACCAACTTATTAAAGCGACCTCACCTTTACTTGTACGAGTTGTCCGGAAAATTAATTAAAGATAAACATAAAATGTTGTTTGTGTTGGACTTATTTATTAACAATATAATTACATTTGATATTGCATGGATATTTTCATTGCTCATAAGTCGCAAGTGATTATTGAATTTTTTTTTTTTTTTTTGAAATTCCATGCACACACACAATTGGGGGACTCGAACCTTACCGGTCATTCCGGATGTTCGCTCTAATACTACTAGGCTAGAGAGCTCGGCCGCAAGTGATTATTGATTATGACTCTTCAAGGCTATATTGCCATTCAAATGAATTTAACAATTGTAATTTTGTCATTGTTAAGTAGCTGACTATTCAAAGAATTGAATTGGCCATTACTAAATGGTCGCGTGTTGCGTATATGAAAAACTAAATGTACATTCCATATAATATTCATAAGGGAAAAAAGAAAGTTTTTGATCTTACCATAGTTTCTGCTCTATTCTATTCCTACAAAACTTTCTATTCCAAACACATACTTAAAACTATTTGTATGAGCTTCCGACAACTATAGGCGGTACAAAGAGTATGTCCTTGGTTCGCGGAATCAGGAGCTTGAGCGAGAGAAAAGCAATTTATTTTTTTTGTATTTGGATGTCACATAAAGAGCATGAAAGAAGAATAGTTTCCAAAGAATAAAAAAATAGAGAAAAAAATTCTATCCACCCACCCGAATTATTATTATTTTCTCCTAATTTTTTGGATATATTCTAACTCATATTTCTGAGCTTTTCAAACACCAGAAAATAAAATTGATAAAAATTGTCATTTTCTATGCCCATGGAAAGAGGAAAGCATTAATTTCCTTTCCTTTCATTTTCGCGAACCAAACAAGAAAATGCCCAGGAGGATGGCCCTCTACATGTCTCTATACTAAGATACATACCACACGTAACGTTTCAGACGCGGAATAGGGATTCGGCACCGGTTTTGATGTGTCCTAGTCTATTTTGGAGTATCGGTGGCATGTCCGATACATGTCTGACACGGTATGTTCGCATGCTTGCTAGATTTGTTCTGATACGGTACTTGGAACTGCAGGTACACTGGTGACTGCGAGTGCTCACATCATAACTGCTGTGATTGGATCTGGAGTGCTCTCTCTGGCCTGGGCCATGGCTCAGCTGGGCTGGGTGGTTGGCCCCATAGCACTCGTGGCCTTCTCGCTCATCACCTGGTTCTGTTCTCTCCTCCTCGCAGACTGCCACAGGCCTCCTGATCCTGCCAAGGGAAAGAAGAGCGCCACCTACATGGATGTTGTCAAAGACAATCTTGGTAACAAAATCACTGCTCTAGCAAATAAACACTTTGTCAACGCACCAACACTTTTAGAATTAGGAACTGACACTGATCAGTGTGATCCTCAGGGGGTTGGAAATTCAAACTCTGTGGACTGGCTCAGTATGGGAACCTCGTCGGCGTGAGCATAGGCTACGCAATCACCACAGGCATTAGCATGGCGTAAGTAACTAAGACCTCGTTTGGTACACTGTAATGTAATCGTAATCGCAATGTAATCAAATAAAAAAAAAAAAATCATTTGATTACATTGCGATTAGAGGTCTAACTAGTACTATTTGGGAGAGCAGTTTGTTCATCTCGTGCTAACGTAATCTCCTTCCTCGTGATCGATTAGCGCGATCAAGAGGTCGAATTGTTTCCATAAGAACGGACACGACGCGGAATGCCAGGAGTCCTACTACACCTACATGGTCATCTTCGCCTGCATACAGGTAGTGCTGTCGCAGCTGCCCAACTTCCACGAGCTCTGGTGGCTCTCTATCGTCGCGGCCGTCATGTCCTTCGCGTACTCCTTCATCGGCCTCGGCCTCTCCATCGCCAAGATTGCGGGTGAACTCTTGAAAAACTTTTTTTTTTTTTTTTGGGATCTTAACTTAGTCATTCTGGCAAAACCTTTGTCTATGTCTACATGAGTTATTTGCGCTTTTGCAGAAGGGGGTCATGTAAGGACCACCCTGACTGGGGTCACAGTTGGGGTAGATGTCTCTGGCAGTCAGAAGGTTTGGAGGGCATTCCAGGCTCTCGGAAACATAGCATTTGCATATTCGTACTCTATTGTTCTCGTAGAGATACAGGTACGCCAAGATTAATTATCATATACGTATATAGCCCTCAACCCTCGGTATTAAGTATGGAGTTTCGTATTTTTCTTTGTCTGAGAGCTAGATTCGCACAACGGTACTATATATGATCCACGATATATGCACAGATATTAAAATAGTAGAGCCAACTAAAGATACTACTTTCTTGTAATAATGCGGAAAAAAGGAAGTTACATGTAGAATTTACTCAGTTTTGCTATGTATGGAACAAAGTTTACTGGTTACTTTTGCTATTTTGCCATTTCAAAGAAATTATATACAAACTAAAGTTACTAAATTAAGCATTACTTGGAAATAATGCACGCATATCTCAATTCAAATGTTGCAACCAGTGTTTTAAAACTGAACCGGACGGCCAGTTTTTCCTTCTAAAAATCAGGTCTACCTGGTCGACCCGGCCAGTCAAACCATCGAACCACTAAACCGTCTAACCAAGTTAGATTTTGAACCGGTTTGACCATGACTTTTGAATTTTGCTTGGAGTACATGCAATTAAAGTTAATATGTTTGCTTCTTGACTAATTCTACTATGGTAAATATGCAGAACTTCAACCTGGGTTAACCTACTAGTTGGACCGGTTTAATCCAACCCAGTGTCTTGACCGGATCGATTTTCGGTCCGGTTTTTAAAACATTGGTTGCAACTTTGCTATCTAACAGACACTGTTAAAACAGTTTTGATTAGAGATGTTTCCTCTTTCATAAGAAAAATTATGATATAAATTTAACGTCGCAGCATAGGGAACTTACATGTACAGAGGACTGACGAGCAACAATATGTTGCAGGACACTCTGAAGCCAGACCCTCCAGCGAACGAGGTGATGAAGAAGGCCTCGTCCGTAGGGGTGTCCACGACCACCGTCTTCTACATGCTATGTGGTGTCCTGGGCTACGCAGCGTTCGGCAACGACGCACCCGGCAACTTCCTCACCGGGTTTGGTTTCTACGACCCGTTCTGGCTCATCGACATCGCCAACATCTGCATCGTCGTCCATCTAATCGGTGCATACCAAGTGAGCATTTGGCACTAACAAACACGGCCTCGTTTGGTACACTGTAATGTAATCAAATGGACAAAAAAATATTATTTGATTCTATTACGATTACGATTACATTATAGTGAACCAAACGGGATCATAGTTCCAAATTTCTAGTACGCTCTAGAGAAACATGCACTTACTGTAGCTAGTACATTCTGCAGGTGTTTGTCCAGCCCCTTTTCCAGTTCATTGAGAATCATATCCATAGACAATGGCCCGGCAAGGCCTTCTTAACCGCGGAGCACGACATCACCGTCCCCTTGCTGGGCAAGTTCTCCCTCAACCTCTTCCACCTCGCTTGGAGGACGGCGTACATCGCGGTGACCACCGTGGTCGCGATGATCCTCCCCTTCTTCAACGACTTCTTGGGCCTGATAGGAGCCTTCGCCTTCTGGCCTCTGACGGTGTACTTTCCGATCGAGATGTACATCGTGCAGGCCAAGATTCGCAAGTTCTCGGGGACGTGGTTGCTGCTGCAGGCACTGAGCATGCTCTGCCTGATGGTTTCTATAGCTGCTTTCTGCGGATCAGTTCAGGGCCTTGTGCATTCGGTTGGGGGTTACAAGCCTTTCAAGGGAGCTTAATATTGGGTGTTGGGGGGGGGGGGGGGGGTCTTACTAGTATGTTTTCTCGCACTGAATGGAACATAGACCATGTGAAAACGTACAAGAATTGAAATGTTGTTAAAAGCATAGAAGAAAATAAAGGTCTTCTTTCAACAAAAGGTGTATGTGAATGGCAGTATATACATCCCAAGCACGGCCAAGGAATCCTTGTGCTAGGGATTAGGGCCATTAGGTCATTCCAACATGGAAAGAAACCGAAAACAAAATAAAATAAGACTCGTAGACTAAAAATAGAAAACCTTAAAAACAAAGTCAAAGAGAGACACTTGGACAAATTCTTGGGGAAGTGACCAACAATATTTTGACCAACAATCTAAACCCCCCTGTCAGTCTTGTGAACCAAGAACAAGCAGGAGACCTAAGCTCAGAACAAATCAAGTCCAAGAAAACATGGATAATTAAATAGCGAGATCATCTCACATCAATCATCTACAAACTTGCTAACAAACTTCTATAGCATAACACTTATATTTCTTACTTTGATCAGCTGTTAAACTTTACATTCATGCCATAGCTTTTATTGAATGCATCACCAACAAAAGGGTTCCTTGCCCAAATAAATGAACTCGAAAATTTCTAGTACTGTAATGTAATCATAATGTAATCGTAATGTAATCAAATCGGATACCCATAAATCCAACAAAGGGCTACTTGCCTTCCAACTTCATGTCACGTTAACGTATATCCATTTTCGGGCTTCGAAATTTTGACATATCCCATTTCGAGAATTAATTACAAGTGCCTTGGCCAATCCTGCGAAAAGTCACCTAACTGATGATGGTGATACCTGGAGATTAAGCTATAGACCACTTCTCACAACATCCGAATAAACCAAAGTATTTCGTCTTCTATTTCAACTGAAACAGAAGATGCTTAGCTTCTGCCTTAGGACAACAAGATGTATAGAAAAACCTGAGCAAAGCCTTTTTGTATTAAGATCACACAGCTCAGACTTGCCTTGTTTAACTTCAGGTCTTTGATACTGTAACTAGGTTAACACCACACAGCCATAAATAAATGAAGCATGTAACTAAGGCCCAAAGACGCTTCACAGAAGATTTGACGGAATAAGACCATCTGTGACCAACAGATACTCGTGGAATAAATAAAACATTCAGAAATCATGCAAAATACCGAGTTCTTGAAAGATGCACATATATATGCCTTGAATCGATAGTGTAAGAACTTCACAGGAAGTCCACACCACAATCAATCTGTCTGCAATAATAGTAAAAATGTTTCAGTCTATATAAGTTTCTACCACAAAGCTCATTATTTCATCATCAATTCCAAAGCTGGATTGTATGATCACATCTTTCTACAGGTTTTTGAGTCTAAAATAGTGGTCCTGCCTGAAAGCATGGAGAAGCATAATACTCTTACAAGGAAGATATGTCTTCACTTATATTATCAAGGGAAATTAAATGGAAAATAGTAAGAACAGAAAGAGTTTCTCATGAGACTCCAGCAAGATTTAGAGAGAGCAAGATTCAGCAAGTCAGATCCAATGGGGCTCTAGTACGATCAGAATAGTTCTTCCCTTTCTACCCTCTTGCCAGTAATGTGAAGAGAGAAGGGAAACAACTTAAAGGTCACTAGAAACCAATGTAGAGAAACAAATTCCTCAATGGCTTTCTTATTTTACCTCACTTTTCTTCAAAACCAACACAGGCATCCTGGGTAAAATATATATTTTCTATCAAAGAAAATGGACATGTTTATACTCAGACCTGCTCCTATTTTAGCAAATGCTACAAGTCCCTAGTAATATAGTAAACACTTACAGAATAATCAAGTTCCACAAGAACAATACTTGTGATCAAAGTCCTGAAAAATAATCATCAAATAGGTCCGCGGACTTCAGTAAGAATGGGATCCTTAGATGGAGCTGGTGTTCAGCTGTCACGTTAGACCAAGCATTCAATAATCAGCAAAATAGATACACCAAACGTTCAATAATCAGCAAAATAAATACTGAATTTTTTTTTTTCCAGGAACATTGAGTCATGTGATAAGTCCGACATTTCGAGCACATTTGATCTTTCCAATAAAGGGCATTAAGATCAAGGCTCAAAAACTCAGATTCATAGCCATACCAATTTCAGGTTTTTTGTGTGATTGTGGGTGGTTCGCATAAAGAAGCCTATAACCTAACCTATTGTCTGAAGCAAAGTTGTAATTATGATGTATCATCGTGCATTACCTATGCATCCTGAACATTTTAATTGTTTTGTAGCCATTCTGTATCAATGCAGCATGCACACAGTATGACAGTCCAATACTGTAAATAGCAAAATTGATCAACATATTAACTTCAACATTCTAAATTGAACTATACTATGACAGACATCAGAATAGATTAGTAAAACAACTGGTTACAACAAAACAATGAACAAAGCATTCATCCTAAAATCTTTGGCAAGGGCTGCAAGGGTCTTTCTTTAGTAATGTATAAATTGTTTATTTGTTTAAGTGTGATCACTGATTAGGGTAATTACCTTCTTGCACACGGAAACATGATACTGACTGCAGGATTTCTATTAAAGTTGAAATGACACTGGCAAATTTATTTAGTCATTAAATTTGACCCTTCCCAGATGCATTCCCTGTGTCATTGTCGTGCTGCCAAAAGTTCCTGGAAAGGACTAGGAAAATGATTCCGTCAGATGAAATTCATCCTATATATTGAACAGAAAATGCAGACCTCCCGTGCAACTATGAAAAGATAACATAATGAAAAATGAAGAGTCAAACATAGTGTCACGAGAAATAAGTTCCAAATAAACATGTCGCAAACTCTCACCATCTTAAGCCGTGGTGCTCCACACGTTGCGTGTGGTGCATGCTTGTTAGAATTCCCTCCATTATGAGTAGTCAAAGTTAACATGCAAGCTACGTTGCACAGACACGAATACGACACAACAAGGACAGGCGACACGGGCACCACCTATGTGTAACATGGAACGTCAGTTGCCAAGTAGAGACCCCTGCCTTTTTAGTAATGAAGCAAGGAAACTATGTTAACCCTATTCCTCATATTAATAGAAAGATTCAGTTGTAAGAACAATGTCCACCAGGTACATGGTGGAGACTGGCAGGGAGAAGGCGTTGAACTCTGTGTGTAACAGTGCCACACAAATTAGTAAGTGGTAAATACATACACAATATTCTATATGCCTAACAACGAAAGGACATCAGATTAGGAACCGTAAATTTTAAGATATACTTTCTAACATTGTTAACAAAAATGATATTGAGCTTGCCTCTAGTTCCTGATATTGTAATATTGTAACAACCTTCGCATCCAGTTGGCTCAACAAAACTATTTCGCATGTGGCATAGGTGTACATTGACACTTAGTTCTACCTCTGCGTACAATCAGTTGACAATGCAAGTCCACAATTGACCACAAAGCTAAGTACTAAAACAAAAATCAAGTTGTATCAACACCAGTCCATGACAAGATCTACCATTGGCTCTCTAAGCCCAGTATGTGAACTTTAGCATAAAGGAACTCCGATACGGACATATTGCAAGAATGAGCTTCATGTCCAGCATGCAATGTGAGGATAATATATCAGTCATGTAGAATCATGCAATATCCAAAATAAACAGGAACATGCATATAGTTTTCACAAGAACATAATCGTTATACAACCAAACTTACAGCTTTTTCCTTATCTAAAAGTTTTCAAAGATCTAAGCTTTCTTTGCTTGACAAGTGTCATAATAT
This sequence comes from Iris pallida, assembly GCA_029216955.1. Taxonomy (NCBI): domain Eukaryota; kingdom Viridiplantae; phylum Streptophyta; class Magnoliopsida; order Asparagales; family Iridaceae; genus Iris; species Iris pallida. Next base: position 43,344,269 of record JANAVB010005597.1, read on the forward strand.
CAGATACATTTAATTACTTGAAGCAACATTCATGTCAAAACGTCTTTGATTTCCTTCATGACATCTCGTATCTGCAAATCTAAATTGACCTAGCAATGTCCAAATTGTAACTGAACCTTACAGTTTCTAACATGGAAAATCCTATTCATGCTTGCTTCAAGCTTCATAGTCATCGCTGAAGGATGTCATAGAGGAAGCCATAAATAAAAACCCAAAGAATTAGAAAACAAAGGAATTAACTAGTAAATGATCAAACTAGTAACTGTCATACAAATTCAAGAGATTGATCGATCCTGAAAGAAAAATGTCCATGATATCAATGTAGGTAAAACTATACAATGAAAGAATGGAAGATACCTCTGAGAAAAGAAAATCAAGCACCGCCAGTCTCACTAAAAACAAATGCTTGTAGAAGACTTTGTGCAGCATGAGCCTGCTCCGGAGTTCCAGATATTATAATGACAGTCTCTGTAGCTTCAGGTCTAGGCTCAGTTATCGTAATTTTTGCTTCAGAAATCTAAAAGTTAACTATGTGTCATTATTAGAGTTCAAGGCTGCAAGTAATGCAAATCAAAAGTAATGCTATCAGATACTACCTCACGGATCTGCCTCAAGCAATATCCATCCTCTCCATATATTGCAGGTACAATAGCTCGAGGAACAACAACATCTACAGTTATATTAGTTATGATAGCAGGATGATTTCCACTGTAAAAAGTCATAAATAAAAAAATGGTATCACTGAAATGGTAAACATGAAAAGGAAACAATATATGAAGGAGGACAAGGAGTTCTTACCTTGCAAATCCGATTCTTCTTTGTGGGGTCCCCCCTCCATATTCAGAAATAGGCATAGAACCAGCACCTTCCCTCATGCCCTGTAGCAAGTTGACCAACAGTCTTTGTGTAACACAATTGACTAAATATTCGTTTAATAGTGATATGAAATCTAAAAAGAAACTTATTTGATATTAGGGGTGTTCGTGTAAACAAGCAAAAATCAGACATTTTGGACAGCGATAAAGACTATACACTTCGTCTTCTATGGCACCTGCCTGAAGTAATTCTCTTGTTAGAAGAAGAGGAGAAGACATTCTAGACTCTTGTTTCGGATTCTGGCAGAGGACAAGAAATTCTAGACTCTTGTTTCGGATTCTGGAAAAGTTTGAAATCGTTGCATATTTGCAGAGTTTCTTCCCATGGTTCCACCAAACTCAATGTCATGTTTAAGTTAATAGCCTCATTTAAGATGTGTCTTCAGGAAGTGCAAACTAAACAATTATTTGAAGATACTCTCTGATCCAAAGTATTTACAATTAGAAGGTTGCATAATCAAATGGAATGCAGCATAAACTCCAGCAGCAATATGGTGCTCTTATCAATAAAAAGAAAGAATTGGACATAAGACATGTACCAACTAAAAGCAATGATGCCTTAGCTGAAGTTATGGGCATAGCAGGTTTCCATATTGTAGCCTATGTCTTGCACACATGACATGAGCACATGCACAAGTATTAGATATTGATAATCGAGTTACGAAACATGAACAAAAGGGGAGGGCGGAGAAGGGAAGTTACTACTCAACCCAAATAAAATGTTGAATCAAAGTAGAATCAATCTAGAAGAACTAGTTTCGGTAGAAACAGAGTCCAACATTTTGAATCAATCCACCGAAAATCATTGCATTTTAGTTGCTACACAGATAAACGATGTGCTAAACTATCAGTGCAATTGGCGCTTAATACATCCTTATGAGGCATCACATGTACGGTTTCGTAAACTTCGGAATGCATGTGTGTGAACCTGTTAGTTAGATAATATATAATTCATGCTAAAAGGTAAGCCTACAAATACATTTGGGAAAGATACAATTGCATAAATAACTCACATATATCATATTATAACGTAACGCACAATATGAATATAATTAGTCTTATTGAGAAGGAAATAATCAAATAAATAGCACACCTGTGCTGCCCTTGGTGGTAATCTTTCAGCCCCATGAGGAACACCAGAATTGTGAAGTGCATGAACAAATGCAGATCTTTCGTCATGGAGATGACCACCAATCTCTCTCTGAAATGGAGACAAATTGGCGAACATTCTTGGGGGCGATAATTCCCTTCTTCCCATGAATGGACCATATGGAGACATTTGATCAACAAAAGCAGGGTGTCCAGCATGGCTCATAGCAGGAATCTTATCACGAAAGAGGTGAACCTTCAGCCTACCTGTTATATGCAATAATGCCTCTCGAACAGCCGCAAAATCACCAGTTATCTAGAGAGGAAAGAACAAAATGTCATGCAACTGCTTTCAGTATAAGGGAGGGGAAAAAAAACTATCCATTAAAGAATAATGAAAACAAGCAACTATTAAAGTTGGCGATGACCAAAACAATATTTTCGTCATAGAAAAGGGGTGGGGATTTTTAAATGGTAAGCATGAAAGCCATAACCCTGCAGAAAGACATTATTTATCACACCTGAACCACTTCATCACTGTCTGGCATATTCTTTGGTATCTGATCTTTACTCAATATACGAATATTAGCTCCAGATAGCCTCCTCATTTCTGCTATTACAGCACCACCTTTACCAAGAAGGCAGCCAATTTGGTGGGAAGAGACAAGAAGCTTAGATACAACAACGCTCTCTTTATTTTCAGGTACAGCCACCACAATCCTATGCTGCACACGCAAGACACCATCCTGCGCTGGAGAAATCTGTTCACCTGGGAGCTAGAGACAGTAACTAATTTCATCAGGACAGTATGTTTCAACTTCAATAAAAGACAAAATGAGTTGCATGTATATTTGAGGTGATTACCAGGACTAGAGTTCTGATACATGTATATGTCAGATTGTTCTTGCCAACTCCCATCTACCTAAAGGGACAAATCGATACCCACTAACACTAGTTTTATCTCTCTCTTCCTCATAGATCAACATACAACACTGTTGGTATATTTAGTATAGAAATATGTTATATTTAGTATGAGAATATGTTATGTTTAGTATGGGAATATCCTGAGGACATATTTGGGATGCCAGAATATGTCACAGGATACTCTATTGGATATTCTATGATGTAAAGGCTATATAAAGCCTATGAGACTATCAATGAAATCATCTCATCAATCATTTACAACATGGTATCAGAGCCACCTTTCCACAAACCCTAGCCGCCACCAAATCCTAACATTTTCCCTCCTCCCTCTCTCTCTCGGCCACCAAAACCCTAACCTGAAGCAGCCCTCCCTTTCCCCGCGGTCGCAGCAGTTCCCCCCCTTTCCGCGCGACTGCTACTGTTGCCATTGCTGCAGCTGCCGCCACGGTGGCATGAGCGCCGATCGATCCCCCACGTGCGTGCTGTCCCACCCCCTTACCGCACACAATGGCGCCTTTGTTCTCATTGTTCGGATCATTCCGAAAGAGGACACCGATGCCTAGATCTGATGAAAACAAACATGTTCGGATCTAGGAACGGACGACGAGGACGAGCGTGAGTCATGGAACGGACGTGATGTGATCAGAGAGGAGGAGCATCGATGGAGAAGATTATCAAGAAGCTGGATTCTGCAGAGGTCGCGACGTTGATGATGTTGATGAAGATGTCGGCAGGTGAGAGCACGACACGAACGTCGTCGAAGTTGGAGCTTCCCTCCATCGATCTGAAGCTGGATGGACCAGCCACCTATTTGAGTTGGTCACGGCGGGTGAGAATAACCCTCGCATGAAAGAACCTTGAGGGGTTCCTGACGGACGAGAAGACAGAACCGGACGAGGGCTCGGCAAGACGCGACGAGTGAAGTCCACTCATATGGTAATCTACATCTGGCTTCTCAACTCCTTAGTCCAGTCTATTGCCGCCACAGTAGATGGCATTGAAATGGTGAAAGATGTGTGGGAGAAGTTGAGGAGAACCTATGATGGTGTGGAGAACAACTTACGGATCTTCCAGATAAAGAGGGAGATCGACGACACCGTACAGGAAGAAAAGACGGTGCAGGAGTATGCCACGGAGTTGGAGCGCCTGTGGTTGGATTATGATCACTCCTCAAAACGGACGAGCTGTGGGGACCTGAAGTGTAAGGAGAGACATGTGTGTCTGCAGGAGATGACGATGAAATTCCTCAAAGGGCTGACTGCAGCATTCGCACAGAGGACGGCCTTACTTCTCGTCCAACCAGAGATTCCTAGTCTTGAAGAGGCTATCTCGGCCATGATCCAGGAGGAGACACGCATCAGACTGCAGGCGGGAACAAGTGGTCCCTCCGAAGCAAAATCAGCACTAGCGGTTACCAGCTCGGGCGACACAGGGTCCAAGGGAGAACCCTAGCAGCACAATCGGCAGTGCTACAACTACAGGGAGATGGGCCATCATCGGTATGCTTGTACCAAACCACCTAGGGAGGGAGACTCAGGTGGTGGACGTGGACAGTTCGGTGGACGAGGATATATTGGAGGATGTAGTCGTGGTCGAGGGGGTCGACGAGGTGGCCGAGGAGGTTATCAGGTAAATCTGTTGTTAGCAGAAGGGAATGGAGGAGATGTTGACACTTTTACCGAGGAGGATCAAGCACTGCTGGACCTGCTGGAGAGGAAGTAGAGAGCGTCAACCGAGGGAGACAGAAGAAGTGGAACAGAGGAAGCATCTACCTCATTCTTCGTTGGGGGCAACGCCGCTATGTATGCCCAAACATCATAAGGTACTGACGAGTCACTTGCTCTTGCATCTATGTCTTTCCTTAAAACGTCAGACTGGATTATCGACTCGGGAGCATCTCGACATGTGACGGAAAATGCTAGTGAGTTTTCTTCTTACACTCGCCTAGCATCAGCAGACATCATTCAGACAGCAGATGGCACTTTCCAGCCAGTGGTCGGTAAGGGTACTGTTAATTGTACAGGTTCAGTAAGATTATCCAATGTTTTACATGCTCCATCCTTTCCAGTCAGTCTCTTGTCTATTAGTTCTATAATTCTCCAACTTAAATACATTGTTTCTTTTGATATTTCTAAGGTGATCTTCCAGGAGAAAGGGACGGAACGAAGACTTGGAACTGACACTTGGCATGAGGGACTGTGGTACCTAGATCGAGAATGACTGGACTCAGCACTGGTATCTATGGCAGAGAAAGCTGGAATGGAATGACTGCAACAGAGGACTAAGGAGACTTTGATACTTCATTATGAGACATTCTTCCTTTGATACTTTAAGTAAGTTATATCCAGAGATTTATGCAAAAACAGATATAAAAAATTAGTATGTGATGCATGCGAGTTAGGAAATTTTACTAGAAACTCATATGTTGGTACGGGTCATAGGAGCTCTATTGCTTTTGAGGTAGTACATTCCGATGTTTGGGATCCATGCACTATTAACACTATGAATGGGTATAAGTATTTTGTTTCCTTTATTGATTGTGTCTCTCGTGTCACATGGAGTGATGTACCTGCTTGTTTTCGGAATTTTCATAAGCATGTCCAGATTCAGTACAACACAGTTGTGAAGATACTGAGGTCTGACAATGGAACGGAGTATACCAACAGGACGCTTGCAGAATACTTGTCAGCACACGGAATCCAGCATCAGACCACCTGTGCATACACACCAGCACAAAATGGAGTAGCAGAAAGGAAGAACCGACACCTTCTGGAGGCCGTAAGAAGTATGATGATCGACATAAATGTCCCACAAAGTTTGTGGGGGCATGCAGTGTTAACAGCAGCTCAACTCATCAACATGATGCCTTCGAAAGTCCTGGGATGGAAGTCCCTATGTGAAGTATTATAGGCAATAATAGTGGAATATTTCCACTGAAGGTGTTCGGGTGTGTGTTTTGTGAAGGACAACAGACCATCAGTTGGAAAACTTGACCTCCAGAGCGGTCAAGTGCATCTTCGTGGGCTACTCAGCAACTCAGAAGGGGTATGTATGCTGGAGTCCAGTAAAGAAGAAGAAGTTTGTCAATATGGATGTCCACTTCCGGGAGCATGAGTCATACTACCGCAAGAAAGGAAACTTCACACAACACGTCTAATACTACCAGTATAAGACGAGAGGGGGAGATAGAGAACCTGGTGGTGACTGATTTGGAAGTTTGGAATGGAGGCACGGTTGAGAAGGAACATGAAGGTGAAGCAAAACAGGGGGAGGAGATGAGAAGTGTAAGGCCTACGGCTCAGGGGGAGTTACTTACCTACAGCAGGAGGGAGAAGCAAACTGCAGGACCAGTACCTACAGTGCCAGTGCCAAGTCCCTTGCCTACGTTCGTCCCAACTCCTGACACCTACACCACCATCCCCTTCAGGTGATATCATTCCCCCTACTCCTCCCACACCACTATCTGTACGAAGGACCACTCGCAGCAATGCAAAAAATCCTCCGGACAGATATGGTTGGGATCTTGTTCAGTTTGTTTCTTATGACCATATCTCTTTTTCTCATGGAGCATTTATAGCATCTTTGGATAGTATTACTGTACCTAACAATTAGCAGGTTACCAAGAACGATCCAAAGTGAAAAGCGGCAATGCATGAGGAGTTAGGAGCACTTGAGAAGAATCACACTTGGAAGCTGGTGAGGCTGCCGGAAGAAAAGAAAGCAGTCGGATGCAAGTGAGTCTTTACCGTGAAGCAGAACCCAGATGGACAGGTTGAGCGCTATAAAGCTCGACTAGTGACGAAAGGATACAGTCAGACATACGACATCGACTATGACGAGACCTTTGCACCAGTTGCAAAGATGAGCACTGTCAGGACCCTGATCTCTTTGGCAGCGAATGGTGGATGGAAGCTACACCAACTGGACGCAAAGAATGCATTTCTTCACGGAGATCTAGTGGAGGAGGTTTACATGGAGATACCACCAGAATTTGGCACAAATCAGACCGCAGGCAAGGTCTGCAGACTGAAGAAGTCCCTCTATGGACTGAAGCAGTCTTCTCGAGCGTGGTTTGACAGATTCAGGAGAGCGATGATAGGTATGGAATATCAGCAGATCAATACTGATCACACTGTATTCTTCAAAATAAGTGGAGGCCACATCACCATACTTGTGGTGTATGTTGACGACATGATTATCACGGGATATGATGAGCAGGAAATCGTCCGACTCAAAAGGAAGCTTGGCAAGTAATTTGAGGTAAAGGACCTTGGTCTTATTAGCTACTTCCTTGGGATTGAGATCACTCGAGATGCAGAGGAGATTGTTCTCTCTCAGAGGAAGTATGCACTAGACCTTCTCACAGAAACAGGGATGTTGGAATGCAAACCTGCAGCGACGCCAATCGATCAGAGGTTCAAGCTGAACGCTGATGCTGGAGAACCAGTTGACCGGGACAAATACCAGAGACTAGTGGGCAAGCTGATCTATTTGAGCCACACACGTCCAGATATATGCTTTGTAGTTAGTGTGGTGAGCCGCTACATGCATAACCCACGGAAGGCTCATATGGACGCAGTATACCAGATTCTGAGATACTTGAAGGGTGCCCCCGGAAAGGAACTGATGTTCAGGAAGAATAATCACATGGACATCGAGGGCTACTGCGATTCTGACTGTGCTAGTTGTGCTGATGACAGGAGATCTACCTCGGGATACTGCATATTTTTAGGAGGCGACTTGGTCTCTTAGAGGAGTAAGAAGCAGTCAGTGGTAGCCAGATCGACAGCTGAAGCGGAGTACAGAGCTATGGCCTTGGGAGTTGCAGAGCTGCTTTGGTTGAAGAATATGTTGGTAGAGCTGAAGCTGGATCAAGGAGCCAAGATGAAGCTGTGGTGTGACAACCAGTCAGCTATTAGTATTGCCAACAATCCAGTACAGCATGACAGGACCAAACACATCGAGATCGATAGGTTCTTCATCAAGGAGAAGTTGGTTAGTGGACTACTAGAGCTAGGCCACGTTCCAACCAAGCATCAGGTAGCAGACGGACTGACCAAGGGACTTAGCTCTGTGAGCATGATTAGAGGATGTGACAAGATGGGCTTGGTGAATATCTTTCGCCCATCTTGAGGAGGAGTGTTGGTATATTTAGTATAGGAATATGTTATACTTAGTATGAGAATATGTTATGTTTAGTATGGAAATATCCTGAGGACATATTTGGGATGCCAGAATATGCCACAGGATATTCCATTGGATATTCTATGATGTAAAGACTATATAAAGCCTATGAGACTATCAATGAAATCATCTCATCAATCATTTACAACAAACTCCACCAGACAGGTTGACATCCCATACACCCAGAAAGCACATGTCATGCAATACATAGAACTAGAAGGCAATCATGCATGCACAGTTGGATAGAAAAAGAAATTAACTTGGGGGGAATTCAATGATTTGAAACAAAAATAAGTGCTACTGGGAGACTCATTCAAGATTTGTAATAGAATCAAATGTGGGGGGACCAGAAGAGTAAGAACAAAGTGATGGAATGATATTGGAAAGCAGTCTTCTAAATCACAAATATATCCTAGGAAGGAAACAAATAGAATGGGTCACATCAGCTGTTGCTAACAAAATTACAGGAAGACAATCAAGTTATCGTTCCATGCATGTACAGATATTTTACACAAGTGATAAAATATGTACTAAGTAGCTTATTAAAGGTAAAAGTTGTCTCGTCTAGGACTGTCAAGTGTCAAATTTTCTTTTAAAAATGGCCTAAGACTAAAACTGCATATATTTAGTTAAAATCTGTGTCTACATAAATCGTAGTAATCTGAAAGTATGGAAATAAAAAAAATCTTCAAATCAATATGTTTCTCGAGTATACACAACTTATAAAACATAATGATTTGACAATATGGAATCCATTTGATTGAGATCTGTGTCGCATGAATACTGACAGACAAGAGTACGGACTCAATACGGAAACGGAGACAATTTTGTTGTCCGGTAACAAAGATTGAGATAGAACATATTATTAACCAATGCAGTAAAAGGACAGATGGATATGCAGAAAGGTATCAGAAATGAAAAAAGAAAAAAAAGAGGGGGAAAAGAATGAAGTCAGGCAAACAGAGAAAGGAAGAGATAAATGAACATCAAGAAATTTAAGGTAAAAAAACAATTGGGAAATGTAACAGTTCTCCATTTCGCATGATATTAGTGTAAAAATATGAAGCTCTGCAAAAAAAATTGGCGACAAACTCATATCAAATGTCCAATACCACAACAATATAGTCATATTACATCAAATGCTCGCTTAATCTAAGATATGGCTAACTAGCACTTAAAAATTGCTTTGCAATGGGTTGGTTGGTTTTTAAGTTCATAAGTGACATTGACATCATATTCTATTCCATACATAGATAAGATTGTATCCTCTCCAGGATCTGAATCACATAACAGTGCTGAATCAAACGAAGATAACAAATCCAATAACTACTTTGTTTAATAAGTTGGTCAAATAGTTGAAGAGAATTGTTTTTCACTGACGCAGAGAGGACGGCAATGATTATCAATAACCTGATAACTAAATGAACCCAAAAATAGTTTCAAGTTTCTCCCAGAAATTTTTTTCTCCATGTGAAATTTGAAGACTTAACCAAATCAAATTTTATATATATATATATATATATATATATATATATATATATATATATATAAGATGGGAAATTAAAGTATTACCGCAGGAGCAGAAATGACAATCACGCGATCGTCCGATTCAGGGGTGATCTCAAGAATTTTAACCTCACAACCTGTTTCATGTTGAAGCTTTTTGACAATGCTCCCGCCCTTTCCTATCACACTTCCAACCTTGTTACTGGAACACAAGAGCCGAAAAATTAATTGCTCTGGAGGACCCAAAATCTGGCCAGGTGCAACACTTTCGTGGAAATTCGGGAAAGGTGGAGTAATCTCAGAACCATCGTAATGTCTGTTGGGAAATGGTGGTCCCTTTACTGGAACAAGATTAGCTGACGAAATAACATCTGGTCGAGGAATTGAAACCAATGGACGAGATGATGGCCCAGGAGGATTAGCTGCAGGAAACGAATCACGAGGCGGGTTCTCGAAAAGGTGCTGAGAAACTGATTGGAGAGCTTTCTTTGCTGAATCAACCTTTCCAGTGATCTGCAGAAAGAAGAAGAAAACCAAAAATATTAAATTCATAATTAACAAATAACACAAGAAAGGACTACAAAAGTGCCTCTATTCGATAAGTCAAATCAGAACATAGTAACAGTCCAACATATGCAAAGACTGAGAATTGAAACCATTCATGCAATTCAATTCTTGCTTAGTTACAACAAGGTTTTATGCTTTCATTGAGAGCAGAAGGAACATAATAACACCACATCTATGTGAAGCACCCAATATATAGGGATTTAAAGAGCAATACTTTACCTGGACAACATCATCATGTGGTGATGCACACAAAGGGATCATATCCTTTGCAAGTATTCGAATTTGGGCTCCACTATCAGATGACATTTGCTTGATTACATTTCCACCTTTCCCAACAAGGAAGCCAACTTGACTAGAGAGGACGAGCAATCTCACAATAACATCCGACTCTTCATCACCACCATCATTCTCTGGTTCGGCAGCAATAATTCTCTCAAAAACAAGAAGAAGAGCCTTTTGTGCTGATGCTACTGCCTTTTCTGGCTTTGGAACTTCTGACACAGAGGGCTCATCTTTTTGTTCATCATTTTCAGCTTTAGCCTTATCATCCTCAGCACCATCAGTACCACCATTTTCCTCATTCCCTTCCTTCTCATGCTCCTCATTGAATGAGACAACATCTTTATCAGATCCTGTAATAATAACCAGTCTTTCTTCACATCCAGAGACGGCGTCCTCAAGTTTGACCTTTGCACCAGTTTCTTGACGTATCCTTGTCACAATGCCACCTCCTTTACCAATCACACTTCCACACTTGGAAGCAGGACAAAGTATGCGGTACACTACAGACCCAGGGGGCACCTTTAATTTAGCCTGCTGGGGTTTTGGAGCAGTCTTCCGCCACTTGCCCCTTCCATTGGACTCTGAAGAGTTCGGTTCGAAAGGTCTCTTAGAAGGTGTGAATGGAAAAGCCATGTCTTTGCTAAATATAATGGGGTTTTAATGCCGTCTGCACGAGGAACAAATAGTAATGTACACTAAATAAGAAACTATCAAAACAGTAACCAGAAGATTGAGAAAGAGAAACACCACAAGCTAAAAAGATCAATCCTATCACTAATTAACTTACACGAACATCCCAGCAGGATCCAACTACGGTGGTATGCTTGTAATGCTGTCTGCATAGGGAGAATAGGGTAGTCATAGTAAGGCCATCAAAGCTATGTTGCATGGATACGAGTCAATATACAAAACGATATGGATACACCGAAAAAAAAAAATGAAAACTAGGATTATCATGCTCTAGAAACAATGGTGTACTAAAACAACACGACATAGTAACAAGGCACAACTCAACAAAGCATAATAACAACCATTCTAGTATAGTTGCAAGGGTAACACATTGTATGGGTAAAATTACTCCATACAAGATTTTATATATATATATATATATATATATATGGGGGAGCGGATCAAAAGACCCGCTCCCGAAGCCCCGCGGGAGCACCCCCCCCCCCCTCTCTCGTGCACCGTCGGATCGAACGGGCCGCGTGGGGCCCGCGCGCTCGCCCGCTCGATCCAATGGTCAAGAGGGACAGAGCTCCCGATCCGCTCTCTCTCTCTCTCTCTCTCTCTCTCTCTCTCTCTCTATATATATATATATATATATATATATATATATATATATATATATATATGAGGAGGGATCTACATCCCCTAACTTTTGCATCCCCCAAGCATCCCCATGATAAAACCCGTTGGATCTCGTTTTAAGTCATCTAATCTTAACCCTTGAAAAATTAACGGTTAAGATTAGATGACTTAAACAAGATCGAATGGATGTGAAAGAGGGGATGCATGGGGATGCAAAAGTGAGGGGGTACGATCCCTCCTATATATATATATATATATATATATATATATATATATATATATATATATATGCAAATTAATGACAAAACTATAATACAAACAAAGTTTTCTAAACAAATAGAGATTATTCGTTGCGAATGTTTTATTCAAATGATTACAACAATAAGTAACTTCTTATTCAAAATACGGCATATTATAAAGATACTTGTGGTGAGATAAAACAATAATACATATATAAGTATCCACACCTCCATTCAATGATTTAAGTTTTGATACAATCAAAGCTGTAAAAGGTGCTAGCCGCTAGTATATATATATATATATATATATATATATATATATATATATATATATATATATATATATAACTTATGCAAATTAATGATAAAACTCTAACACAAACAAAATTTTCTAAACAAATAGAGATTATTCGTTGAGATTGTTTTATTCAAATGATTACAAAAACAAGTAACTTATTATTCAAAATATGGCATATTATAAAGATACATATGGGGAGATACAACAATAATACAGATATAAGTATCCATGCGTCTATTCGATGATTCAAGTTTCGATACAATCAAGGCTGTAAAAGGCGCTAGTCGGGCTGGTGCCTAGATGGCCGCGGTTAAATAAAAAATAATAATAATAACCCCAAAAAACCTACTGAAAATTGCATTAAAAAATCCATTAAACACAAAAGCATGCATAGTCGGGGGTCGGGGGGCCTAGGTGGGTGACTGGGGGGACATGATGTCAACAGAAGGTTAACAGAGAATGTCATCATACGCATAAGTTATAGTAATGATTAATTTACACAGTTTTCCCAGCAGGATCCAACTAATAACTAGGCACTATCTAGGCCAGAAATGGTTTATTTGAGATTATCAATGTTTTTAATGTTTGCCAGGGACACTGGGTAAGAAAAGAGAGATGGCTCCGAAATTGGTTGACAATCATGGTTTCCATTAAAAATATTCTTTTATCTCAAATAATATATTTTTAGAAAAATAGTTAGTAAAACAATTCAAAAAAGGTGTCTCAGAGTTAGGGGTGCAACTCGGGCGGGTTGGGTCGGGTTTGAGGTCAACCCGAGCCCAACCCGATAGATCATAAGCCTAGCCCAAGCCCAAGCCCGGCCCGACTTCGGGTTCAACATATGAAGTCCAGGACCAATCCCGGAGGATCGGGTTGGGCTCGGGTCCATCGGATTTATCGGACTCTAATATGATATTTGAAATAATTTTAAACAAGAGTAATATTAAATGCATAATCAAATAGCAATCAAGTCTCAATCATCACAAAATAAAACCGAAATGAGATTTAGGACAAGGAATTGAAGAGTTCGGGTGAAAAAAATTATAGTTTAAACTTTTTTATTTAAGTAGTATGAAACAATATATATATATATATATATATATATATATATATATATATATATATATATATATATATATATATATGTCGGGTTTATATTTCGGGTTCTTCGGGTTAACCAACACATGAACCCAAGCCCAACCCGATTTTTGATCGGGTTCAAATATTTAAACCCGAGCCCAAGCCCGAACCCGAATATCTTCAACCCTAACCCAACCCATTAACGGGTTTACCCAATCGGGTTCGGGTTTAGCCCGCCCAAGTTGCACCCCTACTTAGAGTGGCTCCTGCTTAACGGGTCTTGGTCCAATCTAGCAGCCTTGCACCCATATATATGGAGAAACAATTATGACATTGGCAAAAGAAAATAGCACTTACTATTTTCAAGAATGTTTATAAAATTGGGCTCATTGAAATTTTCAAAGATACTTATAAGGAAGCACATATATGAAACACAAGGACACGCCGAAAAGCAGTGTTGTCTTGATATTTCCAATCCGCACTGTATCCTATCATGTCGAATTATAACTTTATCCGGTGCTTGAAAAGCGACACCATGCCAAACAACTGCACTTCTTTTTTTCTTCGCATATGTTTATGTAGTAACAAGTAAATGCACAAGCTTACCAAAATTGCCAAGAGAGTCCAACACCAAAAGTTGTGTTGAACCCATTTGGCCTCATATGCATCATGTCAAAATGTGTCCATGCCGTTCAACATAGTTTATATACTGCAACCCAGAGTCACAAAAGAAGGTAGTAAAGCAAAGCAGCTTAGCCAATTGCTTAAGGGAAGCATCTAGGCGCTTAAGCTGTCACTAAGACATCAACTTTCTGATGTGAATCGACCAGATCGATTCACAAATAATTTATAGAAAAATAGAAATAGAAGGAAAATAACGATCTTTATTAGAGAAAAGAACAAACTCCCAACTTTGATGGACGGACAAAGTCTACACCCTTCTGAATGACGCTTGAGAGTTTCTTCTCAACACAAGCATGAAAACTAATGACGGCTAGCCCTAGCTATAAATAGAAAGGAGAAACAAAACCCTAAGAGGGTTATTGTGGTGAAAGACCACAATACCCCTTTATGCCTAAATAACTGGAAGGCCTAAAAAGTGGGCCCACATCAATACCGTCCCCTAAAAGAGCCACCTTGTCCTCAAGGTGGAAATCTGGGAACTGCGTCTGTTGCTATAGCGGCCTCTTTCTCCGTCGGATCCTCGTCCGTGGTGGTCGTCGTGGGGGTAGATCCCCTCTCCGGAAGTTGGCGGAATCCGCCGTTTCTCCAAAGAATTTGCTGCCTCCGGTGTTCCTCGCCCCTCCTGGCGACTCCGTCCCTCCCGTCCGAGCCGGAACTCCAGCTAAGCCCCTTCCCGAACCCGTGAACCTATCACCGTAGGTCGAGGTCATCGTCCGACCCCCATAGGGGGCCCCAAGCCCTAGGGCCTCTCCCGGGTGTGGCGCCGGTCCGCCGGGACCGAAATGGTCGGCGGCGTCCGGCCACAGCCGCTCGCCGGCGGCTCCCCTGGCGCCGATCGGCCCTGGGTGGCGGTCGGGGGCCGGCCAGCGGCCGCCCACAACGGCAGCGGCCCCGCCCGGGCTCGCGCGGTCGGCGGCGAAGCCCCCGCGACCTTTGGCCGCCGTCCGGCGCTGCTCGCCGGCCGCCAGGGCCCCGCCCGGCGGCGCGGTGGTGACGGCGGGTGCGGGCCATCGCCCGTCGGCCGGTCCTCCGTGATCTTCGGTCGTTTCCCCCTCCGTTTGAACAAACCCTAGTTGGTCGCCTAGGGTTTGGGTTGTCGCCGCCTCCGCTTCGCCGCCATTGATCTTGTTCGAGATGTTTTGCAAAAGCATCATGATCGTCGACGTCTCCTTCCGCATATCACGCATCTCCGTGCGGATTTCTAGGTTCGTGGACGCTTGATCCTTTGCGAGGACCTCCATGGATTTCTTCAAGCTCTCGATCTCGGCGGTGAAGTCCTCCCGAAGACCTCGGATCTTCTCGTCGATCGTGTTTCTCGTCCCATCGGCCATGGCTCGTAGAAAGCTCTGATACCAATTGATGTGAATCGACCAGATCGATTCACAAATAATTTATAGAAAAATAGAAATAGAAGGAAAATAACGATCTTTATTAGAGAAAAGAACAAACTCCCAACTTTGATGGACGGACAAAGTCTAAACCCTTCTGAATGACGCTTGAGAGTTTCTTCTCAACACAAGCATGAAAACTAATGACGGCTAGCCCTAGCTATAAATAGAAAGGAGAAACAAAACCCTAAGAGGGTTATTGTGGTGAAAGACCACAATACCCCTTTATGCCTAAATAACTGGAAGGCCTAAAAAGTGGGCCCACATCACTTTCCAAATAGGTAATCAAGAATTAAACAGTCATGCACATGTTATGCCCCTACGTATCATAGTATTAATAACATTATAAGCTATCACTTCATTATTAACAAGTATATAACTATATTCATTTATTTACAGCAACTAAAAGGATAATAACAATAAGTAGACAGTGAGGAGCTCCGTGGAGAACCCCCCCCCCCCCCCCCCCCCCCCCACACACACACACACACATCATATAAAATTATATGTACTCACCTTCCCAACATCTTAAAAATTCTTGATGTTGGTCCAGTTCAAAACAATTTTATGTACTTCTATGAAGAAATGCAATCCTAAGAATGCTCATAGAGCCTTTACAGTAATGGAAATTTTACTAATGTGGAGAAATGTTATCCTGGTGGTTTCAGTGAGCAAGAGAAAATAAATCTGCAGCAGTAGCATTTTGTTTGTCGTGTTCCTAATCATCCAGATTTGAAAACCGTGTCAATTATCTGAACTATGTCTAGGAAGACACTTTCGTCTCCCTTTATACAAGGAAAATTGTCAAAACAAGAGTTCGAAATAAATGCCAGATAAGTTTCTTGTTGATAATCAGGTAATCCTGTAGTCGATATTGAAAGAGAAGCTTTACTTTTGATTCAATTACCAATCAATGCAAGATTTTACGAGAAAGTCCAGCACAAATTTAAATTTAAATTAAAAAAAATCCTCACATTTGTCCACTTTGTTTGTTTAGTTCGTTTTGCGGAAAACTATTTTGTAGGGATATTCTTTGTGTATTTAAATGTTATATTACAAAATTTCCTTGTGTTATGTATTTTCCTAGTTACTTGTAACTGGGCTCTCCAAAAAATTGCTTCGAGCTAATAGCAATTACAGAAAGAAAATATACTTCAATTGAGGGTCGAATAAACCCTCATGCCTTCATTTCAAATTACTTCAATTGGTACTCGCAAGAATTTGGCTAATTCTGTAGTTTTTTGTTCAATTTCTCGTGGAGTCAAATTCTCATCAGTACGAGTCAAGGGAATGGTTCCTTGGCCTCTGATTTCCATATAAAGAACACGACGTGAAAAAATACCCTCTTTAACCTCCATTATGATTGATTGGATATCTTTCAGAAAGAAGCGAAGGAAGATTCGATGATTTATTCCGGGGAATCCCCAACGAAAAATACACATTATTCCTTCTTTTCCATCGAATCGGTCATAACCACTACCCACATTCCATGAAATTGTACACCACAAATAGGAACTAATAAATAGACCCGCGATCCCATAAAAAGACATCACGATCCCTTGTGGAAAAAAAATAATTTGGTTAGATGGAAATCCTGATATCAGATTCCTACCAAGATAACTGGAAGTTCCAACCACTAAAAATCCTAGTGAACCTAAAAGAAGGATACAGGCCCAGAAAAAATTACTTGTTTTTTGAGATCCTGTTATTAGTTCTATCCATATATGTTTTGATCGCCAGTTCATACTATATTAGATCTAGTTACATTCGATTGGAATTGAGAGAATAACCAAAATAAATTTTACTTTTCTTGATGCCGAAATAACTTTCATCAACTAGTACTATTCTGATATGAACCATTAGAAGTAATTGGTTAGATACATTGACTTTCTATTATAAATTAGAAAAATATTCGCGGATCATTTTTAACCGACTATACCCACCCGCATATACATGCATTTATGCAGATATAATGTATCCGCATGCATAACAGTTCTTTCATTTGTGTTCGAAAAAAGTCACATATCCTACCATATTACACTAAAGAAATAGCTTATTATGATCTAGTGTTGAAAAAATTTGATGGAATTTTGTCCCGTCGGATCTAGACAATCTTATTTTTTTGGACATGAAGAAATAAAGAAGCCATTGCAATTGCCGGAAGTACTAGGCCCACTAAAGGAACAAAAAGAGAGGGTAAGTTAAGATCTGTCATGGAATGAGTACCTCAATTTAATATTTTATTTTTACCTATTATAAAGATATCTTATGATAAGTATATCTATTATAAAAAATAGTAAGTAATAAATAATATTAATAAATAATATTAAGTAGTTAATAAGTGCAAGGAATGGGAAATTAAGTGTACCTATTTCTCTTTCTACACGAATATGATGATACGCTTGAATAAATTTTCTTATTATTCTCCTATCCTCATATTCTTTCTATCTTTCGAATAAGGAGTTTCTTATTAATATTAAATATTGAATTATTTCTAAATTACATTATTAAGTGCGTGACTTTAACTAAACTAATTCAATCCAACAAACGGAGATTCCTAGTAAAAAGGAGGATTTCCTGGTAGATATAGAAATCCACTTCTATTCTAGCCTAGTAAAAAGGGGGATTTCCTGGTAGATATAGAAATCCACTTCTATTCTATATTTTCTTTCGATATATAGATATATATATATATATATATATATATATATATATATATATATATATAATTCAAGGGAAAGAAACCGTGTAGCTGAAATAACTCACTCAGAACACCTTTTAAAGGATTACGTGGTACGATTAGGTCGAAAAAACCCTTATGGAATGAATACTCAGCCACTTGTGAACCATCGGGTAATTGCTATTAGCTCGAAGCAATTTTTGGGAGGGCCACCGAAGAAGACTCCAAGCTGTATGACAGAAAGAGACATTCATGCTAAAAAGGAGCAAAATTTGCATGATTTTTTCATTTAGAGAAGCTGAATTTAACCCCAAAAAAAAAAGGAAACTCTATTGCAAAAGACAACAGCTTTCTGTCAATACTACCACGAGAACTCATCGTCATCGTCGTCATCATCATCATCGTGCATTGACATGACAAACAAAACCTAGAAAAAACAATTGATAAAACAACCATTTTTGCACCGAGCTACCAGCTGGTGATTCTAAATTCCCGGCCGGGACAAACACGAGAGCACGCGAGAGACGGATACAGAGCACTGGCAGTGCCAGTTGTCAAATTGAAGAAAAACTGAAGACGTGCGCTCATTCCAGGGAGAAGAAGCCTTTCATGTTCCCTAAGGTTGGAAAAATCGGCCAAACACCGATATATCGGTCGGTTATCGACGAGTATCGGGAGGGAGGGGAAGTGTTCCAATAGTGGCGGCTAAAATCAGAACAAAAGGAGGAGAAGGAGGAGGTACCTATTGAAGATATCGGCGTCGGCGAGTTGGGGTGTCCGATCAAAACCCTAACCGTTAAGTTCTCTCTCCTCTCCTCCCTCTTTCCCTCTCTCTCTCTCTCTCTCTGAGGGGTTTTCAGTATTATAATGAAAAATTGGTTAGCCTAACGGGTCGGGATCCGGGTATGTATTATGGACCCGTGTTCAAACGGGTCAGATTTACGTTTTATGGACCCGTGTTCAAACGGGTCATTATTGGGTTGGGTTTTAAGTCTAAAGACTAGTGGGTTAGTTTGATTTTCATTTGAAATTTAAAAAAAATGTTCATTTTAAATGACAAACGTAAATTGTGCTTAACCTTACTCTTTGTTGTTGTTCTAAGACCTACTTATTATATATACTTCTCGTGATGTTCTAAGGCCTACTTAGTATACCGATATATATTCGTGGTCCTTTTTGCTAGTACGCACATACACCTACCTACCTGATCGAGAGCCACCGACGCAGAGGAACCTAATCCACCTACCGAAGTCATCCCCTTGGGTCTCTAACTGGCTAATTTTGCTTCTATTTTTCTTTTCTTTTCTTTTTACATTTTGGCCCCCAATGCTGATGGAAATAATAAAGCGCATCACATTGCTCCTCCCATTATATATACTAGTAAAAGTACGTACATTATACGTAAAATTATTTTTCTTTCTTTGTAATCTTATCAAAAAATAATTTAAATTTAAATTTAAATTAAGATTTGTTATATATATATATATATATATATATATATATATATATATATATATATATATATATATATATATATATATATAAGATTTGTTATATATGTATTTATATTTTAATTAAGATTTATAAAAATTAATTAAATTTTAATTATAATTTATTATGAATATATCTTTATCTTTATTAGTATAAGGGGGCTTCAAAACGTTTAAAATTGAGCCGTCTAAGCCATTTGTATTTCATCAACCATTTTTTTTAAATCCAAAATAAATTAAAATTTTAAACTTTTTCTTCTTTTCTTCCGTATAACCCTATATCCTCTTTTTTATTTTTCCTTCCACGTAACTGAATACCCCATATTTTATTCACATAGTCCATAACAAATTTTATATATATATATATATATATATATATATATATATATATATATATATATATATATATATATATAACAAATCTTAATTTAAATATTTTGATAATATTAAAAAGAAGGCACATTATTTATTAAAATTAAATATTTAAATTATATTTTGAAAGAAGATAAATTATTTTAAGTGCGTTGCACGTGCTTTTATTAGTGTGGATAAAGAGAGAGAATATTCGGTTATGCGGAAGAAAATGAGATAAAATTTAAAATTATAATCTTCCGTAATTTTTTGTAGATAAAAAAAAGTATTCGGTTGTGGGAAAGAAAAAATAGAAAGTTTAAAATTATATACAACTTACGCAGCTTAATTTGGAACCGTTTTAAAATAATAATATCTTTTATAGTCTTATCAAAAAATAATTATAATATTTAAATTAAGATTTGTTTTATATATATTTATATTTAATTACCATTTATAGAAATTAAATTTAAATTTAATTATAATTTGTTATAGATATATGGGAATAAAAAAGAGTATTCGGTCATACGGAAGAATTAAAAAAAAAAAGGTATTCGGTCATGCAGAAGAAAAGGAAAGAAAGTTTAAAATTATAATCTTTCCTAATCTTGTCAAATAAAATGGTTGATATATACATACGACTTACACGGCTCAATCTTCAACCGTTTGAAGTCCCCCTTATATTAGTAGAGATTTTTTTTTCCCTTTTGATTTCGGTTTTCCATGCGTACACCGTGTCCTTTGGTCTGCATGGTTTTAAGAGAGTTTCATGGTAAATAATGATTCTACCTCTTGAAACTTAATAGGCGCAGGAAATAAAGGTGCTCCCAGCAACATAAAATAGTAGAGTAATAGTGTGCAACAAATAACTAATAAAACAATAGAGTTCAGATACAAGCGAAGATGCCACAACTTTCCTCTGGAAAAAGCATTCGAAACCCCATTTACAACTCACATTATGATTCTTTATTTATTCTTGAAGCATTGAAGCAATAAAAGGATCTAGTAATAGCAAAATTGACACATTCGAGATCCATTTAACAGAAGCAGATCACACCGCAAACACCTCAGAGCATTAGAAGTCCCCACAAACTCACTGCAAACAAACCACAGGTAATCCTGAGACACAAATATAATTTCCTGGCTCTATGCAACATTCTTGACCTGAATTGACTGGAAAACCGAAGGAGCAGCAGACGAGCAGCTGACATCAGATACAACCAAAACGACATCTCCTGATCTCACCGAACCTCTGTCCTTCATAAGGCTGATCGTGCCCTTAATATTAGCTTCCATGTCCTCGGATAAAGATGGAATTTCGATTGGGATGACACCCCAAAGCAAATTCATGGAGTTTCTGGAACCGGAACTGTCAGTGAATGCAAAAATAGGAGGGTTTGGACGGTGACGCGACAAAAGGGATGCCATGTGGCCGTGCGTGGTGTAGACAAAGATGGCATCCACACCAAGATTGTTAGCTGCAAACAGAGAGTAGTAGAACTAGAATAAGATACGGTCAAACAGAAAGTTCCACTATACAAAGTAATTTCCAACGTACAAAAACTAGATTACTTCTTGCACAGAGAGGTGGCTTGAGTATATTATTTCTCATAAAGGTGGCTTGGAGATAGGAAGTTAGGACTTCCATATCTCCGATAAGGTGACAGCTGAACTTTTTAATGAAGGTTTGAAGAGAGGCCAAGCCTGCCCTGTTCATTGCCTAGCATCTTAAAGAGTTCAGAACAAGAAACATTTTGTATGTAAAGTTTTATGTTTAGGTAAGATACACAGTGATTTAGTCGGTGGATTTGGTCTACCTTCCTTGGAATCAGTATCTTCTTTCTCTTTTGTTCTAGCCGGTGAAGAGGGAAACCTCTCCCCGTGTTAAATCTTCTTCGACTTTCGAGAATATATATATATATATATATATATATATATCACCATCCAAGCCTTTTTCCACCACAATGACTGTAATGGAGCACCTCCTTAAAGTAACAGAGAAGGCTAGCGATTGAGAAGTATTTTCAATTTGTTGATGCCAACCTTCTGAGGTGGAAAGAATTCGTAGTCAAGGACAGGCATGGCAAGGCCTAAACGTAAAACCTAGGTCTGTTAATATGTTATGACAACTCTACTATCCAGATCGTGCAATAGGAGCAACTCTCCATAATAATCCTAGACGTCTAAAAGAATAGGGAGGATGCAAGGTTTTCTTCAGGTAATTGCATTCATTTCTAATGCTACAGCCCTGAGAATCAAACCACAGATCCAGAAAATCCCCCAGAATGGTTTTCACAGTAGTCAAAGGAGGAAAGGCTTACTGTAGCTTATAGATCATATATTTCCATCCTCCTCTACCTGAAAGTCCCGGTTATCCGTTAGCTGTATCCAATAGATATCCGTTATATACTTATATAATGGACATGTAGAATGATCTACTTTTGCAACTATTTACTAATCAAACTTGATATCGAGCTTATTGGTTGATAGCATGTTCATTATTTCGGCAGTTATAAGCAGGAATGGGCTTCTCAAAAAGCCTAGAAGACTAGCTAGCAAGTATGGGGCATATATTTGATAAAGATTCAAGTTCACACAAGGAGCAACCTTCCAAAGGTACTTTGACAGAGGAAGAGGCTACATAAAGAGAGAAGATGGAAGTTTTAGAATTGCCTTTGTTATGGTGGGAAAACATAAGACAGAGAGTCATGCAGCACATTCCCTTGGTTTTGGTGGGAACATATAAGACAAAGAGTCATAATTAACACGTTTACATAGCATGATTAACTTACATAGTTGGGAACTGAAAGCTAAAACTTATCTGGACTATCAGGCAAACTATGCAACCTTATGGAACTGTGCACTATAAAGCCTTATATTTTCATCTCATCATATTCAAGAGAATAGCAGAAGAATGTCAGTACGTAAGGTATATTTGATCATTTTAACCTAGCTGAAAACCCTATAATGTGTGCATCAACAACGTCGAATACAAGTAATGTCAGCAACCATTAAGAGATGAGCACTTTCCCATAGATAACTAAGAGCAGACAACATACCCATGTGTACTGCGCAGTCACATATTTTCTCAGAGATACGGTCGGGCAAGGACTTTGCAAGTTGAGGTTGAGAAAGAAAGCACTGGCGATTTTCCTCACGACTCCATAGTTCCATCCGTCCACTAGCCACTCGCAAGACTGAGAGAGCCTTCTCTGCATTTGATCCCACAGCTGACTCTCCAGACAACATTAAGGCATCAGCATACTGCCGTACAGCCTCAGAAACATCTGCAACCTTTTAAAACAACATCAATCTTTTGTCAGGAAAAGGAACCAACTCATGTCAACATTCATAAATGACTTGACCAAATCAACTCACTGAATTTTCTTAATATGAAGTGTATATTATGTAGAATAAAGCTCTGGATCAAATTTATCGACACTAGGATTGGGTGATCAAGCTGATTGTTCAAAACATAATTTCCACATTTGCATCATACATTAACGTGATACACGTGTGTTCACATTTCAAGGCTTTAGAACTTGTTGGACATTTCTAGACACTCGTACACTCGATGCCTATTTTACATGTCCAAGTAAGATCAATTGCAGAAGTGCAAAATGTCTGAAAAATCAAAAAGGTGCTTAGGCCTCTGCATATATTTGCTTCAGTTTTTTTCACATAGAGACACTGGGTTCATTAACGGTAGGAGGGGTGGGGTTGGGATTGGGTTGGGAGGGGGTGAGAGGCTGTGCACTAACATATTCTGGAAATAACTGATAAGTTTCACCTGAAATTGCAAAGGAAAACTACAAAGTATCAATGGCATTCACTCTTGACACAATCTAAACTCTGTAGATGATATATATATATATATATATATATATATAAAATATATATATATATATATATATATATATATATATATATATATATATATATATATATATATAAAATATATATATATATATATATATATATATATATATATATATAGAACCACATTTGGGACTGACTTCCTTTTTTATTGAAGGCATTGTCGAAGCCAGTCTCATTGAAAGATCAAAGGTCTCCAAGTATAAACACAAGATTACAAGACATCCAAGTAAAACTAAGTACTCAATTCAAATTGACACTAGAGAGAACAAAATGAGCTAAAAAAAAAACCAAGTAGTCGGGCAACAATCGAGACAATGGAGCAATTGATGCCGAATCGGGAGAAGGGGAGCGACTGCCTCCGAAACTACATCAGGAGAGGGACAGTACAATAAGGATATCAATCTTGACTGAAGCCAGTCTCGTTGGCAATTCTCGTTGAAAGAACAAAGGGTCTTGCACGACATTTCTTACCAAGGTGGTCACAGATAGCAGCAGACTACCAGGACTGCATGTCAGAGGCAAATCGATCACCTTGATAATCGCCATCAAATGGCTGTGGGAAGAGGGAAACCTTAAAACAAGAGAAACCATTATCTGAGAAAAATGAAAACTGTCATAGGACTATAGGAGGGAATAAGCCATAAATAAGATGAAGAAAGGGACGGGAGGTGGGAAGCCAGACCCTGACAACCCCCAATCAGATTGGCCGAAGAAGAAGGGAGATCTGGTTGGGGAGAGGCGGCTAGGGCTGCTTGTCACCTCCCCAAGGAAGCTAGGGTTTCTCCTGCCAAGGAGAGAAAGGGCTACTAAGTAAGACTCAGTTGAGAAAATAATGCCTCAGGAGTGGCTCCTTTAGCCAGTGGGAGTGACTTTGTTTCTTTGGTGAATCCTTTAGGGTAAGCTTGTTTGATTAGTCTCAGCAGTTTTTCAGACAGGAAATCCAGAGGTCACCTTTGAATTCATATATTGCTTATATTTTCTGGAGAACATCTGAATTGGAAATACTTTATGTGAACTTTTAAATGGATTGGTAATGAATATGCCAGGCTTTTCGTTCTACCTATGGAATAAGTCGTAACCTTTACACAGTTCTATAGTGGTACAAGAATTATGGTACTACTCATTTGTCAAGGATTAAAGAATAATTTCCTTAAATATTTCAATGTAATAATGCAAATACAATTCACATTTCAGTGTATTGCATATCCATCAAGATAAACAGTAACTTTCTAAAGATTTGTATTCAACAATAGATGGTAAGAGTTGTCTTCAGAAAAAGAAATATCAGTAAGAATTTATTTATTATATTGAGTAATATATTTAATAAGAAGATCTAAATTCCTGTTTAAGGCTCCATTGCCTTCCCTCAAGAAGGTAAACATAACCAAAAAGGAAAAAAAAAACAGTATTCATTTAGCAGCAAAATGGATCATCTTCTCAGAACTGCGAATGAAACAAGACTCGCAATCATTTTTACCATGCACGGATGTGGGACTGGGGAGTAAAAGTTGAACATTACCTCAGCACGGGTTGGTATTGGATACTCAATCATCGACTCGAGAAGCTGAGAAGCTACAATAACAGGCTTGTTCAATTGCCTGCAGATATGAGTAATTTCTTCTTGGATAAGAGGTATCTGTTCGAGAGGAACATGAACTCCGAGATCACCGCGTGCCACCATAACTCCATCTGATGCCTCTATAATATCATTTAGATTTTCGAGGGACTCCATGCTTTCAATTTTTGCCAGAACTCTAACGAGACTGCGAGGTGGTAAGTTTTTTAGTATCAATAAAATAAACAAATGAATTGACAAACTGTTACAGTATAATTATATCAGTAATGTAATACATACATATGAAACAATATATGTGGTGAATATCCTAACAACACCCCCCC
This sequence comes from Iris pallida, assembly GCA_029216955.1. Lineage (NCBI taxonomy): Eukaryota > Viridiplantae > Streptophyta > Magnoliopsida > Asparagales > Iridaceae > Iris > Iris pallida. The sequence goes on from JANAVB010005597.1 coordinate 43,369,995, forward strand.
ACCCCACCCCCCCCCCCCCCCCACCCCGCATCCTTTGCTCCAAAAAAGTTAATAAGAAACTAATGTAGTCTCGTGGAAATATATAAAAAGAAAATACAACTCCTACTCTTTATACATGATAAATATCATTGATATTACTTGCATAAACAAAAGACGACTTCAAAAATTTACGGAGCACGCATGTCCTGCATATCCATGTCACATAAATAGCTAGATAGCTGATATGCATGTACCAAAGTGATCCAAATTGTGGTTGCTAAATAGGATACTATCAAGACTAAGACGATAAAGCCAAAGAGATTCCTATCAATAATATATTCGGAACTGTCTTCCCCAGAGGACTTACCTAATAAGCTAGTAATTAGGCAGCCCTAAGAGAGATAAACTGTGTAAAGTTACAAAAAGACGATGCTTGGTAAATTCTTTAAGAAGAAGTACATGCTAGAGTAAACATAACAAGTTATCACGATTGTACCATATACCAGGTGTATGCAACTTCTCTACACTAACATCATTAGTGACTGGAATGTACATGAGGTCAGGTGCCATAGAATATATGTAAATGAAACATATGAAACTACTGAAAACTTATAATTTGCTCACCCAGCTGATCTTTCGGAAAGATAACTCTTCAAATGCTTGATATCATTAGCGTCCTTTATAAATGAAACGGCGATAAAATCAACTCCCTCCGATATGCCAAACTCAATGTCATCCCAATCCTACAAATGATGATTATAAATTTAAATCAGATTAACAAAAAATTGATTAAACATAAAAGTAATTGATGGCCCTAGATCTCTAGAAAATGTTTGAGAATAAGGGCCAGCCATTAACTGTGCCCCTGGGATTTGATCCAGGACCCTTCTCCTCCCTCTTCAACCACTTGGTGCCCAACATTAGGATTTAGGAAGACCATATATCTCTATAAACTTGTTTCTTTTACATTTTTTTCATGAGCAAGAAGCACTATATTCCATACAATCTTCCAATAATTGCATGAGAAGGCCTCCATTATCTTAAGATATTGTAGAGAAAGTTTTCGCAAGGAATACATCTACTTGATAGCACATAATATCTAGTATTAGATGAGAATTCAAGATACAATGAAGATCATCGGCACCCTCAATCTAGTATTACTAAAATGTTATTTGTTTAATTTGAAATGTGGCTGTCAAGTCAATATCTGATCAACCATGACATGCAACTTTCAGGTGCTTGCTTCAATTTTTGACGCGAAGGGTAGGCCAAAAGAATAACTAAAAACTTATGCAGATGACCAAACTTATAAGTGTCATGCCAGAAAAAGAAAAAGAAAAGTTCAGAGAACAGAAAGAGGTCAAGATAACTGCAGACAGAGATCTCGTCACTTCGGACTTGGGTTACTTGCATAAGTTGATCTAACTAAGCATGATTGACACTGGTAACTGGCATCATGATCAATATGAAACGAGTTAATCATATACGTCCCTTTAAAACCAACACAAGCCCAGCCTCCATAGTACCAACACTTCAGTGTCCACACTTACGATGAAACAAGCACAAAAGGCAAGGGAAACTGTATTTCGCATCCGCCAAACTCTCACAAAAACTTCAGGAAGAAGTTCATGGAACTCTAGTTCTTTAATTTTTAACAGCTACATCTGCAAAAAGGCACTTCCTTGTAGGATAGCAGAAATAAAGTACACTTATTTACTTCCCTACCACTGATCCTCTAAAGAGAGAATTGTAATGTTAGCTCAAGGAAAAAGGTTGAATGCTATAAATTCCCCATGAATGTTTAATTTCTAGTCTGGTCAACTTTAATATGGGCATACATTCTTAATATGCAAAGGGTAATCTACTAGGAAATATAATTCCAAATTATGTAGAGTATACTGAGAAAATAATGGCAAAGATTAAGCAAACCGACTTTCTTCGACAAGGTCGGAAGCCCCGAATTCTGCCCGACAAGTTCTCCGTTCCTCCAAAATGACAATTTTGCTCGAGGCAGAAGAAGACCTGGATCTATGCACTTGCAACATAAATCATTCCCAATCTTGTCCACGACTTCAAATGTTGCCATTCCGCCATCCATGACAAGTTCATCACCCATCATGACTCCTGCCAAACAAGCAGTTAAGGGCGAAAGGGGATCAAATAAAGTAATCCACGGTTACAACTTATGTGCAATCTAGCAAATCCAACTAAAATGCATTTTTTAACCTTCAGAAAATCCCCCAAAGTTCACTTGAATAGTGAATGGTCGACAACCCTCAAACTTTTCGGTAGTGAATGTCCATATTGAGCCATCCTTTGTTATCCCAAAACAGAAAATACGGAACCATATCAGTATGCAGCCATCACATATAAATTTATATAAAAAGGGCATCAAAAGTACCAACGTTGAACATCATAATATAAAGTATCCATACAGGTTTAGATATCAATAGAAACAACTGTGTGTTGATTTACGAACAGAATTGGATAGGGAGACCTATTTCTTCAAATGTTCATCAAATCCAAATTCAGATTTCCATCTTCTTCCACTCTATTCTTTCCAATTTGAATATTCAAACTAATAAAACCACCACCAGTATAGTGCTATAGAGATTCGCTAGCCTATACAATATTCCAAAACAATTAGGGTCATTTTTTTCTTACTATAGAACTCAGCATTCAAAATATATACTACTATATAATAAGGAAAGTTGGCTTCGCCGTGAATTTTTTCCTTCCAAATATGTCCTTACCTAACTTTACTAATTAAAATTATTCATTAAATTTAATGAGGGCAGCTAGGTAATTACGTATAGAAAAAACAATAAAAATATAATTTGCTATTACGATGCCTTTTGCTCTTTCCAAATACCCAAAAAAAGGAGGTTAAAATACGTGCAAGGCACGTTCATATGTGCTAGTGATGAATAATATAAATATATAACCTAATCCCTCGCCATCACTCTATAGTTTTGCTACAAGCGATAGGGACTTTAATATGGTATTACAGCAAACTAGGTTCAAAAGAATCAAAATTGTTATTGCCGGGGCACAATTTTTCGATGAAAAACTGAGAAAATGAAACAATTGTAAACAATGTTCCAACGCAACACTTCTAGGAAAGTTGCGCGAGTATAACGAAGATCTAAAAAGATCTCGTTTTAGTATTACGAGAATCTAAACAGATTTCGTAATCCACAGCAATAGATCGTAGTACTTCTAAAAAGAAGATACAATCAGAATTACTGGCAGTAATGAAGAAGATGACTGGCAAAAGATGGAAAAACTCCTGCTGGGGTGAATAATCACCGTTGCTCAAAGCTTTATTCGCCCCACACGAACAGCTTCCAGGAACCAGCAAGTTCGTCGGAGAACTTGGAACACTCCTGCTCTTCTGACTCCTCGGATGGACACGAACTCCCGTGCAAAAGCAACGCTGGTGCGGCGCCTTTCCTCTCTCTCGAAGGCTGCTGGAATTCGCAAGCAAATTCCGATCAGAACTGTGTTAAAGAACACTTCTGAATTCTCTGTTTACTTGTGTTAAAAAACACTTCGTAAACTTTCTTTGGTGGCTTCTCTTACTTGTATATCTATCTAGCCTTGTGAGAGAGTAATGCCTTATATAGGCCCTGCAGCAACTGCTCGGTTGCCACAAAGTTAGGGACGTGGTAAAAACCACCCCGAACATGTAGCAACCGCCCAAACGCACGTTCTGCTGCAAGTTACGCCAACTGCGCGCACCCTGCGCACCTTGCACTCCGCGCACTGAGCCACTTGCGCCAACCTGCGCCAATGTGCGCACTGCGCCACTGCGCAACCTGCACGACCTGCGCCACCTTGCGCCACTCGCGCAACGTGCGTCACGTGTGCAATTTGCGCAACGTACGAAACGTACGCAACGTGCGCAAACCGGCGCAACCGGCGCACCCGGCGCAACCTGTGCACAACCTGGCACGCAACCTGGCACGCACCCTGGCGCGCACCCTGGTCACGCAAACTGTGGCGCGCAACGTGGCAGCGCAAGTGGCTCGCACAACGAGCGCAACTAAAGCGCACTATGCGCCTAGCGACGATGCTGACGTGCTAAGTGCAAAGTGCGCCAACAAAACGCCACATTACGCCTCATGAGCCCGAGTCCGAGTCCGAGTCGCTAAGCCCCTACGGGGCTTAGCTCCCATGGAAATAAATTTTACAAGAGCAAAAAGCATGAATGCTTTCTATTGTTGATTTAGCCTTTTTTCTATTAGAAAAATAACCCCACATGGCACACTCATGTGCACCTCCACACCACATGTGCATCTCTAAACTAGCAAAGCTAATATATAGAGATACAACGCCTTTGGTCTAGCCGATGTGGGACTAAAATTCACTTTGTAAAAGACCAAAACCCAACAATCCCCCACATATCTCTATATATGAGTATAAGTGTTCCCCACAGTAACTGTCCATCATGCATTAGGAGAGATGTCGCTGACGACTTGAATCTTCCCGCATGGTTCAAACAACAGACTATAATACAAGAATGGACTAAGCCTTGAATTCTGCATCATAGCTGAAATTCTTTCCACTCACATAATGTAGTTACATGTGCTGCTGGCTACACATTAAAGGTCCTGTGCCAGCCTGATTTCAGTGTATAATTTTGGACGTCTACAAGTTTACCCTCAAGAGACGGCCTGATAGCTCTTTGTCCATACACTATAGGTGAGTTCATTATAAAAAGACATGGCATAAAGCGCTTTGCGCTTCCCTTGCGGTGCTACGCCGCTATGACATGGCCCGAAGCCAAGGCATTACCCCTCCCTAGAAATCACCCCATATCTGGGAACCTTTGTAGTGTCATACTACTGTAGCATGAGGCAACTGCCTCTTTGTAGTGCCAAACTACCCAGCATGAAGCCTTAGGCTCCCTTGCGGTGTTACGCCGCAACGACATGGCTTGCAAGGCCGAGGCTTTATCCCTAACCGGGTACCTCATCGTGGTGTCGTGCCACTGTAACATGAGGAACTCTTCCTCTTTGTAGTGCTGACTACACCCCTCTTTATTTTTAACATACGGCATTAGGCTAACTGCCTATTTGCGGTGCTACGCCGCTGTGACTTGGCCTGCAAAGCCGAGGCTTTATCCTATTCCTGGGCAGCACCCCACATATAGGAACCTCATTGTGGAGTCACCCCACTGTAGCATGGAGTTTCACTCCTTGTAGTGCTGCTCTACCGTGCTTCCTGTAAAGCACACCAGGCATTCACTCTGCCTGAGAACTCATTAAGGCAATTAAGCCAACCTTCCCACAGGAACCGTTTTTCGCAGAAAACAACAGTAGACAACAGTGGTTATAGGTCCGTAACCTCTCCATGCCCAATAGAACATGTACCCACCGTTCCTGATATTCTTCCAGTTAATGGTCCTCCCTTGAACCAAAAGCTAGATGCCTAGTAGATAAATCTTTGAACTAATAGCATAAAACTTTATGGTAAGAATACAATAACTAGTATCAGAATGCCTTCAAGCCCATTTTACATGTTGAGTCATCGACCAGCTGGCTCTTGAGGCCCTTGGTGAACGGATCCGCCAGGTTCTCCTGACTCCGAACATCAATCACTGCAATAACACCTCTCTTGATAAGATCGTGTACTGCCCTGTGCTTCAACCGCATAGTCCTCTTCTTCCCGGTGAAGAGGTCATTTGATGCCACCGCCGCAGTCGCCTGGTTGTCGCAGTATATCGGTATTGTCGGTATTTGTGCCCCAACCACTGGAAGATCATACATGAGCTCCCGAAGCCATTCTGCTTCCTCGGCTGCGGTGTCAAGTGCAAAGAACTCAGATTCCATGGATGACCGCGAGAGCATAGTCTGCTTCTTTGACTTCCACGATATAGCAGCTCCACCCATTGTGAAAATGAATCCACCTGTGGACCTCTCGCTCTCCACCTCTGAGCACCAACTAGCATCACTGAAGCCTTCCACTACCGGCGGATCTCCGCTGTAGTACAGTGCATATGTCTGAGTCTTCTTGAGATATCTCATAACCCATTTCACAGCTTTCCAGTGTTCAACACCTGGGTTGCTCGTGAAACGACTCAGCATTCCCACGACGAAAGCTATGTCAGGCCTTGTGGCAGTAGTAACATACATCAAACTTCCGATTACGCTTGCATACTCCAGCTGCCTGACACTTTTTCCTGAATTAGGCTTCAGCTTCAGATCACACCTGTACGGCGTATCGATCCCTGGAAGATCCCGATACCCATAACGAGTGATCATTTTCTCAATATAATGAGACTGTGACAGCGCTAGTCCAGTGTCTGTCCGGATGATCTTGATCCCTAAGATCACATCAGCTTCTTCCAAGTCCTTCATACTGAACTTGCTAGAGATGAACTTCTTTGTCTCAGTGACACAACCCATATCCGTACCTAGGATAAGCATGTCGTCCACATACAGACAAACGATCACACCTCTTCCATCAGCGAACTTCGTGTAAACACACTTGTCCGTCTCGCTGACCATGTAGCCATTTGACCTTATAACTTTGTCAAATTTCTCATGCCACATCTTGGGAGCCTGTTTAAGACCGTACAAGGATTTCACCAACTTGCAGACTTTGTCTTCAAGACCCTTGACGATAAATCCCTCTGGCTGTTGCATATAAATCTCTTCGGTCAGCTCGCCATTTAGGAAAGCCGTTTTTACATCCATATTATGTATCACCATCTGATGTATCACCATCTTATGTATTGCTGCAAGAGCAATCAACATTCTGATGGTGGTCATCCGGGCTACTGGAGCATACGTGTCAAAGTAGTCAATCCCCTGCTTCTGAGAAAACCCCTTGGCTACCAACCTAGCCTTGAACTTGTCAATAGTTCCGTCTGCTTTCATCTTCTTCTTGAAGATCCATTTGCATCCGATGGGTTTCGCTCCTTCAGGAAGATCAACCAACACCCAAGTGTTATTTGAGGTGATGGAATCAATTTCATTGTCAATCGCCTCCTTCCAGAAAACTGCGTCTCTGGTCTTCATCGCCTCATCATAGGTAAGCGGATCTGCTTCCACATGATAGGTGACAAAGTCACTTCCGAAGTCCTTCGGCCTCCTCATACGCTTAACTGACGGCTCAGCTTGTTCTGGTTCAATTGTTGTTTCAACAACATCTTCTTGGACCACATCTTCATTGAAGACTTCAGTTTCCTGCGCACCCTCATTGTTCTCCGGTACATCCGCAAGAACAATATTCTTGTGCCTTGCAAATTTGTCTTCAAAATATTCTGCGTCGCGAGATTCAATGATATGATTTGACTCAATATCAAGAAATCTCCGAGCATCACTCTTCTCGGCATACCCCAAGAAGATCGTCTTAGTAGTCCTTGTCCCAAGCTTCTGAATCTTCAGATCTGGAAGCTTGACATATGCCAGACACCCCCACACTCGAATGATATTCAAGTTAGATCTGACCTTGAACCAGAGTTCATGAGGAGTAACGTCTGAAGTTGCATGAGGCACTCTATTTAGAATAAAAGTGGCCGTCAATGCAGCTTCTCCCCAGTAGCAATTAGGAAGGCCAGCAGTCAACAACATTGAGTTAATCATTTCTGTTAACGTTCTGTTCTTCCTCTCTGCTACTCCGTTTGATTGAGGAGAGTATGGAGCCGTAGTCTCATTGATAATTCCATGTTCTTTGCAGAACGATGCGAATTCATGAGACCTGTACTCCCCACCTCGATCACTTCTTATTCTTTTGAGTTGTTGTCCAGTCTGCCGCTCAGCTTCGGCTCTGAACTCCTTGAACTTCTCGAATGCTTCATCTTTAGCCTTCAGCAAGTAGACGAACGCATACTTTGAGAAGTCATCGATGAAGGTTATGAAATACTTCATCCCGGTCTTTGTAGAGAACTGTTTGAAATCACAGATATCGGAGTGTACCAACTCCAGAAGATCTGTACTTCGATTAACCCGATGAAAGGGTTTCCTTGTGATCTTTGTTTGAGCACAAACTTCACATTTCACTACCTTACCCCCACACTTGGAGATAAGTCCTAGACTAGACATTCTGTTTATTCGTTTACAATGAACATGTCCTAGCCTATTATGCCACAACTCAAGAGTATAAGCAGAAGGAGTGATTTCATTAATCACATTAATTACATTTGACTGATTTACAAGCTGAATCTTGAACATTCCTTCGGTATAAAAAACTTTTCCGAAATATGTTCCCTTGATAGACATCACCATCTGGCCAGCATTGATGTCCATCATGAGGCCTGCGTTGCATAGTAGGCCTCCTGAGATCAGGTTCTTGGCGATAGCAGGTACGTGCTTCACGCCTTGAAGCGTCAGAGACTTCCCAGAAGTCAGCTTCAACACCACCGTCCCGATCCCGAGCACTTCAGCTTGTGTCTGGTTCGCCATCATAACCACTTCAGAAGTAGGTGTGTAGGTGGTGAACCACTCCTTACTGGAGCAGACATGGCAGGAGGCTCCAGTGTCAACCCACCAGTCAGAGTCAATCCTTACCGCATCAACCTGCGCAATCATAGCAACAACGTCAGTGATCATAGATACCTTACTAGGCTCTCCTTGCTCTGATTGCTTGGTCTTTGCTTTGCATTCATTCTTGAAGTGGCCCTTCTTGCCACACTTGAAACAAGGCATCTGAGACTTTGCCTTCTTTCGCTTGAAGGAAGTCCCCTTCACGTTCAGATTGTTAGGGTCATTCTTCTTGCTGTGGGAAGCCGCCTGCTTTTCCCTTGGTTCCTTGGTATGAACCAGATTGGCGTTAGCCAATTGCTTGGACAGTTCGTCCACCTTCAGTTGAGCCCGCATCTGGTCCTCAACATAGATTTCCTGCAAGAGATCTTCAAGGCTGATCTCAAGCTTCTTCCTATGCATGTTTGCATAGAACTTACTCCATCCAGCGGGGAGCTTTGAGACAATCCCTCCAACAACAAACTTGTCAGGGAGGGGCATCGCCTCGTCTTCCAACTTCTGTCGCAGCTTCAGAAATTCTTTTACCTGCGGCAACATGGACTTCTCGTCCTCAAAGAGCCATTTGTGATATTTTTCAACCACAAATATCTTGCTCCTGTTTTTGTCTTCTTCGTACAGTTTTTCCAGAGACTCCCATATATCTCTGGCAATAGTCTTCTTACTGTAGGATTCTGCTAAGGAATCCTCCATAGCATTCAGGATAAGCAGCCTGCAAATGCTATTCTCCCTTCTCCACTTGGCCTGTAGTTTAGTAGCCGCAGTAATGGCGGCAGCAGACCCAGTATCTGGAACAGTAGGTTCCTCTTCAAGAAGCACGTGATCAACGTCTCTGAGTTGAAGAGTGAGATAAACCTTCCTCTTCCAGACTTGATAATGCTCTCCATCAAACTTTTCTAACTTACAAAAGTCAGTATTGAGGAGTGAAACATTAACGTTTTCCATCGTAGCAATAAAGTTTTGAGATTGTTATTGCCGGGGCACAATTTTTCGATAGAAAACTGAGAAAATGAAACAATTGTAAAAACAATGTTCCAACGCAACACTTCTAGGAAGGTTGCGCGAGTATAACGAAGATCTAAAAAGATCTCGTTTTAATATTACGAGAATCTAAACAGATTTCGTAATCCACAACAATAGATCGTAGTACTTCTAAAAAGAAGATACAATCAGAATTACTGGCAGCAATGAAGAAGATGACTGGCGAAAGATGGAAAAACTCCTGCTGGGGTGAATAATCACCGTTGCTCAAAGCTTTATTCGCCCCACACGAACAGCTTCCAGGAACCAGCAAGTTCGTCGGAGAACTTAGAACACTCCTGCTCTTCTGACTCCTCGGATGGACACGAACTCCCGTGCAAAAGCAACGCTGGTGCGGCGCCTTTCCTCTCTCTCGAAGGCTGCTGGAATTCGCAAGCAAATTTCGATCAGAACTGTGTTAAAGAACACTTATGAATTCTCTGTTTACTTGTGTTAAAAAACACTTCGTAAACTTTCTGTGGTGGCTTCTCTTAAGTGCAAAGTGCTGAGTGCACCAACAAAATGCCACATTACGCCTCATGAGCCCATGAGCCCGAGTCCGAGTCCGAGTCGCTAAGCCCCTACGGGGCTTAACTCCCATGGAAATAAATTTTCCAAGAGCAAAAAGCATGAATGCTTTCTATTGTTAATTTAGCCTTTTTTCCATTAGAAAAATAATCCCACATGGCACACCCATGTGCACCTCCACACCACATGTGCATCTCTAAACTAGCAAAGCTAATATATAGAGATACAACTCCTTTGGTCTAGCCGATGTGGGACCAAAATTCACTTTGTAAAAGACCAAAACCCAACAAAAACAACTCTGGCGCGCATTTTAGACATATCTATAAAAAATATACGTTGTGTGAATCCAGCTCTCTACCCAAAATGGTCCTTCGACCTGGGGAATCGTGTTAAATAATATAAATATATAACATTCATCCCTACCAACATTTCATAGTTTTGGTGCAAGGGCAGGTACTTTAGCACAAACAAAAGAAACAAACACAACAAGATAATTTATTTATATGGAATCTACTTTCCATGATCCTTTTACTTGCACCTACGAGACTTATTATCAACCCAACACAAATATAAAATAACTAAGTGCTCACAAGTCGCTTTTCTCTCGCAACAACAATGTGTCACCATAAAGCCCCTGCCACTACATCAAAACGTCCAAATCACGGTAGCAGCTAGGAACCACAGACACTCCAAAAACTGGCACCGTGTCCATGTGGGCATCTTGTCGGGCATGTATCGGACACAACACTGACACTCCAAAAATTGGTTCCGTTTCCGTGTGGCGTCCTGTCAAGGCATGTATTGGACATGACCTTCACACTCCAAAAATACACTTAGGGCATGCCAAACTAGGTTGTCTTGCCCGTGTTGCAGTGTCCATACCGTTTCGTGTTGTATTCGGGTCCGTGCAGCATAGGGCGACGCCAAGGCGACAATTTCTACTACGGAAACAGCAATCGACTAAAATGAACTACATATATCAAAACCTCGGCTCGGATGGAAGAATCGCCGAGATCGACCATATGCGTCTGGTTCCCTTCGGTGTCGATCATCACCGACACACAGAACCCTTTCTCCCGGTTCAGCCTCTTCACCTCCCTGATAACACCCCGGTGCCACTCCCTGGTCCCGTGGCACATGTTGAGCCTCGCCACGGTCATCCCCCCTTCCGCCAGCCGCTCCAGAGCAGCCCCAGAGCTGCAGGCGGGGCCCACAGTGCACACCAGCTTCGTCTTCCTCAGCCCCATGAAGCCCTTCCTCCGCAGCTCCGACTCCGAGACGGAATCGAAGGCCAGCGGAGGAGGGGGAGAAGTCGACTGTGCAGAGGATCGGATCGGTGAGGGTTTGAACTTGGTTCTTAGGGTTTGGGTGGAAAGCTTGGGTGGGGTTAGGTGGGGTTTGGTGGGGAGTGGAGGAGGGGAGAGGAGGGAGCCGGCGATGGAGGCCATTGATGATTAGGGTTTTTTTGGAATCAGGGTTTAGTTGTTGGAGAGGGGATGAGGTTGATGGAGATGGAGAGGCTTTGTTGTGTTCGGAAATTAGGGTTTCGATGGTCTCGAGGACTCCACGGCGGAGAAATCTATAGAGGAGGAGGAAGGAAACGCAATCTATGAATTTCCGTTGAGGGGTTTTGACTTTTTTGGGAGGGAAATATTGCTATAGAAAGGAGTTAGGTGGGCTGTGGACCCACCCGCTCATGGACTGTCCGGTCCGAACCGGACTGTTTTCTAATCTCAGAGAAGCAATTATGATCCTTTTTTTTTTTAACTATTTCTTTTTCGTAGCCACAATTTTAACCCGGTCATTTCACGATTAAAAAGTGTTCGTATCTTCTAATTTCTAAACAATTATACAATTGGAAAACATTATAAGATTGCGTTTGAATGGCCTTTTTTCATGTAAAATATTTACATCACAAATTTTAAAAATGTGTATTGCTTGATCTCTCTCGCGATTGGACTAAGGTGAGTTCTCTCTCATCTCTCTTTCGGTCCGAGTTTAGTCCGCGATCCCCCAAAATTCGTCGGATCGACACCACATGAGTTGCGAATTTTCGCTCGAGTCCGGATCCATCGCCTCCCCCCCCCCCCCCCCCCCCAATCTTCTCCTCCTCTCGATTTTGTGCAGACCGTCGAGCTTGACACGTTGTGTCGAGCGGATTTCGACACTAGCTCTCGTGTCGAGCAACCGAGATCGACCGATGCTGGGGTCGACTGCTCAAGCAAGCATCTCAGTCGTGTTGAGCAGAACCGCCGATCACATCCCTCCCCGTCATTTGTCGCCTCTTTCCTAGTCCCCCGAACATCAGCGAGAAATATTTTCCGGTGCCACCTTAGCTCCACCCGACTGATCTAGAGTGTTCATCATCCTCAGGAGACCACCTCGACGTCCTAGATTGAGATTACCTTATAGACATAGTAATATACATAGATCTTGATCAAATTCCTTGCTAAAGCGATAACATTCGAGAAGTGGATTACATTTGTAGAACTACCGTTTCTAATTTTAAAAATGAAGAAAATATATCTGAATGATATAAAAATAATTTTTTTACTGAGAGGAATTCTAGTTTGTGTTTTTAACAAGACAACTACGACTATAACTGGAAGTTGTTCTTGTTTTTGGTGTCCGACAAATTCTGCTCATATGCTAGAAAGAAAAAAAAAAGTGTTCTGGTACATTGTGGAAATATTTCTTTCCTCCTTGCAGGTTCAGGTATGTTAAAAGTTGGATTAATTGTATCAACTACCCCTATGTTTTACATTTATTACACAGACTACTCCTACTTTGAAACTAATTACACGGATACCTCCTATAGTGCCTATTTTCTATAGAAACTAGTAACACTGACCATCCCTATGGTTAATAAAATTTATAAAGAAGAGATGTGGTCAGTGTAATTATTTTTGGAATATGAGTAGTCTCTGTAATATTCATGAAATATAGAGGGTATCAGTGCATTTTAACCATTAAAAGTATTTGTGCATCACATCGATCAATGATAATATCTTTTTGAATTCTCGTGCTAGAAATGCAATTCAAAAACAAATAAAAATATGATAATTATGGTTTGGCGGGAGTTCATGCCTGCTGCTGGGTTGTAATTCAAGATCATTATGGTTGTTACGGTTTACAGGATTATAGAAACAATGGTGTTTGTTACGATTATACATAAAAATACAAACTGAGTGATGCACAGGCTGTATTAAAAGTCAGTTGCCACTTCCTCACGTGAAACATAGGTGTGCACCTCATGTACATTATCTTTGGCTAGTTCTTGTACTAAAAACTTCATCCGTGTATATATGCATATAGCACCGGCCCAGGGTGGGTTTGTTGGATTATTCAATAATATGGGACCACACATGTAAAATTAATTGTATTGAACTATCTAAATAATTAAGTCAAATTAAAGTGATCTATTTGAAAATTGACTTAAGGGTATAATTGTCATTGAATTAATGTGTAGATACCAGAGATAATTCTAATTTGATGAGGGACCAAATTAGAAATATCAAAACATATAAATATATGTATTCATTTGGGTTATGGTCCCAACTCATACGGCCACCAAAGAGAGGGTTTCTCTATTCTCTTCTTCTGTATCCCCATCAACAAAGAGAGGAACAAAGATTCCATTTTTGTTATTAAGGACCGTAGCGGGTTGGAAGATCAAACCCCATAAAGAGACGTCTGCTTCAAGATCAGCCAAGCAAAGACAATGGATTCAGGTACGCTTCCGCAATTTAATTTATGTTCTTCATCTCATGAATCGACATGGTACAATAAATATAACAGGGTTCTCCTAAAGTCCTATTGGAAGTTATATTTGGTTGTTCTTCGACCCTTAACGTAGGTCAATCCTAAAAGGTCACCCGCGATTCTGACCTATATTGGAACTACGTTGCACCTGGAAGTTGTCCTAAACAGAGGAGGATTGTCCAAGTCCGAAGTCATATATGGCTTACCCTTGAGATGGCCCTGTATGCTTATTAATTTGAATGCTCTGTCCTAGATTCGTTGTGCATGTAGTTTCCACTTAGGCCTCGTTTGGTTCGCAGAATCAACGGGTTGGGAAAGAAAAGTCATTACTTTCCAATGTTTGAGTGCCAAAGGAATTGAGGAGGAAAGGAAAGTGATTTCAAGAAAAATTAGAGGGAAAAGTGATTCCATCCATCCAAGCAAGGAATCACTTTTTCACATTGAAGGATTCACTTTCCTTTTCAAATTTATTGGCATTTCCAAACATCAGAGAGGAAAATCAATGGAAATTGTAATTTTCCAGAGAAAAATGAAAATGCCAAGGAATTGATTTTCTTTCCCTTCCATTCCGCGAACCAAACGAGGCCTTAGTGCATCATCGATCAGTTTTCGACTAAAATAAGTTGGCATTAGTCTCTGTCTAGGTGGGGCCGGAGAAATGAAATATTCCATACTATCAGTCAAGGTTTCACTATAGAACTTCAGGATTTGTATTTAGCAATTTTGGTATGATTAGGACATGATATTGTTATTATAGATATTGTTATTATAACACCATTATTATGAGCCTCACAGACTTGTATATAGTTCTCACATTGTCAATAGAAATTTATAACTATTCATACTAATGACAGAAAATTCACTGTAGAGTAACAAAGTTTGAAAAAATTGCACGAAGAGTAACAAGTTTCAGGAAATTACAAATAGGAAAACTTTCCGCCAAACCATCTGGCGGAAATTGGACGTGTCCAATTTCCGCCAGACAGTCTGGCGGAAATCATACAAAGCAGCTGCTCCCTCCCTGCACCACAGCTGCCACCACCACGTATCAGCTCCACTGCGTGCCACGCGTCACGAGGTGCGCGATTTCCGCCAGACTGTCTGGCGAAAATTGGACGCGTCCAATTTCTGCCAGATCGTCTGTCGGAAAGTTCTCCTATTAGTAATTTCTTAAAACTTGTTACCCTCCGTGCAATTTTTTCAAACTTTATTACTCTACAGTGAATTTTATGTACTAATGATAACATTCCGTAGTATCAGACAAGGTTTTTCTTCTTTTATTTGTTATAGTGGAAGATCGTGCTTAGTAAGATGCTTCAGTCGGTTAAGGCAAATAAGCTTATTAGTGGCATTCATACTAATGATAATTATAATAGCCTTAGTAGTCTTCAATTTGCAGAGGGTACAATTATTTTTTTTCTGATGCATAATTTTCAATCGTTGGACAATCTTAAGGTGATATTATATTTAGTTTGATGGAGTTTATAGTCTCCCTGAAGTAGGAAAACCTGGACATGGCTAAATGGTAGCAAAACCTGGACATGGTTAAATGGTGATAGTAATAAGAATCAAGAAGTTGTTACTTTAATGAATTGTAAAGTAGGTTCTTTGCCACTGACTGAGATATTCAAGAAGTCTTATAAAAGATGATATGCTTCATAAGAATGATTAGCAATAGGTTATTCATCAAGTGGAGAAAAAAGGTTCGCATCTTTGAAAGGAAATATTCTTCTCAAAGGAGGTAGACTAATTATGATTAATTATGTTCTGTAAGCGATTTCTTCTTACTTAATATCTTTATATTATCTTCATGTTTGATAGAGGTGAGTATTATTTAGTTTTGGACCAAAAATCAAACCTAACCGAACGGTTTGGTTTGGAAAAGAAAAAAAAAATCGATTCGATTTCGGTTTTGAAAATAGATCCAAAACCAAAAAATGAATGAAACTTGTACAATTATATAAATACACTCAATTTTATACATTATTTTGTAATTAATAATGTATATATTTTAAAAACAACAATTTTATGTATATGATTTAAATCCAACTTTGATAATTTAACAACTAGTCCATGCTTTGAATAAAATAAATATGTATAAAAATTATAACTTTAATATAATTTAATCACGATCCCAACTTTAGACTTGATCCATTAAAGAAACCAAATTTTATTTCGGTTCGGTTTCGGTTCAACCGAACGCTCACACCTATTGTTTGGATGGTGAAAAGAATTGTAAGAGCTACTCCCAGGATTATCTATTCCAGGGATGGTGTTGCACAACATTGGGCCTCTTTATCTGCTATCATATTATCTTCCGTTACATCTGCTATGCCAACATTGGGCCCCTTTGCTTTGTTGATAGAAGTGAAAATCCAACATAGACTAACTGAGAACAATTCATTGAAGGCAAATGCTATGCTTACAACAAATACAACAAATTTTGGTTGTAAGCTTTACAACTTGCTACATGCCATCCTGGCATTGGGGGAGAGAAGGGACAGAGTGAGACCATGTTAGCAGGAGGTGGGTGTGGATGAGGTGGGTGTGGATTGTGAGGTGGGGGTGGATGAGGTGGGTGTGGATCGTAAAAAAGTTATAAATATTTGGTTGTAAACTTAGCATTTTCCTTATTGAAAATTTGAAATACCAGCAAAGAGTCATTTTGGGTCTAAGCACAATATCCGCCTAAAAGTACAGAATCTTACAGCTACCACCACCAAAATTTGAAACTTCAAAAAGAAAATAAAAATTGCTCCAAAACAAAAAATCTTGTCCAAGACAGATGGCAATTGGCAAAGTTAATCTGGATAAATCACTGAAAGCTAAATGCTCCAGCTAGCACACTTTAACATATCCTGGTACAATCATCCGAAGACGCAAGTAAACTAAACCATAGTTACCAACAACCATAAGGTTCTTCCTAACAAACTTATTGTTCTTCATAAACTTCAGGTAAAAAGAAATACAAATCCAGAATTACTTTCAGATAGGTAATTCAAGCATGCATATATGATGCGAGTTTTCTCCAAAAAATGCCAGCTACCTTGAATTAATAACTGCATCCTCTAGCGGTACTGAAACACCATAAAAACAAACTATATTAAATGCTTCAACAACAATAAAGCAAACAACAAAATGGTATCTTTCAAATCAGCAAAGATAATTGTCCTAGGAAATAAATGTATAAAGAGGAAAGTCACTTATTTGAGATTATATAACTTAAAATGATAAACAAAAAATTGGGGCAGCCAGATTAGGACTAGGCAAGAATGGTGCTACTTTACATATAGAGCAGTGTGTCATAATTTACTAGGAGGTTTCAAACCATAAAGAGTCTAATTAGTAATTACCTTGATGAAGCCAATTTCCTTGGCATTGCTGCGGAAACACTGCCTGCAGCACATTAGACCATACTTCCGAATCAACCCATGTGGGTTGCCGCAAACCCGACTGAAAGAAATTAGCAAATGCAAATCAGAAAACTGAGGAAATAAATTGATGAAGTCAGATATGTAAGCTTCAAAGGGCAGGAAAATAAATGATTAGATTATCTTACGGAGCCTCACAAGGATATAAAAAAACCCCTCCAAAATGAGTTGTGATACCTCATTAAAAAAAGTAAGATGGACTGGATCACACAATACATCATCAAGATGTGATCAGTGTTAGCAGAATCAAAGCCTAAAGTTTACCTTACCTTACGTGTGCACCTATTTCATAAATTAAAACGGTCCATAAGTGGTTTCTAATTCAAGCATTTCACATCAAATATCTGAGATACACTATGAGAACGACACTGCAAACTATATAGCTTAATTACAACAAACCAGATAGTAATGTAAAAGGTCCAAACCACAGGCACAAACTTTGAGTATTCTAAGAGTGATTTGATAGAAATCAAGTGCAGAATCTAATGACATCTAAAATCACATTCCCCCCCCCCCCCCCCCCCCCCCCCAAAACTCACAAGAGAAGCTACACTATAAAACCTACTCCCAAATTTGATCTATAAATTTGGACCACTTTTCCTTAACTAATTCTTGAGCCAACTTTAAGATTGAATGCACAAATTTAAGGGTAAATATTTTGAGTTAATAAAATGCAAAATTGTCCATTTGAGGAAAGCTAGCACTTGACATATCATGTAGCTTTCATTTATTTATAAAATATCCACGATATCCCTTTAATCTTCTTAGATATCAAAGGTATTTTACTAGTGCACTTTTACAACACAATGTTTTCATACAGGTGCATGCTTCAACTTTGCTAAACCCCTCATAACATGAATTAAGTTCTGATAAGCAGTCAAACTTGTTACATAACAAACTTCTATTGTTGGTTGTTACCAAAAGCTTCTAAAATGTCAACCAACAAACAAGCAATTTTCCTCGGGGCAACAATTATTTCCCTTTTTGCAAATTACGTGTACAAAGAAAACAATTACTCTAGGAGGTGTTTGGTTGGCTGTAATGGAAATGCATGCAACAGTTGTTGCGGATTTGACATCATTTCCAATGTTAGGATGATACAAAGTGTGGAATCGGTACAAGTTAATAACACCATTTAGACTACTTTATCAAGTTCTGGAAAGAATTTGATGACGAAGTTACAAGGAAACAATGATTTTGTATTTCCAGCAACAAAAGTTGCAACCAAGCATCCTAATTAAATCAACCTAAACAAATGAATTTGCAAATATTGCAACATTACATGCAGCAGAACAAATGTATTTGCAATACCACTTGCAACAACAAATGCTACATGCAACAAATGTCGCATGACATTTTAGTATACAGGCAACCAAACATCCAATAAATGTAGAAGGAAAGCATCACTGGAAGTTAAATCTAGATCAAGTGATTAACCCCTGATGTAGCATCACTAAGTTTGTGTTGTGCCATTCGTTACTAAATACAACTATTCCTTTTTTCTATCTATCAAAAAGTAACTGTAGTCAACAAATTGAAATCTAAGAATGTAACTGCTTGCATCCCATAGACCTAATTACAGAGTTGCCGATTTAGAATAATCAACCAAGAAAACATCTGTTGCCAAAAATATACAAAGGGCCTAAAGACGGGTAGCTCTGTAAGTTGACTTGGGTCACCTTTATTTTTCTCAGCTAATCAACAAAGAAAACATGTCATTTTATATTATAATCATGAATGCAGCCAAATATTGTTGCACTTCGAGAAAAGAGCATCCAAAGCAATCTTCTTCTGACAATCCGATTTAGGCTCTATGCGCAAATCAAGCACATTGAAGTTAGATTGGCACCAGCTGTTTGACTCGTACTTTTAGAGCCTATTAGCTTCAACTCACGGTCAAATACTCCACATGCAAAAAAGGGAGGAAAACACCACAATAAAAAGAGTGGAAAGTGGAAACAGAAGAATCTGCCCATTGAGTTGGGGTATAAAAAGAAAAAGACTGGGAAACTGAAAGCAAAATTACACAACCGAGGTGAAAAGGAAATCTCCCCCAAGGATAGATTTAAATTATCTAGGTGGATATCAGTATCACTAAAGTTATTTGCGGGCCCCAGTTATTTCAGCTAACCACTTGATATTTGATTGGTTTTAATTATTAATACATCAAGAATGAGGGTGCACTGCAAGTGTAGAATGCTAGCACCTTGGTGTAGAAACAACTAGAAATGGGTTTTAAGATTGTTAGATAAATTGAGTTGGTATCAGTTTGTCATGGCGCTAGGTGCATAGCAAGGAGCAAGGTTCAAAGCGAGGCACGAGGTGACAAAGCGTAGGATGTGGTCAGCACGCAAGAAACAAGACTCACATTTCTTTAAATTTATTTGAACCGTGGAACCATATAATAAAGTTGCAACAATACCTTTCATTTTTGCACCTTTGAGAGGAAAAATACATGAGTTAATCAAACCCAATAAAGAAAGCCCAAACAGTCCCACTTAAATACAATCACTCGCGTTGATGATTGCACCAAATACAAGTATTTGGCATTGAAAAAGTTTGCACAATCCGAGACCCAGACCAATTTCTTGAAAAAATCTGATCTCCCTCAACTCTACAAAAGAAACCCTAAGAGACCCTTATATAGGCACGACTGAAATAGAGAACTGAATCAAAGTCGGATTAGGAAACCTAATCATGGAGGCCGAATGCTAGTTTCCGGATACTAAACAACTAAAAGAGGCACTAACACCATCAATTACACTAGGCCCAACTGAAATAGGAAATTGAATCAAAGTCGGATTAGGAGACCCAATCGTGGCGGTCGACCTCTAGTTTCCAGAAAGTAAACAAGGCAACCGCAGAATCAACTATGTAGACTTTTTTATACCAACTTTGATATTCAAACTAGAAACAATCTAATCATTAACCCCACCCCCACCCCCCGGCACCATAACAATTGTTTCTCATTGGCAGTGGCTGCAGCCATCCCTGTAAATCAACAAATCTACTTAAGCCCCTTCAATTTATTATATTGACTATAAATAAATGTTGTGTGTTACATATGTCGGCAAATTTAAGGTTGAGCTAACAGTCAGTTATATCGAACATAGCTAACCAAATGGGTTATTTACACTAACTACCCCTATGTTTTTGATTTATAACACGGGGTACCCCTACTTTTAAACTATTTACACTGACCACCCCTACTTTTTTGGTTTATTACACGGGGTACCCTTACTTTAAGATAAAAATAAAAAATTATAACACTAACTACCCCTATTTTTATTTTATTTTTCTAAAGGGAGGGGTGGTCAGTGTAATTTTTTGAAATCAGGGGTACCCCTTGTTATAAACCAAAAACATAGGGGTGGTTGGTGTAAATAACCCCTAACCAAATATTGCTATTATTGAAATAATATTCACCAGATCAGTCTGCATGAACAACTCGACGATATCAAGACTACATTCAAATAACAGTTTCCTTATCGATAGCCGTCGGTTAACTTTCAGCTCGTCCAGATCGACTTGATTTGCATAGCTCGACACTTATGACACATGTTTTCAAAACATAAAGAATAAAAACAACTTATTTTGAATGGAATTTGACAACTGAACAAAAGACAACATTCTTATACATGAAAAAAAAATGATACTTTGACAAGTAAATCGCATGCTACTCTATTAAATCTACTCTGAACAAACCAACAAATTTGAGAAATTAAGTAAAATTAGAGGGGGGGGGGGGGGGGGGGGGGGGGGGGGGGGGGGAGGGGGGGGGGGGGGAAGAAAGGAAAATTACCAGGTCCTGGATCCAGGACCGTAGTTCTTGGGATGGGAGTTCCAGACGTTGGAGTGACCCATTCTTCGCGAGTTCGACGAGGAGGAAGAAGAAGAAAACTCTGGCTTTGGATCGCAACAGCCGCCGAAACCCAAACCCTAATTTCTTTAGTTGGTGTAAAGATCAACAGGAGCGTTATATGCTGTTCGTAAGTTTGGATTGGGAGCCCAGCGGATCATCGTGGCCGTTCGATTAGTTGATTAGTATATACTCTTAGTCTATTCCAACTTTGGGATGCTATTGGGTCGGGTCTAGATAGTGCTACTTCAGACCCGTTTCCTATTTCTATTTTAGACCGGGTCTAACCATGGTCCATATGGGCATGTGTGTGAGCCATACACACAAGAACCAATGCCTAACCATATGAGCTTGACACCGGGTCCGGGTTAGGGCTGCAAATGAGCCAAGCCGTTCGCTAGCTGCTCGAAGCTCGGCTCGATAAAAACTCGTTTGAGCTCGGTTCGTTTACTAAACAAGCTGAGCTCAAGCTTCATTTTCAAGCTCGTTTAATAAACAAGCCAAGCTCAAGCTTAGAAGTACTCGGCTCGTTTGAGCTCGCGAGCTGGCTCGTTTATGAGTTTGCAAGCTGGCTCGTTTATAAGCTCGTTTAGGAGCTTGTTTAGAAGCTCATTTGTTCTTTATTGAATTCTAATTTTATATATATTTGTGCATTATATATTTATATGTCCTTAATAATTAATATTAAGGAACTTTTTTAACTAAATTGTTAATATTACAAGTACTTGAATTCTGTGAAACCTGCAATTTTCTAAATTATTTTAAATCATTTAGTTGTGTGTTTGTGAAGTTAATATTAGTATTATTAAATCATTGAAATGTAAAATTCTTTTCAAAAATATTTAAACACGGATTTTTTGATTGTCAGCCCAGACCTGAACCCGAATTGAAACATAAAGCATTTAAAAAAAAAAATTAATTTAGTTGTCATTCATATCATTATTTTAGCCACATGTTAGAAGTCCGGAATTAATTGAGTTTTATTTAAGCCTTTGGCCCACAACTTATTATTACTTAAAACCATTAAATTATTTTTTAGAAAAGCCTTTATATTAGAAGCCCAAGCTTCTAAAGCCCAAACCCAATAAGTTTGCTTATATCCATACCCATTTAGCTTATATACCCATTAAGGCTATATTTTAATCCATTAGTTTTGAGAGAGAAGGAAACTTTCCATTCTCTTCATTCTCCTTACTGTTGGTTCTTCGAGAGTTACCAAAGACTCTTCGGGAGCTTGGCCGACCCTAGGCCGATCGCCTCCCCGTAACCTCCGGCAACTCCTCCTTTCCTTTTCGAACGGCCGTGGCTCTCCAACTTCGGTAACTCCTTCTCCTTTCTTCCTATATAAACCACCATTTCCCACCACCATCTCTTTTTCTCCCAAAATCTCCAAGCCCTAGCCTTCCCCCACCCGATTCCGGCGAACCCGACCCCTGGCCGACCCCCTCTGGCCGGCGCACCCTTCTGTAGCCGGCGCCCCGTCGCTCGCCGTTCCCGGGCCGCCCGACCCCCTCATGTGCGAGTGTCCGGCCCTGTTACGCTGCTGACCGGTGTTTCTCTGTCTCCGGCGAGCTTCCGAACGTGACCCGCTGTCCGATCCATTCCCGAGAATTATCCCGCGGCTCCCCGACCAACGGATATTGGATAATTTCTGTGTAATCACAGTAGTTCGTCCCTCCCTGGTGTCTGTGATGATAATTTTGGTCCACAAATTTCTTCGGAAATTTGGTTTTCGGTTGCGTGCTTGGTTTCGGAAATTTTCGAAACCACTGTTATATGTTATTTCTGTGGTTTTCTGGATTTCTGTGTGTTTTGTGGTTTCTTTGAGATATTTCGGAAATTCCGAGGGAGTTGGAAATGATTTCTGGAATTTTCGGGTTTGTTCTGATGGTTTGGAATTTTCCGAGGAACTTTCGGAAAAGTTCTGTTGGTTGCTGTGATGTTTCCAAGATGGTTTCGGAATTTCCAAATAGTTTCGGGTTTTCCGAATACGTCTCGGGAACGTAATTTTTCTGTATATAAATTCATATATATTTGGTTCTCTTGATTCGGGACTTATATTGGAGTTTGTTGGCAAATTTTCCAGTTTTTGGGTTGACCGAAAATAGAGGAAGTGCTGCCGGATTTTTCTATAATATCTAAATATGATTTTTAAAAAAATGGTTTTTTCGGAAAAGAATATTATTTTGAATTTTGGGCGACGACCGTATTGGTCAATGGGCCCTGGCTAAGTGCAAACAAACCGGTTTCGCCCGGACGTTGAGACATTAGCCTATATGACGATTGGACCAATATCTGAGACTCATTATTAAATTTATTTTAATTTAATTGTAGGATTTTTTAAGAGACTAACAAATGTCTTCTTCTTATTTAAATTTATGTAAAAAGGTCTGTAATAGGGCATAAGCCCATTTGTTTATTCCTGCTGTGAGAAAGTGTAATAGCTTAGGTGTTATTTTGTTTTCTTTTATTCTCAGGTTGATTTTCTGTCATGAGAACGTAGTATAAAATAATAATTATTTATTTTATTTTAAAAAGAAAAATAATAAATGTTTTATCACTTAGAAGTTAAGTTGTAAAATTTTTAAATAGAAATTCATGTATTTCTCATTAAAAAGGAAAATCTTAGTTTTATATTTATAGAATACTAAGTTTTTCCAAATAAATCAATAAATACAATTTTTCTAGAAATTAAATATAAATTGATGTTTCATAATTATAACGTACCGATAATCGCATTTTGTTTGTGTTAGCTAAATAAAGATTAAAATTGACTAGGACAAATTAGAGATTGAAACTAGCACATCTAGTATGGCAATTTTGGAATCTAAGACCGACTTCTCGATTGTAGGATTTCGAGGACAAATCTGAAATTCAATCTCGTAGTCATTACCCTCATTCCAGTCAAAACCAAGACAAGCACATTTTGTGTTAGTTTACAATTATTTAATAATCGTTTTATTGCAAGTTTAAACCACGATGCAACACGGAACTCTCTCTGAGAGCACTGATTGATTGACTGTTGGGTACTGGTGTAGTGCCCCGTCCCTACATCGTGCCCCGTTCTCCGTCCACGGGGTGCGCGAGAAAGGAACACTGTCGCTATCGACTCGGTCGGGACCGATAGGTCGGGATCGATCGAATCGATCGAACGGGAACGGTTGAATTAAGATCCATTCCACGTTATGGAATGGCTTCTTCGGAACCAAGTCCCATATTCAGCGGGTAGCGCCTCGAGGATTGACTCTGCGGCTGAGTCGGGAGAGACCTCCCGTTGCTCTGTTTTTCACGCCGCTTGCGTTGGTTTTGGCTTTGGTTTTCTGAATACGTTTTCGATGGTTTTCATGGCTTACATTTCGAACTCGCATTTCCTATCAAATTTCTTGTCTAATACAGTGTTCTAATCGGTTGCCTGTGCGATTTCAGGTGATCGCGTAGGCGACGTCTAGCGCGGCCAACCAGTCTCTCGCCTCAAGTAAAAACTCAAGGTGAGTGGCTGACCTCCTTCATCTCGACCCTCTATTTCAAATAATGAGAACTTGGGTAATGGTAATGAAATTGAATGATTCGCTTGAAAAACACAAGTCCTATGTTTGAGAAGAGAAAAGATGAGTTGTCTAGAAAAGAGATAGAATTCTTTAGGCCTGCAAAACAACCAAGTAAATGAATCGATTACATAACAAGCCCCAACGGTACCCCAAATATACCATGTTAACCTATCAAGGTCATGGACAACTTGTCGACAAGGGCGATGGTTTCTTCGAGCGGCAACCCGGGGCCACGGGACCGACTCGGCCTAGGAAGAAACAGGTTATAGCCGAGCTGGGTATGAAGCAACTGGTAAGACGGGGACTTGCATCGGAGCTCGCTATTTGCGTTGCAAGGGTCCCGTATTACCAGGCTATGTCCAGGATGGCTAGTTAATGCCAGTGACCTCCACATCAAATACTTGATATAAATTGTTATTCAACTAACAGGGAAGGTGATGGTATGTTTTATGTTGCACGGCGCGCTCTGCCGAGGGAAATTCTGGTGTAACTTACTTGGGTTATGTTTCGTCAAATGCTTCATATGAAATTACCTAGGATGGTTAGAAAGATCACGAAAAGCAAGTCGTGTAAATGTTTATATAAATTCTTGAACCAAATGAGAGCCAGGAAATTAATTAGCCACTCGCCAGTACATGTTGATTGTACTGATCCTCGCTCTCTCTACAGGTGCGATAAATCAGGAGGAGCGTGCCGCGTGAAGGGAGGCTACGCTCGTGTGTTTTGAAGCTTCGTCCTTGCAGTCGAAGTTTGGATCCAATCTCTTTTGAAGACTCCGCCGTCGAAGGCGAAGAAGACAGATGGAGCGACTTCCCGTCATCCCAGGTGGTTTTGTAATGCTGGTTGTAATCAAGGGATGAAATGTATGGAATGGCTATCTCATCGACGTTCACTTTGTAATGGAGTCAGTTTGTAAAAAGCCCGCGTGGCGCCTTTGTATCGAGTCTGTAAAATGATGTTCATTATCAATAAAGCTTAAGTTTCCTTTTCCATAATGTGTGTTCAATTTACTCTGTGCATTCTTTTGTCGTTGTGTTTCGGATAACCTTATGACTATGCCTTGTGCGAGCGCAAATTAGGTTCGTACGGCATCACGCCCGGGGGACGACTATCGATTCTGCGGAATCGGGGCGTGACATATTGGTATCAAAGCATGGCTTTACGTCCTTGGCCTCTAGTGTCGAGTTTCCAGTTTCAAATCGTTGGTCTCGTGTCGATGAGATATGTCGTTCCATACGAGGGAGTCCGTAATAAGTTTTGTGACTAATGTATTTTTACCTTCAAAATCCCAGAAGGTGCGACGGTGAATGTGGCGGTGAACGAAGAAAATGCTTCGAGCGGCTCGAGTAGCTCGAGACCCGGACCCTCTAACGATGCCATGGAACGGATGTTGCGCATGCTGGAAGCGCAACAACAACAAGCTCAGGAGAATCAACGTCTGAATGAGCAACATCGACGGGAGACAGAGGCACATCGACGGGAAGTAGAGGCACGCCAGACCCAGTTCGAGGCCCGATTCGATGCACAATTCAAGTTGCAGCAGAAGCAGCTTGATACTCTTCAGCAGATTGTTCAGACAGTGGTGGCCAACAACAACAACTCCGCGACAACTCCTGCCGTAACCGAGCCTGCGGCCAGACAAAGTGAAGTCGAACCGGAGGTACCTGAGCTTATGCCTGCGGCACCGAGAAGTTTCAACTTCGACGTGTCAAAATTCACAAAGAGCTTCCGTACTTTCTTTTGCGGTACTGAAGACCCTTCGTTGGCGATCGATTGGCTGGAGGAGTTAGAAGACCGGTTCGAGCTTCTGGGTGTCGATGAGTCCAAGAAAGTCGCATGCGCTCAACTTCTACTCCGATTGAACGTGTACGACTGGTGGGCCGTACAAAAGCGAGCAATCAGATGCGACAACGAGACAGCGGCAATATCTTGGGCCACCTTCTGAGAGGCGTTCGAGATCGAGTACCTTCCCGAAGCCATTCGACAAGAGAAGGAGAATGAATTTATGCAGCTAAGGCAAGGGAATATGACGGTGCGGCAGTTCGCAGTAGAGTTCAACAAGTTAGCCAAGTTTGCTGGAGAATTCCTACCCTCCCTGGCGAGTCGTGCTCGACGGTTCGAAGTGGGCCTACGGCCATCTATTTACGCCCATGTGTCTGTTCCAAAATACCAAACGATGGGGGAGTCTCTCAACCACGCCCTCCGCCTTGAAAGCCAATACCCTCCAGGTGCTGCCGACGCTGTGCATACATACAATCACAAACGCCCTAGTCACGTGGGAGGAAACAATGTGACCAAGCGTCCAAACAATGGGCAACAAGGCGGGTATCAAGGGCGTAATCTATGGCTTTACTGCATCCGTTGTCGCCGGTCCGGTCACACTATCATCGATTGCCGGATACCAGAGGAAGGATGCTGGAACTGTGGCAAGAAGGGCCACAATCGTGCTGAATGTCCGACCAGGCCGAACCCAACGGCGCCCCAACAGCACCATTCAATGGCGCCCCAACAACACCGTCCAAGGAATCAAGTTCTAGCGCCTCGAGCCCATCAACCCGCACCACAAAATGGCCAAGACCGTCGCCCCAATGCCCAGGGCCGCGTCTACGCCATGACTCGAGATGAAGTGCATGCATCAGATACGGTCGTGACAGGTATACTAAATTTCAATAATGTGCCTGCTCGTGTACTATTTTGTAAGCCCCCTGAATTTCAGGGCTATTTTAAAATTTTCTAAATAAATTATTTTCGATAAGTGTTTTATTATTTAATTATTTTTGATCATTAATGTAGCTTTCCATGACTTTGACTTCTGGAGCGTCAGGGATGCCAATCTCTGTAAACTCTCTTCACGAGTTTTGAAGTAGACAAAATTATCTTCGTTTTGATATATCATGTCCCACTTGAATTCATTCCCTTGTGCTCTTTTTGTATCGTACAACTTTGGGTCAACTTAGACCAATTAATCGTTGAATAATTATTCCCACTTTTATTTTTGATCATCGTTTGCACGTTACCGTGACTTTTAATTTAGGAGCACCAGACCAGTCGTTTTCTCAGAACCAACTTCTCATGAATGATCTACTCAAGATGCTCTTCACCCATGACCTTCGTGTCCCACTCAGACACTCCATTTTGTGCTTCATTTTCTTCGCACAACTTCCGGGTCAATTTAGGCCGATTTATTTTCTTCCGTGAAACCCGATTTAATTTCCAATTTAATTTTGGGACCCGACATAGATCCAACCTAGTCGACCCAAAGTATGGACGTGGTCCACATGAAGCCTACTACCCACATGAAACTTGTGTCCCATTTATTGGAGTCCCCGCATATTATTTATTTTCCCGTGATCATAAATACGTATTTAATTTCTTTATTGCACCTGGTTCGATTTTGACCCGACCCGGCTCGACCGAACCCGAGCCCAAGCTCCATATTGTTCTCCCATGACTGCCCAAATACCCCACATAATTTTCCTATTTTCTTCTATTTTGGAAATATCACTTTCTCTCTCTCTCTACTCTATTAATATCTTAAATATCTCATGTGTATATATATATATATATATATATATATATATATATATATATATATATATATATATATAATATACACTCTCACTCTCTCTCTCTCCTATTATTTACACCACGTCACAGCACTCCCCCCCTGAACCGACCTCTCTCTCTCCCTCTTCAATAATATCTCTCCTCTCTCTCTCTCTCCTTCTATATTATTACACACACATTTAATTATAACTCACCCTCTCTCCTCACACACCACCTCACCCCCTCACCCTCTCCCATCACAGCACACAAGAACACCCCCCCAACAGTGGCCGACCTCTCTCTTCCCCCCCTCTCAAATATCTCGCTCTCTCTCTATTCTCACTCTCTTCTTATATTTATATACACTCACACACATACAAAAGTAAACACAACACACACACACATCTCCATCTCTCTCTCCCTCTCACTCGGCCGAACACCACCACCACCCCCTCCATGCTCGGTCGAACACCACCACCTCCATGGTCGAGCTCCTCCTTCCTCATCCCTCTCCATTTTCATCATCATCTTCTTCATCTACATTACACCACCATTAATATCACCACCATACAACCACCACCACTAACCATCACCAACACCACCTTCCACCACCGCCCGCACAGCCCCCCGCCGTGCCCCGACGAATGCGCCGCCATACGCCGCTGCACTACGCCGCCGCAGCAGCAGCTGCAAACAGCAGCAGCGTGCAGCAGTGGCCGCACGCGCACGGCCACGCGTGCCGGCGTCGCCGCGGCCAACAGCTGCCACCACGACCCCCCCTGACGCGCGAGCCCTAGGCGACCTCCCCCAGGCCGCCACCCTCCTTCCCCGACGAACCAAATAGGCTATTTGTGCATTTACGTCGAAATCCCGTCGTGACGCGCGATTTCAAGTTTCAGAAATTGTGTTTCGGGACAGCAATTTCGCGCGTGTTTTTTGGGAGATCCGACCGTTGGATCGGCAAACTTTTTGCTCCGTCGCAATCTCGGTATATAGCTCTTCACTCCCCTCAATTTTCGTCCGTTAATTTCGTCGTTTGATACCTCAAAACTGGCCACCAAGTTGACGTTTTAAATTGAACTATTTTTGGACAGTTTCGTGGAGCCGACTTCGTCAGCTCGTAACTCCGCCGTCGCAGCTCCGGTTGGTGCGCTACCAGTTCCTGTGCGCAGCTGGTATAACCCTCTTCCTGCCTCCTTTAGGTTTTGTTTCATTTTAAGCACGTTCGGTTGGTCGAATTCGACGCCAAAGTTGGCCGTCCGAATTCTTTAATTTGCACTTGTTAAATTCTATTTTTGAATTCGGGACTCCGGATTAAATTTTTGACACCACCAGTAGACTCGTGGCATCGTTCTGGCATGTTTTCATATAAAATTTGCTTGATTTGGAGAACGTGGGCCCTGGCACGGATTTCGGTGCAAAACGAGTCCCACTTTTCGAGTTAACGGGTCACTTTGAGATCGGCTCATCGGAATCCAATTCTGGATATACCATTGAGTTCGTATCGTCATTCTGGACTCGTTGACATATAATTTGCTGAGTTTTGAAGACATTTGCTCCGGCACGTATTTTCGTGCAAACCGGATACCAAGTGTCGCGTCAACGTATCATTTTGAGATCGGTACATCGGAATCCTATTTCGGATATACCGTTGGGTTCGTATCATCATTCTAGATTCGTGGACATATAATTTGCTAGGTTTTGTAGACTTCTATCCCGACATGTTTTTCGGTGCAAAGTGTCCAACGGCGGACATTATTTTGACCCGAAATTACCGTTTTGCCCCTGTGTCCAAATTGGACTTATGGGTAGGCTATCCTAGCTAATTTGACCGTTCTGGACACGTTGGTGATATTTATTTTATCATCCGACAACATCTGTAGATTTTGATTATGTATTATCCTTAATTTGTAATTAATTATTTTTCCAAAAATTGTTACTTTCTGTTTTTGAATTTTTATATATATTTTAATTTCTGTAAAAATATGGGAACAATTGTATTTAAATACTATGTTAATTTAGCTAATTTATTATAATTTTTTTAGCATTTAATAAGTACTTTTGGTATTTTATAAAAATGGGAAAACAGAACTCATTTTCAGGATACATGTTTTTGCTGATTTTTAATAAATATTTATGAGGTTTTATAAATTCCAGAAAAATTAGTATAAATTTATATAATTAACAAGGATCATTTTGGTACTTTATTT
Source organism: Iris pallida (assembly GCA_029216955.1). Classification (NCBI taxonomy): domain Eukaryota; kingdom Viridiplantae; phylum Streptophyta; class Magnoliopsida; order Asparagales; family Iridaceae; genus Iris; species Iris pallida. The sequence goes on from JANAVB010005597.1 coordinate 43,400,364, forward strand.
TATATATATTTGAGCTTTTTGTCTATCTCAAAAATTGTTGGAACTCAGTGTACAGTTTTATTTATAGAGTAATTACGACTTGCAAGTTTTGAGTTGTTTTGAGTTATTATTGTATTGGATCTCACCCTACACTAGTATAAAGACTCTAGAAAGTTAGTTTGGATATAGTGGCACTCCACATTAAACTTTTATGCTAGGTCCCCACTTGGCTAGTATCCAGTTAGGAGTTGTATCACACCACTAGTGTAATATTGAACATAGCTTAGAACTGAGTTTGTATATCATTATTGACAGGACACCAAATATCTATATCTTCGTACTAGTATTCTTGCTTTGCTCGAGGCAAGTACATCTACAAACTCATTTACTGTCTTTTAATGCTAGAACATGTATTAACCGAGGTAGCAAGTTAAATCTTCACATGTTACATTAATTTAGTCCCTACCATGCTTAGGACAGTTATCATATCTTCACATGCTTCTTACTGGTTCCTCGTACATATTTTACTATGCTTATATCTATTCGAGTATTCACATGTTTTACTGCTCTCAGTACTTTCACCTGTTTTACTGCTATTAGTACCTACCGTGCTTGATACCGATCCCAGTATCGCTCACATGTTTTTACTGTTCTCGTATCTCTCACATGTTAGAATATGGGTTATGGGGAAACTGATAGTTGAGTACGTGATCATGCCCCCTCTACAGTACCGAGCAAAGTTTTATTTTATATGTTACTGCGCCGTAGGCCTTACTCTCAAAGCTATATTTATACGTATGTACATCTATCGCCTTTACACTTGTATGGAAGTACATTTCATTATGTGCCTCAGCACATTGTACATCTATTGACCGATCACGTACCTGCTACAGTTTTAAACATTACATATACATCTGTCTCTATGACATATGTATCCTTGCCATGATAGATTATGAGTTACACCATGATTCCAGATATGCCATGTTTCCTATGTTACCATGATACTGTGATTCCAGTTGTACCATGAGGCCATGTTCCCAAGTATATCCTGTTTTATAGACTTATCACACCATTTTTTTTATTGTACATCTCTTTCATTATATGTTCAGTACTTTAGTTGTAGAGGTTGTACTTGCTCCCGTCCTGACATGATAACGTTGTAGGTATACTTATCGAGAAGGAAACGCTATGTGTTACATATTATGGCACTGATTTTGAGGACCTGGCCTTTGCTCCAGTAGAGTCCCCAGCGGGAAACCTTGCTTAGTTATTTTCTTGTGTTTTGAGACTTAGATTTTGTCTATACTTATATTTGGATACTGGACTTTGTCTCCAGTTAGATACTTTGGTTATGTATTATTAAATCTGTACTTGTTTACCTTCGTTTATAGATGCTGTGTTGTGATGAACTTTAAATATGATTTTGGAACTGTTAGCTGCTTAGATCATTTATTGTCTATACTTAGAACAGCTTACTACGTTTCAACCAAGCGTAGGCTGGACATGGCTCGGCCCGGCCCAACAATTTGGGTAACGGGTCGTGACATGTTTTTTTGGCGGCCCATGCAGGTCTCGACTTAAGTTGTTTGGTTATGTTATTGTACCAAACATGCCTGCAATTAGGATCTAGGACAACTTGATAACACTAGGACAATATTTAGAACACCTAGAGGATTTCTAGGATTGCAACATAGGAGAACTCATCACAGCATAGGACCGTTAGCTATGATTAGCCTCTTGTTTGTATTTTAGTGGGTCAATTTAGACCAAGTTTGTACCCTTGGGATGACCCCTGAGGATCTCACTCTAATCTTACCTAGAAATCTGTTTCCACTTATTTCCATTTGATCTTTCTTAAATTCGTTGTTGAATTTAATTTCTGATTTTCGTTGTTGACTTTGATCTTGCATCGTGATAAATTTTGTGGATTAAATTGTTATATATCCTGATAGGATAAACGTCTGCTTTATTTATGGAGTTTAGAATTTATCGCAGTCATATTAGCTGGTATAACAAAAACATAGAGCCTGATTTTGGATATACTATCCTATTCATAGAATTTAGATTTTCTTGCAGCCATACCGGTTGGCGTGGTAAGGAATCTAGATAATATGACTATAGGGTGTATACCTTAGTTATGGACTCCCTTGTTTATTGCATATAAGCTTAATGGTGTGGCAAAAATTCTGGCAACATGATTTCAGGAAGACGTGTATGGTTATCAGATCATATCTCAACTTGGTTCACTTCGTTATGACCGAATAAGCAAGAATCAATTCTTATTATCATTCTTCCCCGTCTTGATTAACTCTGTTCTATCTGCATCTACAACTAGGATTATAGGTTCTCTAGGACTCTCCAACATGATTGCTTTCATGTTATCTTTTGGACATAATTATTATTGTGTTCCATCTTTCCTATGACTTGACTAAACTCTTTTTCGTTAACCTCTTGGGTAATTCTTCTCGTTATGTATCCCGTTGTCTTCGTACCATTCTTGAAGATTTTTCGATAAACTTTTCTGTCTTGCTTAACCTTTAACTTGTTTGGACACTGTTATGGATTGCTTGACCCAGTCTTAGGCCTTGTTACCTTCTATTTGATAGACGACCAAAATATCCAGACCTTGTTGACTGATCCTGTAGTATAACTATAAATGTATGGTGTGATTGTGATAAGTACTTTTCCTAGGGATTGGTTAGATTAAGATCATGGGACAAGTATGGGTGACTGACTGTAGTAGACTTGGAAACCATTAAGAACGATTGTATTGATAGTATGACTCGATGATAGGGTATCTAAGATGGAGAAATGAGATAGTATATTGTTGTGACTATGGATTGAGGATTAGAATCTTGTGCTTAGCAGTTTGAGGATTTAGCATTTGTAGAATTTTGGTTGGTTACCTATAGCTAATTACATGTGATTAGAGGGTAGATCGATATGTGGAATGGTATAGAATAAGTTAGAATGAGTTATCGTATTGCGTACGAGATCGGAAAAATATCAGTTAAAAAGACATGGAACAAGACAAAGACATATGTACTTTGGTAACTAATAAATCGGGAGTTTTGAAATCGAGGATTTATATTCGGAGGACTTGTTGAGTAAAAAGAAGAAGGCTCTACGCCAAGGATAAGAATTGAACGTATGATTTCAAGGAGAAACTGTAGGAAAGGATTGACGATAAATGATGCTAAGGAACTGTGGATTGATAGAATATGGATACTTAGGATACGATAAAAAAATCCAGTATTTACAATTGAGATTGAAAATATGGTTGATGGTCAAGCATTTTAGGCTTATAGACATACCCAGAAAATGACCTATAGTTTAGGGTATACATAAATGTTTCAGGTTAGTATGAAAGATTCTAAAGGATGTATGATGAAGTTTATGATAGAAGGACTTAGTTGAACCTGAACCAAAAAGATTGTAAGGAGAAACAGAAGAGATGATTACAAGGATAGCAGATTGAGTATCGTAGCCAGAGCAGCTACATGTTATAATTTGACCTATTGGATGATTTTTAATTTCGAGGACGAAATTCTTGTAAGGTGGGTAGGATGTAAGCCCCCTGAATTTCAGGGCTATTTTAAAATTTTTTAAATAAATTATTTTTGATAAGTGTTTTATTATTTAATTATTTTTTATCATTAATGTAGCTTTCCATGACTTTGACTTCTGGAGCGTCAGGGATGCCAATATCTGTAAACTCTCTTCACAAGTTTTGAAGTAGACAAAATTATCTTCGTTTTGATATATCATGTCCCACTTGAATTCGTTTCCTTGTGCTCTTTTTGTATCGCACAACTTTGGGTCAACTTAGACCAATTAATCGTTGAATAATTATTCCCACTTTTATTTTGATCATCGTTTGCACGTTACCATGACTTTTAATTTAAGAGCACCAGACCAGTCGTTTTCTCAGAACCAACTTCTCATGAATGATCTACTCGAGACGCTCTTCACCCATGACCTTCGTGTCCCACTCGGACACTCCATTTTGTGCTTCATTTTCTTCGCACAACTTCCGGGTCAATTTAGGCTGATTTATTTTCTACCGTAAAACCCGATTTAATTTCCAATTTAATTTTGGGACCCGACATCGATCCAACCTAGTCGACCCAAAGTATGGACGTGGCCCACATGAAGCCTACTACCCACATGAAACTTGTGTCCCATTTATTGGAGTCCCCGCATATTATTTATTTTCCCGTGATCATAAATACGTATTTAATTTCTTTATTGCACCTGGTTCGATTTTGACCCGACCCGGCTCGACCGAACCCGAGCCCAAGCTCCATATTGTTCTCCCATGACTGCCCAAATACCCCACATAATTTTCCTATTTTCTTCTATTTTGGAAATATCACTTTCTCTCTCTCTCTCTACTCTATTAATATCTTAAATATCTCATGTGTGTATATATATATATATATATATATATATATATATATATATATATATATATATATATATATAATATATATACACTATCACTCTCTCTCTCTCCTATTATTTACACCACCTCACAGCACTCCCCCCCTTGAACCGACCTCTCTCTCTCCCTCTTCAATAATATCTCTCCTCTCTCTCTCTCATTCTATATTATTACACACACATTTAATTATAACTCACCCTCTCTTCTCACACACCACCTCACCCCCTCACCCTCTCCCATCACAGCACATAAGAACACCCCCCCAACAGTGGCCGACCTCTCTCTTCCTCCCTCTCAAATATCTCACTCTCTCTCTATTCTCACTCTCTCCTTATATTTATATACACTCACACACATACAAAAGCAAACGCAACACACACACACATCTCCATCTCTCTCTCCCTCTCACTCGGCCGAACACCACCACCACCCCCTCCATGCTCGGCCGAACACCACCACCTCCATGGCCGAGCTCCTCCTTCCTCATCCCTCTCCATTTTCATCATCATCTTCTTCATCTACATCACACCACCATTAATATCACCACCATGCAAACCACCACCACTAACCATCACCAACACCACCTTCCACCACCGCCCGCACAGCCCCCTGCCGTGCCCCGACGAATGCGCCGTCGTACGCCGCTGCACCACGCCGCCGCAGCAGCAGCTGCAAACAGCAGCAGCAGTGTGCAGCAGTGGCCGCACGCGCACGCGCACGCGCACGGCCACGCGTGCCGGCGCCGCCGCGGCCAACAGCCGCCACCACGACCCCCCCTGACGCGCGAGCCCTAGGCGACCTCCCCCAGGCCGCCACCCTCCTTCCTCGACGAGCCAAATAGGCTATTTGTGCATTTACGTCGAAATCCCGCCGTGACGCGCGATTTCAAGTTTCAGAAATTGTGTTTCGGGATAGCGATTTCGTACGTGTTTTTTGGGAGATCCGACCGTTGGATCGGCGAACTTTTTGCTCTGTCGCAATCTTGGTATATAGCTTTTCACTTTTCTCAATTTTCGTCCGTTAATTTCGTCGTTTGATACCTCAAAACTGGCCACCAAGTTGACGTTTTAAATTGAACTGTTTTTGGACAGTTTCGTGGAGCCGACTTCGTCAGCTCGTAACTCCGCCGTCGTAGCTCCGGTTGGTGCTCTACCAGTTCCTATGCGCAGCTGGTATAACCCTCTTCCTGCCTCCTTTAGGTTTCGTTTCATTTTAAGCACGTTCGGTTGGTCGAATTCGACGCCAAAGTTGGCCGTCCGAATTCTTTAATTTGCACTTGTTAAATTCCATTTTTGAATCTGGGACTCCGGATTAAATTTTTGACACCACCAGTAGACTCGTAGCGTCGTTCTGGCATATTTTCATATAAAATTTACTTGATTTGGAGAACGTGGGCCCTGGCACGCATTTCGGTGCAAAACGGGTCCCACTTTTCGAGTCAACGGGTCACTTTGAGATCGGCTCATCGGAATCCAATTCTGGATATACCGTTGAGTTCTTATCGTCATTCTGGACTCGTTGACATGTAATTTGCTGAGTTTTGAAGACATTTGCTCCGGCACGTATTTCTGTGCAAACCGGATACCAAGTGTCGCGTCAACGTATCATTTTGAGATCGACACATCGGAACCCTATTTCGGATATACCGTTGGGTTCGTATCATCATTCTGGATTCGTGGACATATAATTTGCTAGGTTTTGTAGACTTCTATCCTGACACGTTTTTCGGTGCAAAGTGTGTCCAACGTCGGACATCATTTTGACCCAAAATTACCGTTTTGCCCCTGTGTCCAAATTGGACTTATGGGTAGGCTATCCTAGCTAATTTGACCGTTCTGGACATGTTGGTGATATTTATTTTATCATCCGACAACATCTGTAGATTTTGATTATGTATTATCCTTAATTTGTAATTAATTATTTTTCCAAAAATTGTTACTTTCTGTTTTTGAATTTTTATATATATTTTAATTTCTGTAAAAATATGGGAACAATTGTATTTAAATACTATGTTAATTTAGCTAATTTATTATAATTTTTTCAGCATTTAATAAGTACTTTTGGTATTTTATAAAAATGGGAAAACAGAACTCATTTTCAGGATACATGTTTTTGCTGAGTTTTAATAAATATTTATGAGGTTTTATAAATTCCAAAAAAATTAGTATAAATTTCTATAATTAACAAGGATCATTTTGGTACTTTATTTTATATATATTTGAGCTTTTTGTCTATCTTAAAAATTGTTGGAACTCAGTGTACAGTTTTATTTATAGAGTAATTACGACTTGCAAGTTTTGAGTTGTTTTGAGTTATTATTGTATTGGACCTCACCCTACACTAGTATAAAGACTCTAGGAAGTTAGTTTGGATATAGTGGCACTCCACATTAGACTTTTATGCTAGGTCCCCACTTGGCTAGTATCCAGTTAGGAGTTGTGTCACACCACTAGTGTAATATTGAACATAGCTTAGAACTGAGTTTGTATATCATTATTGATAGGACACCGAACATCTATATCTTCGTACTAGTATTCTTGCTTTGCTCGAGGCAAGTACATCTACAAACTCATTTACTGTCTTTTAATGCTAGAACATGTATTAACCGAGGTAGCAAGTTAAATCTTCACATGTTACATTAATTTAGTCCCTACAATGCTTAGGATAGTTATCATATCTTCACATGCTTCTTACTGGTTCCTCGTACATGTTTCACTATGCTTATTTATGTCCGAGTATTCACATGTT
>JANAVB010005597.1:43412534-43661842 GCA_029216955.1 Iris pallida
TGTTCCTGCGGGGAACCTCGCCTAGTTGTCTTTTGTTTACTTAGACTTTTGAGAGTAGACATGTATTAGAATATATCATTTTGTAACTGGACATGTATCCAGTTTTACATTTCAGTTTACTTGTACTTGGATATTTTACTATATACGACGACTTTTGTGTTTGGAGCATTTATAATTCTTCTTCACTTATAGAACTGTTAGCACATTTTAGTCTTATCCTGTTGTCTCTAGAACAGCTTATTGCGCTTTATCTTAAGCGTAGGCTGGACATGGCTCGGCCCGGCCCAACAATTTGGGTAACGGGTCGTGACATGTTTTTTTTGGCGGCCCATGCAGGTCTTGACTAAACTGTTTGGTTACGTTATTGTACCAAGCATGCCTGCAATTAGGAACTTAAGATAATTAGACAACATTAGGAAAGACGCTTAGAACACTTAGAGGAATGCTAGGATTGCAATATAGGAAATACATCACATGTTTGCTATTATAATTAGATTTTCTTGCATATGATTACTTACTTTAAATAAGTCCTTATAAGTCTTTTTATGTGTAATTTAGATGGTGCTTACTCGTTCATCCCAGTATGTTACCCCCGAGAATGGGGCCCTCCATATCCAGTCAGCTGACCAGTTGACTGATACATCTCCACCTACCACATTCTTCCACTCCACAGATCCACAGACCCAGATACCACCTTCCACATCCCAGTCCCAGCAGGCCCCGATACTTCCACCACCCCCTATCACTATACCCACTCAGGCTTCCGTCACACTCGACGGGACCCAGCTGCTCACACTGATCCAGGGGTTCCTAACAACCCATCAGGAGCAGACTACCCTACTCCGCCAGAGCATGGAGCATTCTGAGGGACGTCCCGTGGTCCCACCATATGTAGAGCCACGACAGAAAGCGGAGACGATCAAGGACTTCATGGGTCTGAATCCCAAGGAGTTCTCAGGGACTGAGGGCATAGTAGTAGCTGATGACTGGCTAGATTCGGTAGAGAGGAAGCTTCTGGGAGTTAGGATGCCGGATGACCTCCAGGTCGAGGCAGCAGGATTTCTGCTGATAGACTTAGCCGGAGTCTGGTTCAGGAATGAGCCGTTGTTCGCGAGAGGTAGAGCCACTTGGGACCAGTTCAAGACCCAGTTCAAGAAGAAGTTCTTCTCGACCACTGCTAGAGTAGCCATGGGGCTACGATTCCAGAACATCCAGCAGGGGAACCGTTCTGTTGACGAGTATACGGCAGAGTTTAGTCGCCTGAGCCGTTTCGCTCCTAGTCTGGTTGCTGATCCAGAGGAGATGACCCGTAGGTTTTGCCATGGTCTAGTTCCGGACATTGGCATTCTTATAGTGGCGAACGGTACGACTGACTACTACCAGAGCCTAGAGTTGGCCCGGAGCATTAAGGAGCGTCTTCTGTCTAGCAAGAGGCCGGCTTCTGTACATCATGAGGGACCGTCCAAGCGTCAGGCTTTCCAGCAGAGAGCACCGACGCCACCCCAGCAGACTTACCGTCCCCCTACATCACATCACCCGACCCAGCCAGTTAGAGCCCCGGGACCTCAGCAACAGCAGAAGGGGACTATATGTTCATTCTGTAGAAGGGTAGGCCACGACGCTTTCGTTTGTAGGAAGAGGTTGGGGCAGTGTTTAGCTTGTGGGTCTGCCATCCATCAGATTCGGGACTGCCCAGTAGCCAAGGGACCCCAGGGGAAGACTTATAGCCTAGTCCTTGAGCCGGAGCCGGAACAGGTTTCGGGAGGTTAGTTTTGATCGTAGCCTTAGTCATTTGTTGCATTGCTTGCTTTGTTAGAATATTGTCGGGTCTCCAATCCTTATGAATTTCGAGGACGAAATTTTTCAAGGAGGAAAGACTTGTCAGCCCCTGTTTTTCAGTTTTAGTTAAATTAGTGCTAATTAAATTTTTCATGTCATTTATAGCCTTAAATAATTATTAGAAATTTTTAGAAATTTTCTAAAAATTTTAAAAGATTTTAAATGATTTTTAAATGAATTTTTAGTACAAAAATATTGATCTGTAATTTTCTAAAAAGTTTTAATATCATTTTGTAAATTTTAGAATTGTTCTAATATAGATTTGCAATTGCTTCAAATGTTTTAAATAGTTTCTGCAATATTTAAATCTTTGTAAATATCGATTTGCAAATTTTATTTGCAAATTATCCTAAGTAAGGACCTAACCCTAATTTTCTAAAATCTTAGGGACCTAAATGTAAACTACTCTCTCTCCCCAGCCCGATCACCGCCTTCCCCCTAATTTTCCGGCGACCCTAAACCGAAACCCTAACCCTAATCCGGCCACCCACCGCCTTGGCTCCCCTATAAAAGGACCCCCTCCCCTCCTTCGACCAACCACCACCACTACGACCTAACCCCGACCACCGTAGCCCCCGTCTTCCCCAAATTAACCTCGCCGCAACCCTAGCTCCGACGAGCCCCTCGTCCAGCCTCCACAACAGTCGCCACCGCCCCCAACCGCCACCGACGTGTTCGCCGCGCTGAGCCGCGCCCAGCGCCACCCGAGTGCCACCGCCCCGACCGCTCCTCCGCCCAGTCGCCACCCCGACAGCAGCCCCGACCTGGACACGTACGTGTCATCTACCCCCCCCCCCGTGTCCTGTTGTGTCTCGTTCTTATGCACAGGACTCGCCTACACACGACAACCCTAATGGTAAGTGCGGACACGGCAAATACGTGTCGTGCGTGTCATAAATCAACCCGACACATGGACTCCTGTGTCCCTAACTGTCAGGACACAGGATTTTTTTTTATGTATAAACCTTTCTAAACTAAATAAAACAAACCTAAACTCTAATCCTAACACAAGCCACGGGCTGACCCCCTGGCCAGCCCGACCCAACTCAAACCCGACCCCCCGCTGGGCCGAGTTCGAGCCCCCCCTGCTGTCTTTCCTTTTCTTTTTCTTTTCTTTTTCCTTTTTCTTTTCTTTTGTTATTTATATATATTTATAATATATGTATATACATATATTTGTATATATATATAATTATATATACTGTATTTTTGTATATATACTTACTGTTTTTCTTATGTATATATGTATATATACTTTATTCTCTTGTACTTTATTATTCTATGTATATATATATATATATATATATATATATATATATATATATATATATATATATATATATATATATATATATATATATATATATTATGTATACATATATATTTATGTATATATATTTCCTTGTGTATATATATATATATTACTATATATATATACTATTATATGTATATACATATAAAAATATATATATATATATATATATATATATATATATATATATACTATTATATGTATATGTATACATTATTTTTGTATATATATATATATATATATATTATAGTTGAGTTTTTCTCATGTGTATATATATATATATATATATATATATATATATATATATATATATATATATATATATATATATATATATATATATATATATATATTTATATATATTTATATATATATAATATATAGTTGGGTATTTTCTTATATGCATAAATATCTCTATATTTATGTATATATATATATTATTTTTGTATTTCACTTAGCTTAGTACAAATTATCTTTATAAGATAATATTCATACTTTTATAGTTACTATGTAAAACTTTACCTTATTAAAATAATAATATTTATTTTGACTATTGCCAAATTGTATTTTTATTGTATTTAAATTACTGCAACCATTTGGTGTCCAAGCCTAGCATGGGTATTTGGGCTCAAATGTGTTTTCACACATTCAAGACCTGTATAAGTCATATTGGACTTGATTCATGGCCTTGGGTCCTGTATTTGAACTTTGGTTCAAATTATATACATGGACAAAATATGCAGATAATTAATTATTGTGTACAAATGCTGTTTTTGATTTTCTAAAAATACTTAAAGTGTTGTTAAATTATGGAAAAATAGTTTTTAGATACTATGTTAAGTTAGCTAATTTAGTATAATTTTTGTAATATTTAATTTACTGTTTTGCCCCTAGTTTGGCATATGAAACCAAAACTCATTTTCTGTATACTTAGGAAAACTGATTTTTATAAATATTTGTACTGGTTAATAAATTCCAGAAAAATTATAATAAATTTCTATAGTTAGCAAGGATCGTTTTGGTACTTTGTTTTATGTAAAACTAGGCTTTTTGTCTACTTCAAAAATTGTTAGAACACAATGGTCTTTTGATTTATTTATTGATTAATTATGACTTGTAGCTTTTTGTGTTATTTGGAGTTTTAGTCGTGTTGAACCCCATCCCTCACTAGTGTAAAGACCCTAGAAAGTTAGTTAACATAGTGTGTCACCCCACATTGGTCTCCTATGCCAAGTCATCATTTTGGCTAGGTGCCCAATCACAAGTCGTGTTTCACCAATTAGTGTCCTAGTGTTTTAGCTTAGTGTAAAACTAAGTTGTTGTATTTACTTCTACAGTGACGAGTTACCGGACGTCCATAGCACTTTTATCACAGCTTGTTTTGCTTTGCTTTGCTAGAGGCAAGTACTTTCTACGAACTTTACATACTGCTAGAACAATAAACTGCGACTTACCAACCATGTTAAATGCTGATCCTTGGGGTAGCAAGTTAGAACTTTACATGTTGTATTACTTTCAGTCTCTACCATGTTTAGGACAGTATCTCATATCTCTCACATGCTTTATATCGTTCTCGTATCTTCCACATGTTATTACTGTTTTCATCTCTCATATGTTTAAAATAACGGGTTAAGGGGAAACTGCTAGTAGTGTACGTGATCATGACCCCCTTCTCCGTATGTATTTACCGCGCTCGGGGACATTCTATATGTAACCTTGCCGTAGGTTCTGATCTCGCGTTTGTGTATGGATATACATCGATGCCGTTCGTGCACGTATGTGCATGCCAGAAAAACTTGATATGTGCCACTGTACATCCTATTCACCTATTGACCGATTCACGTACATGCTACAGTTTTAAACTTTTAAACTATATGTTGTCATTCCTAAAAAGAACCAATTAAACCATGATATGCCATAATTCCAGTTTATTACCTTCCTGTTCATGCTTTGTATATTTAGTTTGCTAGAAAATAGTACTTGCTCCCGTCCTGACAGGATAACGTTGTAGGTATACTTACTGAGGAGGAGTTGCTCTGTGATTCGTATTATGGAGTTACTGCCGAGGACCCGGCTCTGCTTTACGAGGATGTTCCTGCGGGGAACCTCGCCTAGTTGTCTTTTGTTTACTTAGACTTTTGAGAGTAGACATGTATTAGACTATATCATTTTGTAACTGGACATGTATCCAGTTTTACATTTCTGTTTACTTGTACTTGGATATTTTACTATATACGACGACTTTTGTGTTTGGAGCATTTATAATTCTTCTTCACTTATAGAACTGTTAGCACATTTTAGTCTTATCCTGTTGTCTCTAGAACAGCTTACTGCGCTTTATCTTAAGCGTAGGCTGGACATGGCTCGGCCCGGCCCAACAATTTGGGTAACGGGTCGTGACAGGTTAGACCGACGTTGTGGCAGAATTCCTCGATGTGTTCCCGGACGAGATACCCGGCATGCCCCCCGACCGAGAAATCGAGTTCAGCATCGATACATTCTCCGATACCAGACCGATTTCCAAGGCCCCGTACAGAATGGCCCCCGCCGAGCTGAAGGAACTCAAGGTCCAGTTACAAGAGTTACTCGACAGAGGATTTATTCGGCCTAGTGTTTCACCGTGGGGAGCACCCGTGTTGTTCGTGAAGAAGAAGGATGGGTCCATGCGTCTGTGCGTCGATTACCGAGAGCTGAACAAGGCCACCATCCGGAACAAGTACCCATTGCCTCGCATAGACGACTTATTCGATCAACTGCAAGGCGCCTCGGTATTTTCGAAGATTGATCTCCGCTCGGACTATCATCAACTCAAGATCAAGTCGGACGACGTACAAAAGTCTGCCTTTCGCACTCGGTACGGCCACTACGAGTTCCTGGTGATGCCATTCGGCCTGACGAACGCCCCTGCTGCCTTCATGGATCTAATGAATCTGGTGTTTCGACCCTTTCTTGATAAATTTGCGGTAGTCTTTATTGACGATATTCTCGTCTACTCAAAGGACAGGGCACAGCATGCAGAATATCTACGGGTCGTGCTCCAGACACTTCGAGAGAATGAGTTATATGCAAAGCGGAGTAAGTGCGAATTTTGGCTAAGCAGCGTATCCTTTCTCGGTCACATCATTTCGTCCGAAGGCATTGCAGTCGATTCGAAGAAAGTGGAAGCTGTTGCTGATTGGAAGCGGCCTGCGTCTGCTAGTGAGATTCGAAGCTTTCTTGGTTTGGCGGGATACTATCGACGCTTCGTGAAAGACTTCGCGAAGATTGCATCGCCATTGACTCGCCTCACTCAAAAGGGCGTCGTGTATGAGTGGTCGGATGACTGTGAAGCTTTATTCCAGGAGCTAAAACAGCGACTAATTTCGGCACCTATACTCGCACTTCCGGATGGGCCAGAGGGTTTTCAGATATTCAGCGATGCTTCAGGCCAGGGCTTGGGATGTGTGCTCATACAGCGAAACAAGGTGATATCCTTCGCCTCCAGACAGTTGAAGCCGCACGAGAAGAACTATCCTACGCACGACTTGGAGTTAGCGGCGATTGTGTTCGCGTTGAAATTATGGCGTCACTACCTATATGGCGTGGCGTGCGCAATCTATACCGACCATAAGAGCCTCAAGTATCTTTTCATCCAAAAAGAATTGAACTTGCGACAGAGACGCTGACTCGAACTAGTCAAAGACTATGACTTGATGATCGACTACACTCCGGGCAAGGGAAATGTGGTGGCGGACGCTCTGAGTCGAAAATATCTTGCCTCGCTATCCATCAACCGCAGACTACTACAAGATCTAGAAGAAATGGGCATCGATCTCCGGGTTCGATTCAGGAATGTACGGTTAGCGCAGCTGCAGTTAGAGCCGAGTTTGCTAGAAAAGATTATGGCCGCTCAGAAGGATGATCCGTACCTGAAGAAAATGCACGAGCGAATTTCGACAGGTAGTGCGACCGACTTTGCGAAAGACAAGACCGACGTGCTGAGATTGAATGGCCGACTATGTGTTCCGGATGATTCAGAACTGCGAAAGAAGATAATGTCGGAGGCGCATTACGCGAAATATATCTTGCATCCAGGCAGTACCAAGATGTATAAGGACCTCCGCACGACCTTCTGGTGGCACGGGATGAAGAGAGATGTGGCGCTCTTCGTGTCGCAATGCATGGCCTGTCAGCAGGTGAAAGCTGAGCATCAGCGACCGGGCGGGGAGATGCAGAACCTCGCTATTCCCGAGTGGAAGTGGGATCACGTCACTATGGATTTTATTGTTGGCCTGCCGAAGACACTACGGGGGAACGACGCCATCTGGGTCATCGTCGATCGATTAACCAAGTCAGCGCACTTTATCGCCATCAAAGTTACTTAGAGCGTTGATCGCCTGGCGCAGATTTATCTTGACGAGATAGTACGGCTGCACGGAGTTCCAGTATCCATCGTCTCTGATCGGGATTCACGGTTCATGTCGCGATTCTGGAGTAGCCTTCAGTCGGCGCTGGGTACCAAGTTACAGTTCAGCTCAGCTTACCATCCTCAGACCGACGGCCAAACGGAGTGCGTTAATCAGATTCTCGAAGACATGCTACGGCTCTGCGCAATTGACTTCAAATCAAGCTGGGACGTCCACCTACCGCTGGTGGAATTTGCATACAATAATAGCTACCAATCCAGCATCCAAATGGCACCGTATGAAGCTTTGTACGGCCGGAAGTACAGATCGCCCATTTGCTGGGATGAAGTCGGGGAATGGCAGATACTCGGCCCGGAGCTGGTGGAACAGACTGTGGAAAAGGTCAAACTAATTCGGGAAAGACTAAAAATTGCACAGAGTTAGCAAAAGAGCTACGCCGACACCCATCGAAGACCGCTTGAGTTCCAGGTGGGCGATCATGTGTTCTTGAAGGTGTCGCCCATGCGAGGAGTTACTCGGTTCGGCACGAAGGGGAAGCTGAGTCCGAGATTCGTTGGACCGTTCGAAATACTCGAGCGGGTCGCCCCAGAAGCCTATAGAATTGCCATACCGCCGACGCTCGAAGGTGTGCGCAATGTCTTCCACGTCTCTCAGCTGCGGAAGTATGTGCACGACCCTAGCCACATGGTGGACTTTGGCCAGCTGGAGCTAAAGTCCGACTTATCCTACGTTGAAGAGCCAGTTCAAATCTTAGAACGCAAGGATAAGCTGCTTCGAAGTCGAGTGATCCCTCTTGTTCGCGTACTCTAGAGGAACCATGCGGCGGAAGAGTCGACATGGAAACTCGAGTCAGAGATGAAAAAAAGTTTCCTTCATTATTTTTATGGAGGTAGGTTCTGTTCTTAAGTTTCGAGGACGAAACTTTTTCTTTGTTGGTTATGGTGTAGTGCCCCGTCCCTACATCGTGCCCCGTTCTCCGTCCACGGGGTGCGCGAGAAAGGAACACTGTCGCTATCGACTCGGTCGGGACCGATAGGTCGGGATCGATCGAATCGATCGAACGGGAACGGTTGAATTAAGATCCATTCCACGTTATGGAATGGCTTCTTCGGAACCAAGTCCCATATTTAGCGGGTAGCGCCTCGAGGATTGACTCTGCGGCTGAGTCGGGAGAGACCTCCCGTTGCTCTGTTTTTCATGCCGCTTGCGTTGGTTTTGGCTTTGGTTTTCTGAATGCGTTTTCGTGAGTGTTTTCGATGGTTTTCATGGCTTACATTTCGAACTCGTATTTCCTATCAAATTTTTTGCCTAATACAGTGTTCTAATCGGTTGCTTGTACGATTTCAGGTGATCGCGTAGGCGACGTCTAGCGCGGCCAACCAGTCTCTCGCCTCAAGTAAAAACTCAAGGTGAGTGGCTGACCTCCTTCATCTCGACCCTCTATTTCAAAGAATGAGAACTTGGGTAATGGTAATGAAATTGAATGATTCGCTTGAAAAACACAAGTCCTATGTTTGAGAAGAGAAAAGATGAGTTGTCTAGAAAAGAGATAGAATTCTTTAGGCCTGCAAAACAACCAAGTAAATGAATCGATTACATAACAAGCCCCAACGGTACCCCAAATATACCATGTTAACCTATCAAGGTCATGGACAACTTGTCGACAAGGACGATGGTTTCTTCGAGTGGCAACCCGGGGCCACGGGACCGACTCGGCCTAGGAAAAAACAGGTTATAGCCGACCTGGGTATGAAGCAACCGGTAAGACGGGGACTTGCATCGGAGCTCGCTACTTGCGTTGTAAGGGTCCCGTATTACCAGGCTATGTCCAGGATGGCTAGTTAATGCCAGTGACCTCCACATCAAATACTTGATATAAATTGTTATTCAACTAACAGGGAAGGTGATGGTATGTTTTATGTTGCACGGCGCGCTCTGCGGAGGAAAATTCTGGTGTAACTTACTTGGGTTATGTTTCGTCAAATGCTTCGTATGAAATTACCTAGGATGGTTAGAAAGATCACGAAAAGCAAGTCGTGTAAATGTTTATATAAATTCTTGAACCAAATGAGAGCCTGGAAATTAATTAGCCACTCGCCAGTACATGTTGATTGTACTGATCCTCGCTCTCTCTACAGGTGCGATAAATCAGGAGGAGCGTGCCGCGTGAAGGGTAGCTACGCTCGTGTGTTTTGAAGCTTCGTCCTTGCGGTCGAAGTTTGGATCCAATCTTTTTTGAAGACTCCGCCGTCAAAGGCCAAGAAGATAGATTGAGCGACTTTCCGTCATCCCAGGTGGTTTTGTAATGCTGGTTGTAATCAAGGGATGAAATGTATGAAATGGCTATCTCATCGACGTTCACTTTGTAATGGAGTCAGTTTGTAAAAAGCCCACGCGGCGCCTTTGTATCGAGTCTGTAAAATGATGTTCATTATCAATAAAGCTTAAGTTTCCTTTTCCATAATGTGTGTTCAATTTACTCTGTGCATTCTTTTGTCATTGTGTTTCGGATAACCTTATGACTATGCCTTGTGCGAGCGCAAATTAAGTTCGTACGGCATCACGTCCGGGGGACGACTATCGATTCTGCAGAATCGGGGCGTGACAACTGGGGGAGTAGTGTAATGAGTATGATCACATCCAAAGCAATAACTTAGAACTGTATTAGCTTATCCCTCATACACACGGGGATAAGCCATATCATTCACTGTACAACCTAATCTGGTCATATTCATTGCCTATTCACATCACAATATTTTAACTGCTGGAGAACTGTTTATTTCAAATTGTTTAAAAGTGCATAACTCTATTATTATTTCAATTGTTGGATTATCATGAATTGTACTTTGCTCCCTCCTGACTGGAGACCCAATATTTTAGGTGTCACTGATGATTGCTGAGCTATAGCAATAGCTACTATGACCCAGTACCATATTCTGCTGAGTTACCGGGACCCCTTTGAGGACGCAGATCCTGAGGCTGACGAGACAGCCATTCTAGCTAGTTCGAGTTTCTTTTATTGGAATTTTTGTAGACTTGAATTCAGTATTTTCTTTCAGCACTTTCAATTACTGATGTATTACATTTTGGTTGATTAATAAAAGTTTTATAATTCCCGAATAATCAGTTGTGACAAATATATAGATGTTGTTGTTGATTACCTGCATGAGTGATACAGCTTACTGCCGCCGTCTCAACAACGGTGCAGGCTGGGCATGATCCGATTCGACCCAAGAAATTGGGACCGGGTCGTGATATGTTTTTAGTGGTGGCCCATACAGGTCTAGAACAACAACTTAGAAAAACATACCTAGAAACAATTAGAATACTAGAACAATAATTTGTCACAACATAGGACCAAATTATATTTTAAATAAATATTTTTGGTTGTTATAGACTGGTAGGCTACCTTGCTTATGTTTGCTTCCTAAACCTTTCAGACTATGACCAGAGGAAAGACAACCCGTTCCAGTCCTGCTGATGACAAGGTGTTATCTCCTGATCACACCCCTCCTTCTCAGGCCCGTTCCAACCCTTCTCCCTTGCAGCTCATCAATTCCCCCTTTTCTGCACAAGTCCCCAGCATAGCTCATACTACAGCCGAACCTATTCCGTCCACGGCAATTTCACCATCTCCTGTTATGATAGTTACTCCCGTCGCCCCACCAGTACCAGCAGACACCTCCCAAATGGTTGCCCTATTTCAAGGAATCCTGGAGTCCCAGAAGGCACAAGTCGAGGCCCAGCAGAAACAGATGGATATCATGAGAGATGTTATGAAGGATGTCAATGACGTAGCCTTGGCTATCTTAAATCGAGTTGGTGCGGAACCTCACCCTAGGAGGGATACCCCTGAATCTAGAAGATATTTGGGTCCCATCAAGTACTCTACTTCCCGGCAGTCATGTCATAAGAAGCTATTGGCTTGTGCCTACTGCAAGAGGCCTGGTCATCTAGCCAATAGTTGCCGCAAGGGATTGGGACAATGTTTGGCATGTGGATCCGCTGAACATCGAGTAAAGAACTGCCTCTTATCTTTCCATTTTACCAGAGCACCCATCCCAGCAACACCTGCTACGCCGCAACCTAGGGACTCTCTTCCTATCGAGCAGACCTTGCCTCCTACACCCACTGCAGAAAGGCATGATGCAGACTCGAGGATCATAGAAGAAGATGAAGCAGTTGGAGACTGCTCGTACAAGAGCCAGAGCCATGAGGATTAGTACCTAGAACTGCTGAGTAGCATTATCTATTGTTATAAGAAGTTGTAACAGGATGTCCTTAGAATAATCATGAGAGTCTTGCTGTAATTCTCTAATATGAATAAAATTCTTGTTTACACCTTTATGGTAGATATCTTTCCCAAAGTTTTTCCCCTACGATACAATCTCTAAAAATTGTAATCTTAATGAGAAGGTATGTAAGACGGTATTTTATCAAGGATATATTGGTGATTAAGAATTGAAAGAATAGAATTTTGGAATACCCAGATATTAGTTGGTACTTATAACAATGGAAAGTGATAATGACATAAGGAGTGAATTTTGGACCTTAACCAGTTTAGGCCGACTGTATGATGGTATATGTTACTACATATTTTATTTCCTAGAATTTTTGTATCTTTTAGCATCCCATGATTTTCGGGAATTATCTCTTTCCCATATCTTTAACAGATTTTTAGCATCCCTTAGGATCTATGTTTTTCGCTATTTATGGACCAATACTAGAGCTCTTCAATCTCCTTCGTCAGCAAACCTATTTTTTCAAACTTCTCCACTAGTCGATCAAATCTTATTTCTCTATCTTTATTTAGAATCCAGACTCGTTCGCCATCTAGAGTTTCTAATTCTAATAAACCCTACTCTCTCTATGCAACTTCTTGATCAATCCAAGGCCTAGACAGTTTTTAAACTCAATGCTTGAATATCGTGAAGTACGAACGGTCAGAGAATTGACTCCATCCTATTATTAAAACTTCTTTAAATCATTGAAAAACTTTTTGTTGAACCATCCCCTTGTTGGCTTTACTAAACCATTTTAACCTGACTTCCTTGAATCCATAAAGACATACTTCTTTTGTGTCAACCCTACATACCCATCCCATTCTCAGAACTTTCCTTGGATAAGAAATTATTTCTTCAAATAATTTTGGTAAACGTCTGTATCTTTTAAGTGATTTGTCGGGAATATTCTCATTGGTTTCTTCAATCCAACTCAAAGCTCTGATTCTTCTACCTTATCCTGTGTCCAACTCAATCAGTCATACTCAAGTTGATCAATTTCTTTAAGATCAAATCTCTTAAATCTCAAAGAGCTACTGGAACATATATTTATCCTGATAAATTTTCTTGAAACCAGAAGAGCATATATCAACATATTTTCCTATCATGACTAGAACCTTAGAACTCGTTTGAATTTTTCGGAAACTCCTTTGAAATTCTTATGGACAAAGTTTGGGAAAATATTTCGTGACCTAATATGACCTCGCACATTGCGTTATAGTCAATTGTCTGAATTATGGAAACTGCGAGTTTACTGCAGCCAGTTGCGCACTGGCGAGGCAAAAGACTCTAAAGTTGAAGTAATTTCGGGTGTTCATAGATTTTCGGATATTATTGTGACTGTCCTAAATGCACCATGTTGATCTTCTATATTGCTTAGCCATGAAATGGATAAGGTTGAAAGAATACTCGGTAACCTAAAATTATTCAAGTTATTGGGTCAAAAATTCACTGCAGTCAGGTGCACTCTGGCGAGGCATGAATTTGAGACAAAGTGACTTTAAACATATTTGGTTTTCGAATATTATTCAGACTATATTCATACCATGGTTGTCTTTTGCACCATCAAATCATTCTGACTTTTGCCTGATTAGAGGATTTACATTTCTAGCGGTTGTCTCCATTTCCAGAAATCTCTTGTCACAACCAGAAAGAAAAGATTCTCTATAAAATTTTACTTGATTTTCCTAGAACTTATTAGGACCATATCAATCTCTTTTGGCTCAATTCCTTTCAAGGTTCCATTTTTAGGGTGTTGCATATTTTGTGGGTAGTTATATATTTTTGCAGCTATATAAAGTTGGTTGATAGTTATATGAGGGGAAAACCTAGATAGTCACCTAGCAACCTTATTGCATTAATCTGATAAAAGCACACTTAGGAGATCGATTTTATTCTAATGAGATTAGATAGCTAAGGGTACCAAAGGGTAGCATGGCAAGGCACAAAAGCAAGTTAGTCTAGAGAGAATTATAAATTATGGTTCATTTAGGAATGAATCATTAGTGGAGCATATTAGTACTTGGGTATTGGATTTGGTGAATGAAAGAAAGTGATGATTTTGAATTTTATGATTTGGAAAAATAAGTTATGGCAGGATGGGAGGAGCCGTAGAGGATCCAGGATGATGATGGTAAGAGCTAGTAATTGATGGAGCGTACGTTGCAAGCAATATGGAATTGCATCGCTTAGTAGATACCGAATCAACTAGCAAGATGAAGAAGTTTAGATCCTACCCGAAGATTATAGGTACGGATGCAAAGAGTAAGTTCGCACAACCAATCCGGTGGCTGACAATTCAGTAATAGAAGAAATTTTTTAATTATGGGCTATAACTGTGTTTCTAAGGAGGGAAGACTGTTGATTAGACTATCTAGAGGTTGTCAACATTACTAAGAGGCAGTAAAGGAAGCTTTGGTCTGCATGAAGAGATTTTGATCATTCCCCTAGTAGTACCCTCTGAATTTCGAGGACGAAATTTCCTAAGGAGGGAATGTTGTGAAACCTGCAATTTTCTAAATTATTTTAAATCATTTAGTTGTGTGTTTGTGAAGTTAATATTAGTATTATTAAATCATTGAAATGTAAAATTCTTTTCAAAAATATTTAAACACGGATTTTTGATTGTCAGCCCCGACCTGAACCCGAATTGAAACATAAAGCATTTTAAAAAAAATTAATTTAGTCGTCATTCATATCATTATTTTAGCCACATGTTAGAAGCCTGGAATTAATTGAATTTTATTTAAGCCTTTGGCCCACAACTTATTATTACTTAAAACCATTAAATCATTTTTTAGAAAAGCCTTTATATTAGAAGCCCAAGCTTCTAAAGCCCAAACCCAATAAGTTTGCTTATATCCATACCCATTTAGCGTATATACCCATTAAGGCTATATTTTAATCCATTAGTTTTGAGAGAGAAGGAAACTTTCCATTCTCTTCATTCTCCTTACTGTTGGTTCTTCGAGAGTTACCAAAGACTCTTCGGGAGCTTGACCGACCCTAGGCCGATTGCCTCCCCGTAACCTCCGGCAACTCCTCCTTTCCTTTCCGAACGGCCGTGGCTCTCCAACTTCGGTAACTCCTTCCCCTTTCTTCCTATATAAACCACCATTTCCCACCACCATCTTCACCACCATCTCTTTTTCCTCCAAATTCTCCAAGCCTTAGCCTTCCCCCACCCGATCCCGGCGAACCCGACCCCTGGTCGACCCCCTCTAGCCGGCGCACCCTTCTGTAGCCGGCGCCCCGTCGCTCGTCGTTCCCGGGCCGCCCGCCCCCTCCTGTGCGAGTGTCCGGCCCCGTTACGCTGCTGACCGGTGTTTCTCTGTCTCCGGCGAGCTTCCGAACGTGACCCGCTGTCCGATCCATTCCCGAGAATTATCCCGCGGCTCCCCGACCAACGGATATTGGGTAATTTCTATGTAATCACAGTAGTTCGTCCCTCCCTGGTGTCTGTGATGATAATTTTGGTCCACAAATTTCTTCGGAAATTTGGTTTTCGGTTGCGTGCTTGGTTTCGGAAATTTTCAAAACCACTGTTATATGTTATTTCTGTGGTTTTCTGGATTTCTGTGTGTTCTGTGGTTTCTTTGAGATATTTCGGAAATTCCGAGGGAGTTGGAAATGATTTCTGGAATTTTCGGGTTTGTTCTGATGGTTTGGAATTTTCCGAGGAACTTTCGGAAAAGTTCTGTTGGTTGCTGTGATGTTTCCAAGATGGTTTCGGAATTTCCAAATAGTTTTGGGTTTTCCGAATACGTCTCAGGAACGTAATTTTTCTGTATATAAATTCATATATATTTGGTTCTCTTGATTCGGGACTTATATTGGAGTTTGTTGGCAAATTTTCCAGTTTTTGGGTTGACCGAAAATAGAGGAAGTGCTACCGGATTTTTCTATAATATCTAAATATAATTTTAAAAAAAATGGTTTTTTCGGAAAAGAATATTATTTTAAATTTTGGGCGACGACCGTATTAGTCAATGGGCCCTGGCTAAGTGCAAACGAAACCGGTTTCGCCCGGACGTTGAGGCATTAGCCTATATGACGATTGGACCAATATCTGAGACTCATTATTAAATTTATTTTAATTTAATTGTAGGATTTTTTAAGAGACTAACAAATGTATTCTTCTTATTTAAATTTATGTAAAAAGGTCTGTAATAGGGCATAAGCTCATTTGTTTATTCATGCTGTGAGAAAGTGTAATAGCTTAGGTGTTATTTTGTTTTCTTTTATTCTCTGGTTGATTTTCTGTCATGAGAACGTAGTATAAAATAATAATTATTAATTTTATTTTAAAAAGAAAAATAATAAATGTTTTATCACTTAGAAGTTAAGTTGTAAAATTTTAAAATAGAAATTCATGTATTTCTCATTAAAAAGGAAAATCTTAGTTTTATATTTATAGAATACTAAGTTTTTCCAAATAAATCAATAAATACAATTTTTCTAGAAATTAAATATAAATTGATGTTTCATAATTATAACGCACCGATAATCGCATTTTGTTTGTGTTAGCTAAATAAAGATTAAAATTGACTAGGACAAATTAGAGATTGAAACTAGCACATCTAGTATGGCAATTTTGGAATCTAAGACCGACTTCTCGATTGTAGGATTTCGAGGACAAATCTGAAATTCAATCTCGGAGTCATTACCCTCATTCCAGTCAAAACCAAGGCAAGTACATTTTGTGTTAGTTTACAATTATTTAACGGGTAATTTCAGGGGGGGTGAACTTTAGAATAATTATAGAAAAGGGGGTAAGTTTAACAATTTTACAAATAAAGGGGTGATACGACATGTCAAATGGCGCCAGCCCCTTGGCTCCCTCTTGACGACATCTATGATGGCGCCAAAGGGCTGCCACCCCCTCGGCGCTATCTATGATGTTGCCAGACATCCTTCCCCCCCTTTTGGCGCCATCCTCCATGTCGCTGAGCCACCCAACGTTCATATTTCCAACGTTCACATTTCTAACGTTCGTATTTGTGACCGTTGGAGATGGCATCTATATAAACGAGGTGATTGTGAGAGAATTTCATTCCCACTTCACTCTTTCTATTCTTCCTTCCACTTTCTATTAGCAGCCCTCTACAATCTTCAAAATTTTCTACAGAAGTCCATTTTTTCGATATGGATCAGAGCCTAAGAATATTGTGCTCACATGGAGGTTCAGTAAATGGGTTATCATACGAAGGCGGTTTTACACAACTTTTTTTAACCGATCGTATTACTACATTAGATAGTTTACGAACTTTGATTATTAACTCTTTTTCTATTCGATATGAATTTATTTTACGACATATTTTCGTTTCTCATTGTTTGTTGATAGATTCTGATCAAGCATGGAATTTTGTTCTTGAAGTTAATTTGCAATCGCCATTTATAAGTATTTTTGTTACTGAAGTTTCTCCACCACTTGAAATGTTTTCACGTCCACGTGCTTCTAATTATGAAGTGGGTGGTAGTTTTTCTCGACCACTTCCAACTCATGAAGAAGAACGACCAGTAGAACCACCTATTAATGATGATTTTGATGATTTTCAAACTATTGAAAATAGTGATGATTTAATTGAAAATATAGATGATTTTGATGATACTCTTAGTAGTAGTACCACTCCTGAATTATTTGTCGGACAACAATTTGCTACACGACTTGAGTTTAGGAATTTTGTAAGTAATGTAGCAATTGAACATAACTTTACATGTTCAACCGGTAGTATGAACAATTCTAGGGGTATTATTTATACTTGTGATCAACCAGCTTGTAATTGGAGGGTATATGCTAGACCCCTTGGCACAGGACAAATTTTTTTCATTAGTACATTAGAAAGTCGGCATTCTTGTTTAAGTGGACTAACAAGAGGATGCCATCCACTAGCTACTGCTAAGTGGATTAAAAATAAGATTATTGATATAATTAGGGATAATCAGTCTTATAGTCCATCGCAAGTAGTAAAGGATATCCGTAGAGAACATCATATACAAATTTCTTATGGCAAAGCTTGGAGAGCCCGAGAAATGGCATTAGCTGAAATAAATGGTAGTTATGCTGATGCCTATGCTAGTCTTGAAGAGTATGGTTTAAGAATTTTGGAGACAAATCCAGGCAGTAGAGTTTGTATAAAAACCACCGAAGACAATAGCTTTAAAAGAATTTTTATTTGCTTCAAAGCATGTATTGATGGTTTTTTAGCAGGTTGTTTACCAGTTATTAGTATTGATGGTACATTTCTTTCATCTAGATACCAAGGTACACTATTTATTGCTTGTGCTCATGATCCTAATTATCAGTTATATCCAATTGCTTATGCTGTTGCTGAAGGTGAGAATACCGATTCATGGACATGGTTTCTAAACTGTTTAAGAAATACTTTTGAAAGATATTTAGATCACTGGAGTAGATTTTCATTTATATCTGATAAACAAAAGGGACTGATAAATGCTATGCGTGCTATTTTTCCAGAATCACCACACTTCTTTTGTATTCAACATTTTAAACAGAATTTAAAATCTGTCACCCGGATTACAAAATTTCATCGAATGTTAGACTCTCTTGCTAGATCGTATAATAAAACGGATGCTGACTATAGATTTGAAATAATCAAAGCCGAAAATATTGACATGTTTAACTGGCTTATTGGGGTGAATGATGAAAATCGTAGTTTTGAACACTGGATAGCTGCTTATTCTTCTCATCCTAGATTAGATATTTACACTTCAAATCTTGCAGAATGTTTCAATAGTTGGGTTAAGAATCTACGTGACAAACCGATAACAATGCTACTCGATGGAATTAGAGCAAAGATTATAACGCTTCAGGAGAAGAATAGACTCCATGCTGAAAACCTAGAAACATGATTCTGTCCAAGATTCATGAAATCAATGGCAAGTATAAATAGACAAAAACATTACTTGCAAATGTTACGCATTGATAGTTGCTTATATAAAATATTAGATTGCAAAACCAGTCGAACCTACGTAGTACGCTTGAACGAGAGCTATTGTTCTTGTTTAAGATGGTTTCATACACTTATGCCATGTATACATGCATGTTATGCTTGTAAGTCTTCCAACAACATTAATATTGAACTGTTTTATTCTTCAATATTTTCTACTGACAAGTTGAAAAGTGTGTATATGTCGCATATGGAACCAATTCCAGTACCGTACGAGCTTGAAGCCACTCAGACGCGAGGACCAATTGGAGTACCAGACGTTAGACGCAAAGCTGGAAGACCGAAGAAGAAGCGCATCCCTTCAAGCAATGAATCTACAAGAGATTTGCGTTGTAGTAACTGTCATGGAGTTGGACACAACAGAAGAAAATGTACTAGTCAACCTATGTAGTAGCTGATGCATTCAAGTTGATAAATAAAGATGTAATCAAATGACAAAAAGAAATACTCTGTACATTTTACATATTGAATATGAATATAAGTTTTACTATTTTCTAGCCAAATATTTCCAAAGAGTTTTGCGAATACTAGTCCTACGCCTTGGATGCTCCGGTTCTGGGGCTACCACCGGTTCAGGAGAATCCTCCTGAGCTGGCCTAGGAGTCACAATCGCTTGGGGTAGCTGCTCTCGCCGGCATAACCAGATGTTCCCTCGCCGGCATAACCAGATGTTCCCTCCCCGGCATAACCGGATGTTCCCTCGCCAGTAGCTTGGTAAGATGTCCCCTCTCCATAAGGCGCCTCATCTGCAGAATGATAGAATGTCTCCTCCGGAGGATGATAGGGTGCCTCCTCGCCAGGATGATAAGACGACTTACGACTCTGTCTTTGACTAACATTGCCAGTTGGATAATCTGGAGGAATATATACAGGAGGCATGTGGGGTGCAGGACCATACTTAAGATCTCGTTCCATACCCTCCAAAATACGTTGTACTAGATTGAAAGTGCTAGCATAATCTCTATCGATAATGGCTTGAACCATTTCTGGACGCTAAATTTGAAAACATGTCAATTAATAAATGATAACTAAGACAACGTTGTTCAAATAAATAATACTTACCAATTGACATATGTTATCTATAAATCATCGCATACTGCAGTCATCCACGGCTCTATTAGTGAACCGTATCTCTTCAAATGTGTATGCTCTGTTACCTATACGTGGTGCTCCATACCAACGTCTGTATGTAATATCACCTAACCCTGAATCGTTAAAACCTGACATATAAGTTGACAATTAAACACATAAAATTAAACAAGATATTAAATTTGCACTTACAATCTTCATGGGATTGAACAGGTCGTGACATGTTCAATATATTATATCGATCGGATCTCGTGTTCCATTCATGGAGATAACGTTGAATTCTAGCAAGCCGTCCACTTTTGTTGTGGCTTATATATTCAGGCGCATTAGGAATAGTTTGTACGAGACCGAACTGGCGAAGAACACGATCGGCAGGGTGGTACATGGTCCGAAAATCATATAAGATGACCACGTTATAATGACTATTGGGATATGACATCCTTTGGATGTCGGGAGCATCGGCGCGTATAATATACGGCATCCACGTAACCTATATCAGATTTTCTCAAGTCAATACATAAGCATAATTAAACACAAATGTAATATTAATTTTTACCTCGTCATGTGTTAGAGAGTCAAATTCGGTACGATAGATAGAGCCAACCGGATGTCCACAATGTGCTTGGTCCACCACATCAGTAGTCCAACGTCTACCTACTGGAAAGACACCTAATTCGCGGCTAATGCTAGTCACTGGTCTACCGATCGCAAAATGCTCATATGTCCAGATCTAAGTACAAACAATAATACAAAATTAGATTATGTTAAGTAACATTAATACTCTCTAGAATAATAAAATACCTGTAGGAGTGACATGCATCCAGTTAAATTTTTGCTCATATCTTGTAAAGAGCTCGCAGTCACAAACTCTGTCAGAGAAGCATACAAGTAAGCCAAGACTGCGGCTCCCCATGCATAGCGTGTCGGGTGAACCAAATTTTCCAGAAAAGGAAGAAGTCGAACAGTAATCCGACATCCGGTTGCGTTCGGAAAGAGAACTGAACCACATAGAGCTAGTAGATACGCCCTCGTGCAGCAAACAATCTGTAACGTACGGTACTATGAGCTCCATATTCTCAATATAAAATACATTAATAAACCGGATGAAGTTAAATACCCGCTCTTCGTCAACGTTAACTGGACCGTCAATTTTACGGTCTAGATCCATGAAGTTTCCGCGCAACCAGTTTATGGTGACGTCGGATCTTACATTTGTATCTTCGGGCGGATCAATACCGAGATACCGTCTAATTGTAGTAGCAGCGCTTGGTTGATTATCAAAAAATATAGGCTCACCTGTAATTTTAAATTAGGTTTCTATATAAAATTTTGCCCCAAATTTATATTTAACAAATATTTTACCTACAATAGGTAACCCTAAAATATTGGCTACATCCAGTAGAGTTACGGTCATCTCTCCTACCGGCAATTGGAAAGTGTTGCGTTGTGGCCACCAACGTTCCACTAGAGAAAATATTAAATCTCTGTCGTGCAACAAGAATCGAAGCTCATCTACATATCCAAAACCAAATGCGTTCACTAAGCCCTTTTGATATGTATTTATCTGCCATGTGGCGTAGTTTGTAGCGTTACGCCATTGTCCACGTTCACGCAACCGTACGTCCGGCTTGTAATCAAATAACTACAAATGAAACGAATGACAAAAATTAACTATAATTCAATATACAATAAAATAACGATTAAATATGAACTTTTAAATTATTACCTCTCCGGTAAACACCAATCGCGATATGTGATTTTTTCTTTCTTGTTCCTCTCTTTCAGTCGTCGGCCCGCCGGGAATACGACCATCGTTTCCAGCATTCATCTTCTCAGACTCTTAGCTCTTCAGCTCTTTTTTTTTTTTGAACTAGTTTCTTTTTCGCTCTTCTTTCTCTATGTGATTGTATATGTTCTGCCACTCGAACCCTCTTATATACATCTTTCACTCCTACCACCCGTGAGGAATCTAAGAAACTAAATCCTCAATTATAATTACATGGTAGAAATTTACATAGGAGGGAGAGAAAGTTAGCTTATAGACAAATGAAAAGGGAGGGGGAATAATCAACATTTGAAAGGAGGGAAGAAAACAAAGTTCACGTAAAAGTGGGAGGGAAAAAGGGAGGGGGGGAAGGATGTCTGGCGACATCATAGATGGCGCCGAGGGGGTGGCAGCCCTCTGGCGCCATCTTAGATGTCGCCAAGAGGGAGCCAAGGGGCTGGCGCCATTTGACATGTCGTATCATCCCTTTATTTGTAAAATTGTTAAACTTACTCCATTTTCTATAATTATTCTAAAGTTCACCTCCTCCATGAAATTACCCAATTATTTAATAATCGTTTTATTGCAAGTTTAAACCACGATGCAACACGGAACTCTCTCTGAGAGCACTGACTGATTGACTGTTGGGTACTGGGGGAGTAGTGTAATGAGTATGATCACATCCAAAGCAATAACTTAGAACTGTATTAGTTTATCCCTCATACACACGGGGATAAGCCATATCATTCACTGTACAACCTAATCCGGTCATATTCATTGCATATTCATATCACAATATTTTAACTGCTGGAGAACTGTTTATTTCAAATTGTTTAAAAGTGCATAACTCTATTATTATTTCAATTGTTGGATTATCATGAATTGTACTTTGCTCCCTCCTGACTGGAGACCCAATATTTTAGGTGTCACTGATGATTGCTGAGCTATAGCAATAGCTACTATGACCCAGTACCATATTCTGCTGAGTTACCGGGACCCCTTTGAGGACGCAGATCCTGAGGCTGACGAGACAGCCATTCTAGCTAGTTCGAGTTTCTTTTATTAGAATTTTTGTAGACTTGAATTCAGTATTTCCTTTCAGCACTTTCAATTACTGATGTATTACATTTTGGTTGATTAATAAAAGTTTTAAAATTCCCGAATAATCAATTGTGACAAATGTATAGATGTTGTTGTTGATTACCTGCATGAGTGATACAGCTTACTGCCGCCGTCTCAACAACGGTGCAGGCTGGACATGATCCGATTCGACCCAAGAAATTGGGACCGGGTCGTGACAAATTCAAACCTAACTAAATTGAAATCGAGCTCGTTAATCTTGAAATCAAGCTTAATGAGTTTGAAATAAAGTTGAACGAGCTTGAAATCAAGCTTAACAAGCTTGATTTTGAGCTTGTTTATCAAGCTTGAATCAAACTTTCTTATCAAGCCAAGCTCGAGCTCAAACCAAGCCAAGCTCAAGCTTAATATAAACAAGCTCGAGCCAAGCTCAAGCTCTAAAATAAAAAATTTATCAAGCTCGAGCTCGAGCTTGAGCTCGATTAATTCTAGTCAAGCCAAGCTCAAGCTTACCAAAGCTTGGCTCGGCTTGGCTCGTTTACAGCCCTAGTCCGGGTCTTCTACAACCATCACGTACTCTTCTACACTAAAGCATTATGACTAAGTTTGTTGGAGAAGAAAAATACTAAGTTTACTATCAAAAAATTTACAATTATCTTACAATGCACACCCATTTTTTGCTAACATGATCCCATCCGATCCCTCCGGTCTCATCTGGTCTTGCGTCTCCCCCAATCAAAGGATACCATGTAGGCGGTTGCAAAATTTACAACCAAAATTGGTTGTAAGCATAGCATTTCCCGTTGGAGAAAGCCTTCTACGAGTTTAGACATGAATAGACCTGTCAATTGGGCCAGGCCGGCCCAGCCCCACACGAGTCGGCCTGAAAAATTGGCCCATGTGTCGCCTCGGTCCGATTAATCGTGGGCTCGGTTCGACCCGGGGCCACGTATATTGGCCCATAATACAGGTCCAGCCAGGGGCGGATGTACGTGGGTGTCATGGGGGACGGGGCCTAGTAGTGAGCGGTGGATTTGAAAAGATTGTGGAGTCAGGAAAGCTGGGGGTGTGTGTGCCCACAGTGGAGAAATAAAGCAAAGCAGCAGTAGCAGCATATGATGCGGGTGGGGTCCACACCACTACCACACACAAAAAGGGCTTTGCTATGCCTACAACCAAATGCTTACAACCTCCACGTGTCGGACTTCGATTGGAGGAGGGAGGAAAGTGGTGGGGTTGGATGGAGCCCATGTAGCAAGGGGTGAGAGGGGAGGTGGGACCCATGTGTAAAGGGTGGGGGAGAGAGGTTATAAGAAAGTTGTAAGCATTTGGTTCATACTTAACATTTTTTCCAAAAAAACAAAACAAAGAAGAAGCTACTTCAAGTATTCAAGCCAGCAAGCACTCATAGCAAACATTACAATAACCCATTAACCCTACTATTTTCTTTTTTCTCTTCTTCTTCTTCTGATGACTGAGCTTGCCCCCACCAAAAAAAAAACAAAATTTTTTTTGTAGGGAATAATTTATACTTTTTTAACTAAAAATTAGCCATTTGGGATTGTTTGGAGTGATTTGTATGTTCAGTTTTTAATTTTATACTTTGTTTCTATATGTTCAATATTTGTTGGAAATGTTGTCTCCGAACTCCTTATAATTGTGGTCCAATAGAATATCATTATGGATCTGCCACTGGGTCCGGCCTGATCCAACCCGAAGTCCAAGTCCGCCCCGGCCCGAAGCTCGATCCAGTTGCAACATTCCTGCACAATCTCTTTGATTTGTCCCAATTTCTACCGGATAACAGCAGTGTTGTCACTTTCACAATGAAAAGAAAAGAAAAATATGTACACAACAAACACTCTGGCTTCCAAATATGACTTGTACCACTGCCTAAAGCAACAAGTGCAAGTGGTTTTGCCCTATGTTATTATTATGATTATAGTGTAATAGTGAATTGAAATGAAATGAATGTTTGTACTGAATTGATTTGAAATTCAATTCAACTCATTTCAATATATATCAGTTGCAAGTTGCTACAACAACAACATACATGCCTGAATCCATACATCTGCTTAGTCAAAGTCACTAGTTGTTTGCCATTAGATACAAGTTTTACCGTGCATGTCTCACTTCACTTGGTCACATATATATGGCCAACCATGTAGAGGCATTTATACTATACAAAAACAATTGATTGATCAAAGAAATAAAAACACATGAATGATATGTATATACTGAACTGAATAGAATTAAAATGATGGTCTCCAGTGCGACCCGGCCCAGTCCCTTATATTGGGTCGCGTCTGGTCCGGCCCGATCCGACCCAAAGTCTGTTGTGCCGTAGGTCATGTGTCGAGATGGACTTAATATTTTCATCCATAATCCGGTCCGGCCCGCTACAGCTCATGGGCTCAAGAGGCCCGAGCCCGGCCCACTCAAATTTCGTGCCGGGCCGGAGCTCTAGACGTGAACGAGCTCTTAAAAGTTATTTATTTTCTTTGTCTGAACACAAAAAAAAAGGAGAAAAAATAAAATAGTTTCCAAATAAAATAAAAGTAGACGGAAAATTAGTTTTTTTCACCCATTTCAAGAATTCACTTTTTTATGTCAATTTTCTGCCCATGGAAAAAAAGAAAGAAAAAGAATTGATATCTTTTTCTTTGTTTTCCATGAATCAAAGAATTAATAGTAACCTATTCATTCACTATAAATTCATATTGGATCTTGATATTTAACTATGGTATATACAAAAAGAGAAATATTTTATTATGACTTCAGTTTTTTTTTTTTTTTTTTTTTTCAAATTTCAATATATCAAGCTGTCAACAATAAAGAAGAATTGAGTTCATTTTTGTTCACCTACCAAAACTAAAGTGTTTGTTCACCCTCCAATAATGAATGGATACGTGTCAATTTTTTTAGTTAAAACTACTTTGAATGTTTAAAAACCACTTCCAAAGTGGTTTATGTTGAATGAATTTGATATGTATCAATTTATTATTGGAGGATGAACAAACATGCTAGTTTTGATGGGTGAACAAAAATGAACTCAAGAAGAATTAACATTCCTGTTGAATGCAAAAGACATTCATTTGAAAATGATTGATGCAATAGACATTCATTAACCAGGCAACTGAGTAGACTATTTCTCATTTGGTCGTACAAAAATACACCAAAATCTTATAATTTTGATAGTTATCTTTAAATATTATTATTGAGAGCGGGTCGAGTTATCTCAAAAGGATAAGGAAAAAATAGGAGAGAGAGAGAGAGAGAGAGAGAGAGAGAGAGAGAGAGAGTTTCAACGTTTTTTTATCGGTAGAATTTATGTGGACTTGAACCTTATACATTTTGAGGTTCGGACCAAATCTTGAAAATCGAGATATGGAAGTGGGGGAAGACTGCTCTCATAATTTCCCCTTGCACTTTGAAAAGCATTAAACGAATACCAAACAGGGTGGCATTTATGCTTCTACAATGAGGTATCATCACCATTTAACTTGCTTGCTTGCTGCTGAACAAGTATTTGCTATGGCAACAACTATACAACTGCACTACAACTATACAACTGCACTACAACTGAACTATACAACTGCACTACAACTTTTAAAGTGCATAGCACAACATTCTTCGATTGGCACTTGGCAGTGGCTCTGTTAAATCACAAACCATATAAACAAACTCGAATTGAGATAAAAGGAAGAAGAAAACTTCACTACATCAAGTCAAACAGCACAGAGCTGTTCAT
Source organism: Iris pallida (assembly GCA_029216955.1). NCBI lineage: Eukaryota > Viridiplantae > Streptophyta > Magnoliopsida > Asparagales > Iridaceae > Iris > Iris pallida. The sequence continues at coordinate 43,439,028 of JANAVB010005597.1, forward strand.
TGTAGCAACACATTTTAGTACAAGAACTCTCGCTAGGATCAAATGAATGAAGCTAAATGCTTCACGAAGCTGAAATTAGAAAACGAAATGATTTGATAACACAACACATCTAAGTGAAACAAGAAAAAGAAGAAGAATAAAACATTAGGACCGTGTGGTTATTGATTCCTTCTCACGAAGAAGTAACATGGCTCCTCAGCCTGCTCGATCGCCTGACAGGCGTCGCCACTTCCTCGTCCTTAGACCCCTGGTACGAACGAACACAGATGAACAAATGCAAGTTATGGTGATTATATATATCGAGCTTCATTATATCTACAAATTAAGAGAGAAAAAAGGATCAAACCTTCTTCGCGGAAAGCCTCTCGTAGGTCGTAAAACTGCCATATGACACGGAAGAAGACGCCGTGGAGTCCCTCCTCAGCCTCCTCTCGCGGCTCAAGTTGTCCTCCTCCTCGCTTCTCTTCATCTGCTGATACGGAGAAGTGTTGTCCAAGCCACTGCTCGCTACAGAATGAACAAAATCCGTCGAGTCCTGTTGGAGAGGAGACCCTTTGCCTTTGGTAGGAGGAGTGCAGGTTCTGCAGCTGTTGGAAATTGAACCCCCGCTGCTGCTGCTTCTCCTCTTCTGCTTCATGTAAAGAGAGGCTGCGACGGCGACGAGCAGTAGGACTGCTGAAGACAATAGCCCCATCATAGCTCGAGAACTTGTATTAGAGATCTGAACTAGCACGCTGGAATCCGAACTAGCAGGCTGGATATGACTAAGACCTTGATGGTTTTCTTCGATGTTGGTTGCGCCGTTCTCACGGACTTCGGTTTCGAACCCTTCAGCTGTAGGTTCCATGTCATTCACATTTTCGATGTTGGTTGCGCCATTCTCAGGGACTTCGATTTCGAACTCTTCGGCTGTAAGTTCCATGGCATTCACATTCTCTTCCACTTCGTTCACGGCTTCGGACTCCATCTCGATGGCTTCAGACGCCTCTTCCAAGACCACCTCTGTTTCAGCTTCTGCATCTTCGTTCGCATCTCCAGACGCCTCCAACTCAACCGCTTCACTCTCAGCCTCAAGTTTCGTATCCATGGCATTCACATTCTCTTCCACTTCATTCACAGCTTCAGACTCCATCTCAATAGCTTCAGACACCTCTTCTTCCATGGCCACCTCTCTTTCAGCTTCCGCATCTTCATTCGCATCTTCAGACACCTCCATCTCAATAGCTTCGTTCTCGGCCTCGTGTTTCGTATCCTCGGCTTCTATAACCTCCTCTGAGACTTCCGCCTCCTTCTCCTCTGCTTCATCTTCTGCGCTGCCATTGCTCGCGACCTCTAAAACCTCCAATTCATCCTCAATTCCTTGCTTGGCTCTAGTTTCGTGCTTATAGACGAAATCTGAGCCTATAGCCTCATCTTCAACTAAGGATGTTACGTTCACTAGACTAACCAAACCAACTTCTTCTGAATATGCAACAGAAATTAAGTAGGCAATGTAGTCACTCGACCAGTGCTTGAACCTACCGGCCAGATCGTGTAATTTCATACTAGCAAGCGCGCGATACTCCAACAGTCCTGCTGGTGGGTGGAAAAGCTTGACGAAAGACCGATCATTCGTCGCGGAAGAAGATGAAAAAGAAGGAATGATGGGAGAGTCTGACAAGCGCATGAAAACAAATGCAATGGCCACAACCAAAAGGATGGGGACCAGTTTGGATCTCCTAGAGAGCATAGGCTTGGAGGGTTCGGATTCCGGTTCGGGTTCCGCAGCAACACGGGTCACGCCCGAACCTTCCTCCTCTTCGACTTCGGAAGGGATAGAGGGACTGGAATACTCTTCCTCCTCGGAATCCTTCTCCTCGGTGGCGGCGACAGCGCCACCGCACTCTTCGCTCTCGGAAGAGAAGCTGTCCTCGAGCCGCTTCCCGTCTCCTTCCGTGCCAACGTAGTTCTCGATTCTTGGGTTAGGCCTGTAGTGAAGGAACTGAGGCCTAGGGGAGAGGTAGTTGGTCTTGGGATCGTAAGGAGGAGGATCAGCGCCAGCCGGCGAAGGCGAAGAAAAGGAAGGAACGGCAACGGAGTTTGTGTTCTTGATCTCATAATTCGACGAAAATATCTCAGGGGAAGCGATGAGGCCCGTGTTTGATTTCAGCACCCCCACCTCCTCGAGAGAATCGGAGGAGATCGAAGAAGATACCTCGTGATTCCTCTCCTGGAGGATCTTCTTCCTCGGGGACGGGGCGGCGACCTTCGGGGACGGGGCGGCGACTTTCGAGGCCGCGGAGATGGTCGGCGCCATGAAGCTCTTGGAAGCCCTGGGGGCGTGGACCGCCGGGGACCGCGCCCTTGCTGCAGGCTTGTTCTCCTTCGAGTGGTGGTCGAAAGGGTCCTTGGAGCAAGAACTCCTCAGCTGAGGGTCTGCCAAAAAAAGAAAGAAAAGGATTAGTCAAGAAGAAACAAAGTGGGAAGCAATGGTGCAACAACAAGAGAACGTGTACCTATGGAAAATGATGGTTTAGATGGAAAAGAAGAAGCGGTGCTCTTCCTGAGGAAATTGTTGCCATCTGGGGTTTTGGCTCTGCTTGGATTTGGGGACGGAGATCTTGCTGTTGCCATTTCTTGGTGTGTGCGTCTCTAGAGGAATTGAGAGGGAATTGTGGGGGGAGGAGAAGTGGAGGAATAGGGAAATAAATCAATGTTGGGATAAAGGGAGATCGGCAGTAGTAAAGAGAGGAGATCGTTCTTTCTTCTTTTGCTTCCAACGGCTAGTTTCCTCTCCTCTTTCTATTTTGAAAAAAGTGACCGTTAGGAATGGAGTTTTGAACCGTTATAGAAAAAAGCATGCTCAAATTTAAACCCGTAGCTAAAGCTTAAACCAAGTATTCTAAACTTTTTTTTTTTTTTTTTCCTATATTATACGTATTTTTTTGGGCTAATTAGAATTTAGTCCCTGATTTTTTATTATTTGTTTTATTTTTTGGGTTTGTTATCGACACTCTTAAAAATGTCATCCTGCACACTCTCTTTAATTTTATATCATTCAAATTCTAAATATACCTAATATATCTATGTATTAAATATGACATTAATTTGTACAAACATGGAGAGAGGAGTGCATGATGACATTTTAGGAGTGACAATAATGTTAATATATGGACATTTTTGAAATTTGAATATTAGAAAATTAAAGTGGAATATATGATGATATTTTAGAAGTGCCAATAACGAAATTATTTTTTTCTTTCCATTATACCCTCCCCAGTTTATATATATGAAGGTTTCATTTGTCACACCAACGTGTCACCCCCATTGCCCCCCTCACCCATCGGGCCTACACCGCGAATTTTGCACCCCTCTCTAATGGAGGGGCGACACGTGGCTTGCAGGCCAGGACAGCGGTCCAACCCCGCTTGCAACGTAGCACTGTTGTATTTTGGAGTTCCAAATCAATTTGGATGCCAACCTGGAAGATTTTGATATAGAGATTTTACAAAGTCCAATTTCTAAAATCTATAGAATAATTGAGAATTGGAGGCGATGCACCAATCAGTTCGGACAAGGCAATGAATTGAACTACTTCTTAATTGTTGAGATATCTTCTGAAAGAGAAATTACATGCCGAAAAGCCATTTAAGTCCAAAATGTGATGGAGAATTGATCCTCCTTTGTGTTTTTGAGAGGTTGAAAAGAAGCCGCTCAACATAATCCCTAAGTCGTCTTGAGCCGACCCAAATATTGTACCAAAATGATGTCCACCTAACCTGCAGATACAAATCTTCCAAAAATGGACTTTACTGTATCGATGTCCTGATCCTACAATACCCACTAAGAGCATCATTAGTAGTTGGGGTAAAGTGCATTTAAACCCTCCTTAGAGTTGCCTCGTTCGCAAAATAAGACCTTTTAGAAAACTTATGCAGTTTGCACCTCCCGCAAACCCTGTTTTGAGCAGAATACCCCTTTCCGTCAAAATAACGTCAGAAGTAGCCGTTAGCATCCAAATTTAGGAGAGAGGAATTATTCTACTCCCCAAAATATCCCTCCATTTGACCGTTGGGGACAGCAGCCTATTCCATTCCTTCTCTATATATAGGATAGTGGAAACTTGTTTGAAACATTACACTTAAAACACACACTTTCTATTTTCTATATATTAATCCGGTAGGCTGTAGGGAAAATAACGTTTTTTTTTTTATTCCTTTTTATTTTACTTATTTGCTATCATTTAATGTGTTGAAATTTTTTCTTACCTACAGATTTCCAATCCAACTGCAAATTATGGCCAGTAGCTCTCAATCTTCATTCTCAAGACGTCCAAATAGAAATTACGGCAGAACAATTTGTTGCTATTGTGGATTAATTAGTCCACTGAAGACTTCATGGACACCAACCAATCCTGGAAGAAGATTTTACGGGTGTGCAAATTTTTCAACAAATTCTTGTGGTTTTCTACTATGGGAGGATGAGAAACTTTCAGAACACTATCAAATTCTAATGTGGAATTTAATAAAAGAAGTAAAGGAGCATCGAGGCCAAGGTTTACAGCCTATTCCAAGAGGATCGACAGAGGCGGTGGCAGCAAATGAACCCAGACCATGCTTCAACATACATATGTTGCAATTTATTTTAGGATTTTTGACATGTTTAGTACTATTTAAGTTATTCGTTTAAGAAATACGGATGTGATGAATGTTGCAGTTGCAATTCAAGTATTGTACCCAGATCATATTTGACATGTTTTGTATCAAGATTTACAATTAAAGTTTCCAATCCAAGCAACATTTGGAAATTGCCAATGTAAACTGCAGTGAGCTGCAAATGAACTGCAGTGAGCTGCAAATGAACTGCAACATTTGGAAATCAAAATCAAATGTTCATCAACACATAAAAATGAATTGCCAATGAGCTGCAAATGAACTGCCATCAAAATCAAGTTGCCAATGGAACACACTACTGCCATCAAAATCAAATGTTCATCAACATATCAACCCTTTAAACAGACATCAAAATCAAATATTAACCAATGCAACTGCAACAATATAAACTGGTTCATCAACATATAAACTTTCTTCAATATAAACTGGCAATATTCACTATAAACTGGTTCATCAACATATAAACTTTCTTCAATATAAACTGGCAATATTCACCAATGTAACTGCAACAATATAAACTGGCAATATTCACCAATGTTCATTCAACATATAAACTGGCAATATTCACCAATGTAACTGCAACAATATAAACTGGCAATGTTCATCCATTCATTTCACAATATAAACTTTCTTCAACAATATAAACTGGGAATGTTCATCCATTCATTTCATCCAGCACAATATAAACTACTTAAACACATTACATCCATTCATTTCATTCATTTCTTAAGAGTTCAAAAGCTGCACATCCAAAATAGTGCCTCCTACAGCAACATTCAGCATGCTTGTATACTGCAGGAAAAAAGGAAGAATAGTTAGGGATAGTGCTGAAATGAAGAAGTGTTATGAACATGTGTAGCATGACAAACCTTGGTAGGGACAGCAGCAAGACCAAAATAATAGTGCCTCGTACAGCAACATTCAGCATGACAAAATGATAAACTTGGTAGGGACAGTGGCTCAGATGAGTTAGTGAGTAAAGGATAACAGGTCACCAAAATGATAAAGTGTCACGACCCGCACCCAGTATAGGGGCACGAGAAGTGGGTACGTCCAGCCTACGCCGCAGTGTCGGCGGTAGTAAGCTGTCCTAGGTTGCTAACTAATCTCATGCAGTGAATATAAAAAGTACTTGTCCAGATATCAGCTCCGAATGGAGGGCAAGTAAAGGGTATGATCTACTCAAACACAGTCTAAAACACGAAAAGATAACACAGAAGTTATACCTAAGGAATTAAAGACAACAATAACTAACTACTAAAATAATACACCAATATCTCAAACCAACTTAATACAGACTCAATATCTTAACTGTCACGACCCGGTCCCCAAATACTTGGGTCGAATCGGATCATGTCCAGCCTGCACCGTTGATGAGACGGCGGCAGTAAGCTGTAATCCATGTGCAGGTCATTCAACAACATTTAAGACTAAAATTGCCACAATAACATTTATTCGATAATAAAAACTTGTCCAGTACAAAAGTTTAAAGACCATAAACTGAAGTAAATCTAACTAACACCAACAGCATCTAAGGAGACGCCGTGCCATCATCGTCAGGTAGTACCGCCGGGTACAAATCAGGATTGTTGAACAATAGCTCTGAGTCCTCAGATACTCTGGAATAGGTCATCCTCAGTGTAACCTAAAAATGTTGGTCTCCAGTCAGGAGGGAGCAAAGTACAATTATAAAAATCTACAATTCAACTAATAATTAGCAATTTGCAATTATAAACAATTTAGAAATACAATATTTTTCAACAGTTCTACAATTGAAAACATGTGATTTGAGTAAGTAACGACTATGACCGGTTTGGGATGATTCACTGATATGGTCCGGCCTATCCCCGTGTGTGAGAGGGGTAAGCTCGTACAATTAGATTCAATGAGGGGTATTGGTCATAGACGCTACACTACTCCCCCAATATCCCGAGTCAATTAGATTCAATGAGGCAATGAGACAATAACAATCAATACTCTAGGAGAGAGTTCCGTGTAGAAATGTGGTTTAAGCATGCAAGATTACTATTACTAATTAAATTGCAAACAATCACAACTGTACTTGCCTTAAACTTGATCAAACTGGAGAGTCGGTACTTCGGGGTTAACAGTCAGAAACCTCCTCGAACCCTACATTTCGGAAACTTATTTCAGAAGCAATCACAAGTTATCTAGTTACAATCTCTATTTGTCTTTCCTAGTCAATTTTAGTTAACCACAACGTTTACTAGTGCGTTGTTTTAGAAAGTCAAAATTACTTTGGTTTTTCGAGAAAACTTGTATTTTATCAAATTACGTACAAAACTTGGTATATATTCATTTGAAAACTTTGACTTAAAATATAAAGAATAAATTTTCTTTTCCTTAAAAATGAGAAAATCATGAGTTTATAATATCTTTAATTTTTCCTACGCTTTCCACAAACCCAGAACATAAAATAAAAATTATTTCCTACTTATTACAGGCCTGGGCTTATGCCCTTACAATTACAATAAATTGAAATAAGAAAAGAAACTGGTTAGTCCGAAAAATTACTTACAATTTAACAAAAGTAAATTTCCAAAATATTATTTAAAAATTATAAGTCTCAGACTCTGGTCCAACTTCATTTTCAACTACTCTGCCTCAACGTCCGGTCGAACCGGTGCGTTTGCATTTCGTTGGGGCCCAGTAACCAATTATGGTTGTCGCCCAAAATACCAAAATCATTTTAAAACCATTTTATTAATTTTTTTCGAAAATTTCGGCAGCATTCCCTTTGTTTTCGGTCAACCCAAGAACTGGGAGTGCTTCCGTTAACCTGCAAATTAATCCCAAACCCGATATTTATATAACCATCCATATAGAATTACTTTTCCAAAGCCAATCCAGCATTTATATGTAACCGAATAACCAAATAGTACTAAGGAACCCAATAAACCAACCCAACAGAAACCATCTTTCCAAGAGGAAAAATATTTCCATCACAAGTATAAAACCAAAAACTCCAACAGAACCTAAAGGAAAACTTCATACCATTATCCAAACTTTATTCTCATAGCAAAGAACCCAGTATATATATATATATGTATATAAATCCGAAACTCTGAATCAGAGAACAGAACCTCCATATGTTTTACGTATAAAAATCAGATTTCCAAATTATCCCGCAAATTCTCGGAAAACCCGAGAATGAAACGGAAATCCCGAAACCATCGGAAAAACCCACAAAAAATCCACAACAATATTTTCCTAAAGAGGAAGAATCTACTGAAAGAAATTCCGAATCCGTCGGAAAACTCCGAAACCAAAAACGGAACGAAACGAAACCGAAATCCCGAATTCCCACAGGAATTGGGTTGGACCAATATCATCATAGACAGTAAAAGAATTTATCGGGTCAGAGTGTACCGAAACCGAAGCGGAACGGAACCGTCACAGTGCGGAAACGGAGACGGAGACACCGTCAGCACGTACCGAACCACGCGATCAGCGCGAGGGAGTAGATCGGAACAGCAGAGGGGCGCGCGGGGTTGAACGCCGGCGATCGGACGGCCGGGGTGCGCTGGTCGGGTGGCCCGGTAAGGGGCCGCTGGGCTCGGATCGGAGTTCGCCGGAAAATTGGGGGTTAGGGCACGGGAGTGAGGAGTGATGGTGATGAGGGAAAATAGATGGAGGAGGAGAGCTTAAATAGGAAGAGGGGGTGCAGTTACCGGAATGGGAGAGGAGGAGTTGGCCGTTCGGCCGGCGGGGAGGCTAGGGGTCGGCGTCGGGTGGCTAACCGAGAAGACCAAGCGTCTTCGATTCCAAAAAGAAACCAATAGGACAACTAATGAGAATTTTAGTTCTCAAATTCTCTCTCTCTCTCTCATATATTAAGTTTAGTCTTAAAAGGCTAATGGGCTTAAGGAGGCTTGGGTTTGGAAATGAATCCCTTCAGAGCTTTTAAGCTCTAAAACTAAGGAAATTAATTCCAAAGCTTTCCCACAGCAAGCTTTTAGAGCTTAAACTCAAAAACTAAAGGCTTGGTAAGGCTTGGTTTTGAACAATTGGGTTTGGCCCAATTAATTGATTTGGCTATTGGGCCTAAAGGCTTGGGCCTATAAGATTAAAAAGGGTTAATATTTGGGCTTACAAAATCATAATTTCTTTTTAGAAAATTTACAACATAATTTTAAATCTTTATTTAATCTAAAATTGATTTATGTCTTAGGATTCTAACCGGGTTCGGGTCTGGACTGTCAATCAAAATTCCTTGTTTAATAATTTTGAAAATAATATATTTTTTTTCCTCTAAACTCTTACATAATATTATTTTATAAATTTACAACACATTATTTAAAATGATTAAAATAATTACTAATATTAAATTGATAATTCACAACTTCAAATTGATAACATTACTAGAAAAAATTTAATTAGCAAATAGAAATTGTAGTCTAGAAATTTACGGGTTTCACAACCTTCCCTTCTTAGAAAATTTCGTCCTCAAAATTTAAAGAGTTGGGTATGATAGGAATAGAGTTTACTATAATTAAGCAGGTACGATACTACGCTCGTAACTCAAATTCAAACAATAAGAATTTCTAATGTAATCGTGGATGAGACGGTTTAGGGACAACTTTAATTATGTCACAAACCACAAAAATAAAAGATAAAAGCGAACCAAAGTGTATGAGGTTGATCAGACCATTATGTACCGGTTCTGATTAGACAATATTTTTAATGGAGGCCTCCAATAAGATACTGTCATGATCAAGCTCGAGAAAGAAATAGCTTGCAAAACTAGGCTAACTAGCAGTATATGTCAAGTTCAAAAAGAAAAAAAAAATAAAGATTGAAGGAAATAGGAATTAAGATGGCTCAAATTTTCTGATCTTCTTCTCACCTCTGACTACTCTTGTTACTGGTCTCTCTGGCACTGTAAGACTTAATCTTCTCTCTAGTTCCGAATGTTCCAAAACATTACTCGGATTCAAAAATCTTCGCAAAGACGCCATCCCAATGCTTCTGTCTATCTTGGCAATCCTGAGCTTGTCTCTAACTCTACTGCGTCAGTCGCCTACATCGTCTCATGCAAGTAGTGTACAAAGATAAATGATCTTTCCCAAGACCCTCCAAATTTCAAGACGCAAAATCTAATCTAACATATCTTCAAACGTCTGGATTATCTTCTTTGATTGTCTGCCGGTTTATACTCCATAAGTCCAGTAAGTGTGCCTCTCGTACAATACTGCCACCTTCTTAATAGTTAAACAAATTTTAAGGGAATGAAGTGAGCTGACTTAGTCAGTCAGTCCACATTACTCCAATTGATGTACTTCCCTTTTTGGAAACAAAACAATCCTGACACTGAATCCATCGTTATGTGCTTCTACTTCCACTCCAAATTGTCCAGCGACTGTAGAAATCTCTCCGCTAAATTCCTCATGTTGACAATTATCTAACTCCATACTTGGAATTTGTCCTCCTTCATTCCATAACACCAATTAATGTACACATATCCCGATACATTGTATGGAATACTGTGACTGGTGCATTTTCTTTATTAGTTCGTTCCTCAGTTCGTCAGATGGTACACAGAGCCTCGTACCATTCTTCAGAGCTCCATCCTTGGTTATTAAGAAACCCTCAAGTGTTTTCGCCAACACTTGATCTCTCAGCTTGTAAAGTGCCTCTTCTTGAAACTGAGTCTCCTTGATCTTGTTCATCAGAGTCGAGCTCACTTGCAACTTTATTAGCACTAAATCAGCATCCAACTCCGTCCTTCTATTTCCAGACAGCATAATCTCCAGTCCAAACTTCTTGATATCTTTTAGCAGATGCCTCTCCTTGTTTAAAAACTTCGCCATCGGTATCAGCTACCACATATAATCGGTATTGCAGATCGATATTGAAATCCTTCATCAGCTTCTGTCATCTTCGTTGCCTAATGTTCAACTCTCTCTGAATGAAGACATATCTCAGACTTTTGTAGTCCGTATATATTTTTACTCCCTTTCCATAAAATAATACTTCCATAGCTTCAAAGCAAAGATAATTACAGCTAGTTCCAAATTAAGTGTGGGATAGTTCTTCTCATGAGTCCGTAATTGCTTAGATACATAAGCAATTATTTTCCCATGTTGTTGAATAACGCAACCCAAACCTTTTTCAGAAATATTACTGTAGATTAAGAAATCACCGTTTCCTGTGGTAGCGCAAGGATTGGTGCAGTGATAAACCTCTTTTTCAGCTCCTCGAATGCTGCTTGGCAGTCCTCCGTCCAGATGAACTCTTCATTTTTCTGAGTCAGCTTCGTCATAGATTCAGCAATCTTGGCGAATTCCTTCACAACTTCCGGTATTAGTCAGCCGTAACTTCAGCTACTGAATCTTGGTATACCATTTCTCCACAGTGGCTATCTTCTTGAGATTCTTTGAAATTCTTCTCTTGTGACAATATGGGCAAAACCACCTTGTCTAAGAAAATTCACTTTTAGTTAGCTTCTCTTCTTTCCAAAACTTTTCTCATGTGCTCTTCATGCTCTTCTTCAGTCTTCGAGTATATCGGAATGTCATCTATGGAGAAGACAACAAACTGATTCAAATACTCATAAAGACTTTGTTCATGAGATTCATGAACACAACAGGAGCATTTGTCAGTCCAAAAGACATGACCAACAACTATCCATAATTGAATGCCGTTATGGGAATTGTCCTCTTGATCTGTTGGTAGTCAGATCTGAGGTCGATCTTGGAAAACACCTAAAGTTCACTGATTCAAACAGATTATCAATCTGGGAAAAAAGGGTACTTGTTCTTCAGTGCCCGATAGTCGATGCACATCCGTACTATTCCATCCTTCTTGGACACAAGTGCTCCCTAGGGTGAAGCTCCGTCTTGAATGAATCTTAAAGTCTTTAGTCCATTGATCTGATCCTTCATCTTCTTAGCTTCCTTCAGGTTGATTCTATAGCATCCCTTAGAGATAGGAAAAGAGCCGAGAACTAGGTCAATGGTGAATTCTATGTCTTTATCTAGGGTAACCCATGAAGACTATGAGAAAACATCTACCATGAAGGTGTAACTAAGAATTTTATTCATATGGAGAATTACAGCAAAATAACTCTCATGTTTGTTCTAAGAATATCTTGTTACAGCTTCTTAATAAATATTGCTACACAGTGGTCTTAGGTACTAATCCTCATGGCTCTGGCTCTTGTATGAGCAGTCTCCAACTGCTTCAACTTCTATGATCCTTGAATCGGCTTTATACCTTCCTACGGTCTTTTGGATAGAGTCCTGAGGTTGACATTATAGACGCTCCGGTACAATGAAAAGATAAGGGACAGCCCTTTACTCGATGTTCGGCAGATCCACATACCAAACATTTTCCAAATCTCTTGCGACAAATATTGGCTTGGTGACCAGGCCTTTTGCAGTAGGCACAAGTCAAAAGCTTCTTGCAATATGATTGCCGGACAGGGCCCAAAAAATCTTCTAGATTCATGGGTATCCCTCCTAGGACGAGGTTCCATTCCAACTTGGTTTAAAATGACTAAAGTTGCATCGATGATATTCTTCATGACTTCTCTCGTGATATCCATCTGTTCAGTTTGAATCTTCTGGCACTCCAGGATTTCTTGAAATAGGGCAACCATCGCTGATACTAGTGAAACAACAGAAGTGGGTATTTCCTCAAGAAAAAATAACCCAGTTTGAGAAGAGGTAGGATTCGACAGTGTAGTGAAAACTTCACTGGATGATTTGTAGGAATGATCAATGAGCTGGTGGGGTGTAAAGCTCGAACTTGGTTGAAGAGGCAGGGTTCGATCCGGAGATGACACCACATCGCCATCAAAGTTGGTTTTGTCAATGGTCATGCTCTGGAAGGTTTAGGATGCAAACATAAGCAAGGTATCCTACCAGTCTATAATCAAAATATTTATCATATATATAATCGGTCCTAAATTGTGGCAACTTGGTGTTCTAGTATTCTAACTGTTTTCCTAGGTTTTCCTAAGTTGTTGATTGATTAGACCTGCATGGGCCACCACTAAAAATATGTCACGACCCGGTCCCCAAATTCTTGGGTCGAATCAGATCATGCCCAGCCTGCACCGTTGATGAGACGGCGGCAGTAAGCTGTAATCCATGTGCAGGTCATTCAACAACATTTAAGACTAAAATTGCCACAATAACATTTATTCGATAATAAAAACTTGTCCAGTACAAAAGTTTAAAGACCATAAACTGAAGTAAATCTAACTAACACCAACAGCATCTAAGGAGACGCCGTGCCATCATCGTCAGGTAGTACCGCCGGGTACAAATCAGGATTGTTGAACAATAGCTCTGAGTCCTCAGATACTCTGGAATAGGTCATCCTCAGTGTAACCTAAAAATGTTGGTCTCCAGTCAGGAGGGAGCAAAGTACAATTATGAAAATCTATAATTCAACTAATAATTAGCAATTTGCAATTATAAACAATTTAGAAATACAATATTTTCCAACAGTTCTACAATTGAAAACATGTGATTTGAGTAAGTAACGACTATGACCGGTTTGGGATGATTCACTGATATGGTCCGGCCTATCCCCGTGTGTGAGAGGGGTAAGCTCGTACAATTAGATTCAATTAGATTCAATGAGGGGTATTGGTCATAGACGCTACACTACTCCCCCAATATCCCGAGTCAATTAGATTCAATGAGGCAATGAGACAATAACAATCAATACTCTAGGAGAGAGTTCCGTGTAGAAATGTGGTTTAAGCATGCAAGATTACTATTACTAATTAAATTGCAAACAATCACAACTGTACTTGCCTTAAACTTGATCAAACTGGAGAGTCGGTACTTCGGGGTTAACAGTCAGAAACCTCCTCGAACCCTACATTTCGGAAACTTATTTCAGAAGCAATCACAAGTTATCTAGTTACAATCTCTATTTGTCTTTCCTAGTCAATTTTAGTTAACCACAACGTTTACTAGTGCGTTGTTTTAGAAAGTCAAAATTACTTTGGTTTTTCGAGAAAACTTGTATTTTATCAAATTACGTACAAAACTTGGTATATATTCATTTGAAAACTTTGACTTAAAATATAAAGAATAAATTTTCTTTTCCTTAAAAATGAGAAAATCATGAGTTTATAATATCTTTAATTTTTCCTACGCTTTCCACAAACCCAGAACATAAAATAAAAATTATTTCCTACTTATTACAGGCCTGGGCTTATGCCCTTACAATTACAATAAATTGAAATAAGAAAAGAAACTGGTTAGTCCGAAAAATTACTTACAATTTAACAAAAGTAAATTTCCAAAATATTATTTAAAAATTATAAGTCTCAGACTCTGGTCCAACTTCATTTTCAACTACTCTGCCTCAACGTCCGGTCGAACCGGTGCGTTTGCATTTCGTTGGGGCCCAGTAACCAATTATGGTTGTCGCCCAAAATACCAAAATCATTTTAAAACCATTTTATTAATTTTTTCCGAAAATTTCGGCAGCATTCCCTTTGTTTTCGGTCAACCCAAGAACTGGGAGTGCTTCCGTTAACCTGCAAATTAATCCCAAACCCGATATTTATATAACCATCCATATAGAATTACTTTTCCAAAGCCAATCCAGCATTTATATGTAACCGAATAACCAAATAGTACTAAGGAACCCAATAAACCAACCCAACAGAAACCATCTTTCCAAGAGGAAAAATATTTCCATCACAAGTATAAAACCAAAAACTCCAACAGAACCTAAAGGAAAACTTCATACCATTATCCAAACTTTATTCTCATAGCAAAGAACCCAGTATATATATATATATATATGTATATAAATCCGAAACTCTGAATCAGAGAACAGAACCTCCATATGTTTTACGTATAAAAATCAGATTTCCAAATTATCCCGCAAATTCTCGGAAAACTCGAGAATGAAATGGAAATCCCGAAACCATCGGAAAAACCCACAGAAAATCCACAGCAATATTTTCCTAAAGAGGAAGAATCTACTGAAAGAAATTCCGAATCCGTCGGAAAACTCCGAAACCAAAAACGGAACGGAACGAAACCGAAATCCCGAATTCCCACAGGAATTGGGTTGGACCAATATCATCATAGACAGTAAAAGAATTTATCGGGTCAGAGTGTACCGAAACCGAAGCGGAACGGAACCGTCACAGTGCGGAAACGGAGACGGAGACACCGTCAGCACGTACCGAACCACGCGGTCAGCGCCGGGGAGTAGATCGGAACAGCAGAGGGGCGCGCGGGGTTGAACGCCGGCGATCGGACGGCCGGGGTGCGCTGGTCGGGTGGCCCGGTAAGGGGCCGCGGGGCTCGGATCGGAGTTCGCCGGAAAATTGGGGGTTAGGGCACGGGAGTGAGGAGTGATGGTGATGAGGGAAAATAGATGGAGGAGGAGAGCTTTAATAGGAAGAGGGCGTGCAGTTACCGGAATGGGAGAGGAGGAGTTGGCCGTTCGGCCGGCGGGGAGGCTAGGGGTCGGCGTCGGGTGGCTAACCGAGAAGACCAAGCGTCTTCGATTCCAAAAAGAAACCAACAGGACAACTAATGAGAATTTTAGTTCTCAAATTCTCTCTCTCTCTCATATATTAAGTTTAGTCTTAAAAGGCTAATGGGCTTAAGGAGGCTTGGGTTTGGAAATGAATCCCTTCAGAGCTTTTAAGCTCTAAAACTAAGGAAATTAATTCCAAAGCTTTCCCACAGCAAGCTTTTAGAGCTTAAACTCAAAAACTAAAGGCTTGGTAAGGCTTGGTTTTGAACAATTGGGTTTGGCCCAATTAATTGATTTGGCTATTGGGCCTAAAGGCTTGGGCCTATAAGATTAAAAAGGGTTAATATTTGGGCTTACAAAATCATAATTTCTTTTTAGAAAATTTACAACATAATTTTAAATCTTTATTTAATCTAAAATTGATTTATGTCTTAGGATTCTAACCGGGTTCGGGTCTGGACTGTCAATCAAAATTCCTTGTTTAATAATTTTGAAAAGAATATATTTTTTTTTCCTCTAAACTCTTACATAATATTATTTTATAAATTTACAACACATTATTTAAAATGATTAAAATAATTACTAATATTAAATTGATAATTCACAACTTCAAATTGATAACATTACTAGAAAAAATTTAATTAGCAAATAGAAATTGTAGTCTAGAAATTTACGGGTTTCACATTAACTTTAATACAATAAGCCAAAACATAAAAGCTAAAGTAGTCTACTAGCTAATCTCCTGAATCACTCCTGAGAGTCGGGACCAAAGGTAGCTAATCCCTCGCCAGGTCTATGGTAAGCAGGGCATGTGTCCTCAGAATTATCATCTGTAATATTTTCAACAGGTCCAATCAGGACGGGAACGAGTACAACTCATCTAGAAAAACCCAAGTAAATGACAAAGAACTATAAAGCAGTTATAGACAGTTTTATTGATGAGCATGGCAATTTTATACAGGTAATGATGGCATAGAGAGGCAGTAAGATACAAGAAAAGAAAGGTAACTAAAACAAGAGAAGAAATCATGGCAATGAAGACTGTAATAAAAGCTAACTGAACTAGAATAATATGTACGAGTCCAGACAGTACGATATAAGTCTAAAGTAATCCCAGTGTGAGTCCAGTCCATATAATCCGATACCAGATGATTTCCAGTACAAGATGAGTCCAACAGTGATCAATGAAACCAGGGTGAGTCCAACTATGATCTGTCACGCCCCGCTCCCGCAGGAGCGATCGTCCTCACTAAGGCGTGATGTCGTACGAGCCTAGATTGCGCTCGTGCAAGGCGGGTTCCATAACGGCCGATTTCAGCGGCTGCGACGGGGTCGTCGCACCGAAGTCCCGAGCAGAGACATTGAATAATAGCTGCAGAATTTAGAATAAAACACAAGTTATTCAAAGAAGCTCTTTATTGATGTTGAAACAACGATTACATTGGGGGCACAAGGCCAAGATTACAATCACTCAAGCTCACTCTTCTCACTTTTTACAAGTTTACTCAGCTCTCTCTCATCTCTCAATTACAAGTCTTGATTCAGCGGAAGCTTTGAAAGGCGATGTCCATACATTATGTCCTGTATAAGTCTTCAGTCCAGGCGGCCGCACGCTTCGAATCGCCAAGGAACTCCGTGCCTCGACGCATCCAAGCGAACTCTGCGCCACGAGCTTCTACCTGTGCCTGCACATGAACACTGTGTAGGTGTCAGTACTCAACTGTACTGGTGGAGTGAGCTTCTCGCCCACCCATACAAAACCTACACGTTCATTTACTTTGTGCAGCTTAAAACCCTTTCGATTGTCTTTCTAGTCTTGCCTTAGGTTCAGTTTTAGGACCCGCGCCTTGGCGCAACTTGTGTGTCAAAACCATCCCGTGCTTGTAAGGTCAACGTTAACTCATACTTTGCCTCTAGACCCCTTCTTGTGCCAACAACGTAACCTATCAGGTCGTGCTTGTCTTTCGGCCAAAATCAGAGATGCAACTACGCGGTAGTACCCAATTTCCTTACGACCGTGCTATAATTCCTTTGTACCGTACCTCGTATTTCGAGGTCGTGTCCAATAACTCACGTAACTTTAAGAAAACTACCCTACGACCCTTCTTGACTTAACTCGCAACAGTTCAAGTCTAACTCAAGCACTCTATCCAACGACTTATCATTCGACGCCACATCCCGTGCCGAAGCACGCCGCCTACGCTATTGCCAAAATCTTAGGCCCAGACATTGTGTCTTTCTTACTGCATACTGCATACATATTCAACTCAACTCAATCCAAAGGCATACACGCGGTTAGCCGCTATCTGCCGACATCTATATGAACTTGGTCACTGGCTCCCAGAGCCATAGTGGACTCCTCTTTCTTTTATTAGACGGGCGTCCCTTTCAGCGCAAGGTAGCTAGCCCCGCTGCAAGTCCCCGCCTAACCCGTGCAAAGCACAGTTTATCTTTTGTTTCCCAATGCCCGCAACGGTCCCGTGGCCTCGGGCTTGCCGTACGGGGAAACTTTTACCCTGTCGACAAGTTGCATGTTTTCCAATGCCCGCAGCGGTTCCGAGGCCTCGGGTTGCCGTGCAGGGAAACTCACTTTGTCGACAAGTTGTCCAATGACCATGCAAGACGCGATCGACACTTTCCAAATCTGAGTCCGCCACGACGACCTATAGTCGCGGACATTCTTCTTTCTTCTGAGACCGCCTCGACGACCTATAGTCGCGAGCATTCTTCTTTCTTCTGAAACCGCCTCGACGACCTATAGTCGCGAGCATTCTCCTCTCTCTTGCCCCTTTCTCCAAACTCAATAAATCAACCGTGGCCCGTGCCTTAAAACACTAGGACCGTGCCATCGTGCCTCAATCTGACTTCTGTTCTACGTGATGTTATCGCCCAAGTCATACTTTATATGACGGGCCTTGGGATCGTGGGACTATTTAACCTGTCAACCGCAGAATGAGCGGGACAGCACTTGGAATGACTTAGGTCGACCGGCATAACTTTGCCTAACTTACTCAGCCTACAACTTAACGAGCAAAGGCTGCGTCGAGCCTTGCTTCGATGGAACGTGCCGTGCACCGTTCAACTTTGAACGACCAAGTCATTTGGGTACTTGGACTTATGTCGGCAGTCATGCGACGTAACTTAACTCCTGGGGCAAGCCAAGGCTATGCCAAGCCCTGGACGATGGGACCGTGCATGCTTTATGAAGCATTTATGCGGGCGACGCCTATGACTTAGGCTGCGATCATGACTTGCCAACTCAACAAACTTCCTTCTCCTAAGCCACGGGACGAAGGACCGAGTGACATTTTCAAAGCATGACGTGCATCAATTCTAAGCCGACCATTGGACGTTTCCATATTCTAACTCAATTCAACTTGACGGGATTACTCCCTTTAGCTATGTGGGTTCGTATCTTTTATCTTCAAGCCTACTTGTGCAAGTTGAAAACACGATTTATTATGTGAAGGTAAAGATGAGGTAAGTTCACCGAAACTACCCCACCTGAGCGATGTCTTCAAACGGCCGTCGCAAGGCCAAGTTCGAACGCCGTCGGCGTTTCGATTCCTCCGATTGACTGAGCGGGACGGGGCACTACATGATCTAACAGTGTGTTTTTAAAATACCGAGGTCGACATGCAAACGGCTGTAGGTATCAGGCACATCTCTTACTGATCGGGCAAGAGATGGCTATGCTTCCGGTAGATTCCAGTGGGAGATTCCGGATTTGGGGTATGTCTACATGTCTTACTCAATATTTCCCCGCCCAGCAAGTGAATCCAAAATCGACAAAAGAATCGAGATGAGTCTGGCCAATATATGATGATTCCAGAAATGATTCCGGAATGATAACAATGACTCCAGTAATAGAGGCCAGCAAGTAAAGTATGTGTCGATACATGAATCCAGAGATATCCATACGTGTTGATATAGAGAATCACATAGAACTAACTAGAACTGAAATACAGTAATCGACAAATAAATGAGAGAATTATCAGAGAATGTACTCGCCTGTTACTCTGGAAAGAGTAATGTAATATCAGATGTCTGTACCAGGGTCACAATGTCCTAAAATAGAGCAATACAGTTATGACATGTCCAAAATGGAGGTAAATGAAATCTACAATACAATCTATATGAATTCTAAGCCAATCTAGGTCAAAGTCAAACTTGGTCAACACTACAGTCAAACTAAGTCAAATTAAGTCATACTATGTTACAAGAAGTTAAACTAAGTCATACAAGGTCAAACAAAGTTAAACAAGTCTAATCTAGGTTAAAGTCAACCCTTGGTCAAACATTCTAGCCAAACTAGTCAACTCTAGTTACTTGGGTCCATATAGGGTCAAGTCTTAGTCTAACTAAGGTTTTGGTTAATCATAGACTAGTCAATAAGGTAATTAGGTTAATCTTGACTAATGGTCAACATCCAGTCAAACTCTATAAGGCTAACTCAAACCATCATAGGCTAACATGTCTTAGAATACCTAAGATACTATACTACAATTACCTATACAAAGTATACCACACATAAATACATATAGTACAATACCAACCTTAATCCTATAATCAAGCTAATCCCATTCTCCAACTCAAGTCATGACTCAACTCTAAGTATGTCACTTAACCCCATACATATCTTCATCTATATAGGATTACCCTCATAATCTATATGGTTAACCTAATCATCTAGTTAGGGTTTAGTCAAACCTTAGTCATTAAGTCTTCTTAAGTCTATCCAAGCCATTTCTAGGTCAATTAGGTCATGGTTGACCTATAGTTGACTTTGGTCAACAATGGTCAATTATCTAGTCAAACTATGTCTACTAGTCAACTAGTTAAACTAGTCATTTTAGGTCAATCCTAGTCAATTCTAGGTTAACTAGGTCAACTTTGACCTAAGGTTGACTTTGGTCAATCCTTAGTCAACAAGGGTCACTTATAGTGTTTTAGGTCATTAGGGTTAGCCCCAAGCCATAGGCTAGTACCTTGGCCATAGGCTAGTCTTATAGGTTTTCATAGGCTAGTGGTGTAGGTTTCATATAACCTATATCTAGTAAGTTATATATATATACAAAAAAAATATGAATAGACACTATCTACCTACTACCCATATATCAAAATATGAATACTATATATAATACAAACCCACACTCACATATATATATATATATAATGACACTATGTATATCTAATACAATATATATATATATCATATATATATATATATATATAAAACTTATATATATTACATATATATATAGAGAGGGAAGAGAGAGAGACATAGAGTGATCAGTGAGAGAGGGAGTGAATGAGAGAGGGGACAGTGAGAGAGAGACTACTGTTCAGCAAGGGGGGGGGGGGGTTTCCAGTATCCCTGGAACCAGGAAACGCTCCCCCCCACACACACACAGTGACATATATACATATATATGTATATACATACACAAACACCTATACACACAACCAAATATCCTCAAAACTCACCCACACTCTCACATACATATATACTACGTATATATATACTAAAAACATACTAATACATGTATAAATCAGATCAAAATTAGGTTTGAAATTTACTTTTTAAAACTGGGAAATTATCCAAAATCTGAAATAAGTGCACTGTACACTCGAAAACAGGTAAACCCAAAAACTCACACGAAACCGAGCTATGGCTCGAATCTCTAGGTTGGTAACTGGTGCCCCATACATACCCTAGTGTCCTAGGTACCTGACACGACACCACGACACGAATTGAAGTGTCCACGACTCACAAAACCCAATCGGATACACAGACACACACACGTAAACACTGTGTCGTACACGCGTGCAACTCACTCTAGGACACGACACACACACACTCGTGTCACGTGATCGTGTCAGAAGGTGCGCCTAGGGATAGGGTACGTGTCCAACACCCTGATTCGTGTCCACGTGTCGTGTAGAAAGGACACGAGACGCGTATCAGAGACCTAAAATCGTGCATTCAGACTGCGTCGTGCACGCGGTCGAGTGTCTCGTGTTCACGACACAGGACACGACACACCATGTGCTTGTGTCCTAGTGTTCGCCCAATGATGGGCTACACATGTGTCAGCCTGATACGTGTCCATGACTCGTGTGCGTGGGACACGAGGCTCGTGTCCTAGTCGAAAATTCGACTGAACGTGCGTGTAGGTGTCCAGTGCGTGTCCCGTGCGAGTGAGTTTTCTCACTCGACACGACACGAGAAGTCGTGAGATTTTGGGGGCATGTTCGCAGACATTGCCCCCGTGTCCATGCCAAATTTGGCGTGTCGAAGTGCTCTGTGCAGTGAGCACGAACAGCGTGGTAGCAGGGCACTGTGCGCAAGCCTCGTACAGTGAGTTTGTGTCCGTTTTGGACACGGACACGACTCAGAAATGTGTTCAGTCCACTTGGGTTGTGACCTACTAGTCTAGGGCTACCAGAAAATATAATTTGTTTTGGAAAACAACAACTTTTAAACCATAGTGACATTTCACCAAACACTGCAATTAAGACACAGACACGTGTCCGATACGGACACCAAACCAACTCTAAATCCTACCAAACTTAGCCTACAGTTAGGGTAGTCCTATATGCATGCATTTATGAAGAGAAAACACAATATTAACATGGTTTAGGGACATTTACCTATGAGTGCAAAATTTAATGAAAACAAGGTTTTTTGGGGGGGGGGGTGTCCTCTTCACTTGATGGTGCCCAAAATGCTATGCAACCTAGCTAGCTAGCTCCCCTTAGCATCCTCAATAGTAGGGGGTTCCAATACAAGAAGTTTGGCTCAATTTGGTGTTGAAATGGTTAAATGGTGAGGGTGTGAAGGTAGAGGGAAAAACTATGTTTTAAGTGTAATGAAAGAAGCTTGAATGAAGGGGGGGGGGGGGGGGGGGGGGGTTTGTTTATATGGAGGGGGGTAGGGTAGATATTTAGGGTTCCTTCTAGGTGAAGTAACTTAACTTCTAAGGTAAAGACCAATAGATCATTCTAGGTTTCATGAAAAATATCCTATAAAGCAAATATCTAAGATATTTCAATCCTAAGATATTTACAACATAAAGTAAATACCTACACTTAGTCTTCTAGGTTAGTGGCTAACCCCTAGATTAGGCTAAACTAGGTTAGGGCTAACATGACACTAATCAAATAATTAAATAATAATAAAAACACATAAATCCAAATAATTCCTAATAAATTCTAAAAAATTACCAAAATACCCTTTAGGCTAAAAAGCCCTAATTTGATGTTTTAAACCTATGGCTAGGCTCACATGATCATGGTTAGTTTCTAGGTTATGAAATCTCTAGGGTTTACACTAGGGTTATACTAGTAAAATCACAAAGTCATAAGCCATGACTTAGAAAATAATTTTAATCTAACTAAAAATCACCAAAATTTATAACATGACTAAATCACCATTAATAAATAATAAAAATAATAAATTTTCAAAAATATCCCAATTTCAGAAAACTGGGTCTTACAAATCTACCCTCCTTAGAGAAATTTCGTCCTCGAAATTAAGATAGTCGTACTCCTTCTAGGTCAAACCCCCAGTCAATCAGAGTCAAAAGATAACATGCAATCATAGTCCTACTGGTCGTGATTCCACAGTCTTGAACAGGGTAACTACACTATCTAGCATATCACAAGCATATCCTGACAGGTACTAATGGAATCATACAACAAGATGGGAAAGGAAGAACAGGAAAGACAAACCTGCTAACCCGTCACCTGCAGCGTTGGTCTCCTCGACCGTCATCGCAAAAGCTCCACCCCTCTGGTGCTGAGCTACAGGTGGCCTAGCTCCCATATAAGGAGGTGCAACGGGACAATCCATCTTCTGGTGGGTATCAGACCCACAGGTATAGCAAACCTTCAGCCTCTTCCTACACTGCTCCCTGATGTGTCCCTGCTTCCTGCAGTATGAACAACTGATCGTCTTCGGGTCCTGGCCCCGATACTGATGCTGTACCTGCTGAAATGGCCTCTGCTGCTGGGTCCCGGGGCTCTAACTGGCGGGGTCGAATGATGTGGTGTGGGAGGATGATATGTCTGCTGGTGTAGCGTCGGCACTTTCTGCTGGAAAGCCTGACGCTTGGAGGGTCCCTCAATGTGTACAGAAGCTGGCCTCTTGCAAGACAGAAGACGGTCCTCGATACTCCGGGCTAACTCTAAGCTCTGGTAGTAGTCAGTCATACCGTTTGCCACTATAAGAATTCCAATATCTGGAACTAGACCATGGCAAAACCTACGCGTCATCTCCTCAGGGTCAGCAACTAGACTAGGAGTGAAACGGCTCAGGCGACTAAACTCTGCCGCATACTCGTCGACAGAACGGTTCCCCTGTTGGATGTTCTGGAATCGTAGCCCCATGGCTACTCTAGCAGTGGTCGAGAAGAATTTCTTCTTGAACTGGGTCTTGAACTGATCCCAAGTGGCTCTCCCTCTCGCGAATAACGGCTCATTCCGGAACCAAACTCCTGCCAAGTCTATCAGCAGAAATCCCGCTGCCTCGACCTGGAGGTCATCCGGCATCCTAACTCTAATGAGCTTCCTCTCTACCGAGTCTAACCAGTCATCTGCTACTACTATGTCCTCAGTCCCTAAGAACTCCTTGGGATTCAGACCCATGAAGTCCTTGATCGTCCCTGCTCTCTGCCGCGGCTCTACAGGTGGTGGGACCACGGTACGTCCCTCAGAATGCTCCATGCTCTGGCGGAGTAGGGTGGTCTGCTCCTGATGGGTTGCTAGGAACCCCTGGATCAGAATGAGCAGTTGGTTCCCGTCGAGTGTGACGGAAGCCTGGGTAGGTATAGTGATAGGGGGTGGTGGAAGTATTGGCTCCTGCTGGGCCTGTGATGTGGAAGGTGGTTGTGGTATCTGGGTTTGTGGATCTGTGGAGTGGGGAAAAGTGGTAGGTGGAGGTGTATCAGTCAACTGGTCAGCTGACTGGATGGGGAGCGTGCCATTCTCAGATGAGACATACCGGGATGAACGAGTAAGCACCATCTAAATTACAAAATAAAAGGACTTATAAGGACTTATTTAAAGTAAGCAATCATATGCAAGAAAATCTAATTATAATAGCAAGCATGGGATGTATTTCCTATGTTGCAATCCTAGTATTCCTCTAGGTGTTCTAAGCGTCATTCCTAATGTTGTCTAATTACCTTAAGTTCCTAATTGCAGGCATGCTTGGTATAATAACGTAACCAAATAATTTAGTCGACGAGACCTGCATGGGCCACCACTAAAAATGTGTCACGACCCGCACCCAGTATAGGGGCACGAGAAGTGGGTACGTCCAGCCTACGCCGCAGTGTCGGCGGTAGTAAGCTGTCCTAGGTTGCTAACTAATCTCATGCAGTGAATATAAAAAGTACTTGTCCAGATATCAGCTCCGAATGGAGGGCAAGTAAAGGGTATGATCTACTCAAACACAGTCTAAAACACGAAAAGATAACACAGAAGTTATACCTAAGGAATTAAAGACAACAACAACTAACTACTAAAATAATACACCAATATCTCAAACCAACTTAATACAGACTCAATATCTTAACTTTAATACAACAAGCCAAAACATAAAAGCTAAAGTAGTCTACTAGCTAATCTCCTGAATCACTCCTGAGAGTCGGGACCAAATGTAGCTAATCCCTCGCCAGGTCCATGGTAAGCAGGGCATGTGTCCTCAGGATTATCATCTGTAATATTTTCAACAGGTCCAATCAGGACGGGAACGAGTACAACTCATCTAGAAAAACTCAAGTAAATAACAAAGAACTATAAAGCAGTTATAGACAGTTTTATTAATGAGCATGGCAGTTTTATACAGGTAATGATGGCATAGAGAGGCAGTAAGATACAAGAAAAGAAAGGTAACTAAAACAAGAGAAGAAATCATGGCAATGAAGACTGTAATAAAAGCTAACTGAACTAGAATAATATGTACGAGTCCAGACAGTACGATATAAGTCTAAAGTAATCCCAGTGTGAGTCCAGTCCATATAATCCGATACCAGATGATTTCCAGTACAAGATGAGTCCAACAGTGATCAATGAAACTAGGGTGAGTCCAACTATGATCTAACAGTGTATTTTTAAAATACCGAGGTCGACATGCAAACGGCTGTAGGTATCAGGCACATCTCTCACTGATCGGGCAAGAGATGGCTATGCTTCCGGTAGATTCCAGTGGGAGATTCCGGATTTGGGGTATGTCTACATGTCTTACTCAGTATTTTCCTGCCCAGCAAGTGAATCCAAAATCGACAAAAGAATCGAGATGAGTCTGGCCAATATATAATGATTCCAGAAATGATTCCGGAATGATAACAATGACTCCAGTAATAGAGGCCAGCAAGTAAAGTATGTGTCGATACATGAATCCAGAGATATCCATACGTGTTGATACAGAGAATCACATAGAACTAACTAGAACTGAAATACAGTAATCGACAAATAAATGAGAGAATTATCAGAGAATGTACTCGCCTGTTACTCTGGAAAGAGTAATGTAATATCAGATGTCTGTACCAGGGTCACAATGTCCTAAAATAGAGCAATACAGTTATGACATGTCCAAAATGGAGGTAAATAAAATCTACAATGCAATCTATATGAATTTTAAGCCAATCTAGGTCAAAGTCAAACTTGGTCAACACTACAGTCAAACTAAGTCAAATTAAGTCATACTAGGTTACAAGAAGTTAAACTAAGTCATACAAGGTCAAACAAAGTTAAACAAGTCTAATCTTGGTTAAAGTCAACCCTTGGTCAAATATTCTAGCCAAACTAGTCAACTCTAGTTACTTGGGTCCATATAGGGTCAAGTCTTAGTCTAACTAAGGTTTTGGTTAATCATAGACTAGTCAATAAGGTAATTAGGTTAATCTTGACTAATGGTCAACATCCAGTCAAACTCTATAAGGCTAACTCAAACCATCATAGGCTAACATGTCTTAGAATACCTAAGATACTATACTACAATTACCTATACAAAGTATACCACACATAAATACATATAGTACAATACCAACCTTAATCCTATAATCAAGCTAATCCCATTCTCCAACTCAAGTCATGACTCAACTCTAAGTATCTCACTTAACCCCATACATATCTTCATCTATATAGGATTACCCTCATAATCTATATGGTTAACCTAATCATCTAGTTAGGGTTTAGTCAAACCTTAGTCATTAAGTCTATCCAAGCCATTTCTAGGTCAATTAGGTCATGGTTGACCTATAGTTGACTTTGGTCAACAATGGTCAATTATCTAGTCAAACTATGTCTACTAGTCAACTAGTTAAACTAGTCATTTTAGGTCAATCCTAGTCAATTCTAGGTTAACTAGGTCAACTTTGACCTAAGGTTGACTTTGGTCAACCCTTAGTCAACAAGGGTCACTTATAGTATTTTAGGTCATTAGGGTTAGCCCCAAGCCATAGGCTAGTACCTTGGCCATAGGCTAGTCTTATAGGTTTTCATAGGCTAGTGGTGTAGGTTTCATATAACCTATATCTAGTAAGTTATATATATATATATAACTATATATATGAATAGACACTATCTACCTACTACCCATATATCAAAATATGAATACTATATATAATACAAACCCACACTCACATATATATATATATATATATAATGACACTATGTATATCTAATACAATATATATATATCATATATATATATATATATATATATATATATATATATATATATATATATATATATATATATACATATATATATATATATATATATATATATAAAACTTATATATATTACATATATATATAGAGAGGGAAGAGAGAGAGACATAGAGTGATCAGTGAGAGAGGGAGTGAATGAGAGAGGGGACAGTGAGAGAGAGACTGCTGTTCAGCAAGGGGGGGGGGGGGTGGGGTGGAACCAGGAAATGCTCCCCCACACACACACAGTGACATATATACATATATATGTATATACATACACAAACACCTATACACACAACCAAATATCCTCAAAACTCACCCACACTCTCACATACATATATACTACGTATATATATACTAAAAACATACTAATACATGTATAAATCAGATCAAAATTAGGTTTGAAATTCACTTTTTAAAAATTATCCAAAATCTGAAATAAGTGCACTGTACACTCGAAAACAGGTAAACCCAAAAACTCACACGAAACCGAGCTATGGCTCGAATCTCTAGGTTGGTAACTGGTGCCCCATACATACCCTAGTGTCCTAGGTACCTGACACGACACCACGACACGAATTGAAGTGTCCACGACTCACAAAACCCAATCGGGTAAACACAGACACACACACGCAAACACTGTGTCGTGCACGCGTGCAACTCACTCTAGGACACGACACACACACACACTCGTGTCACGTGATCGTGTCAGAAGGTGCGCCTAGGGATAGGGTACGTGTCCAACACCCTGATTCGTGTCCACGTGTCGTATAGAAAGGATACGAGACGCATATCAGAGACCTAAAATCGTGCATTCAGACTGCGTCGTGCACGCGGTCGAGTGTCTCGTGTTCACGACACAGGACACGACACACCATGTGCTTGTGTCCTGGTGTTCGTCCAATGATGGGCTACACATGTGTCAGCCTGATACGTGTCCACGACTCGTGTGCGTGGGACACGAGGCTCGTGTCCTAGTCGAAAATTCGACTGAACGTGCGTGTAGGTGTCCAGTGCGTGTCCCGTGCGAGTGAGTTTTCTCACTCGACACGACACGAGAAGTCGTGAGATTTTGGGGGCATGTTCGCAGACATTGCCCCCATGTCCATGCCAAATTTGGCGTGTCGAAGTGCTCTGTGCAGTGAGCACAAACAGCGTGGTAGCAGGGCACTGTGCGCAAGCCTCGTGCAGTGAGTTCGTGTCCGTTTTGGACACGGACACGACTCAGAAATGTGTTCAGTCCACTTGGGTTGTGACCTACTAGTCTAGGGCTACCAGAAAATATAATTTGTTTTGGAAAACAACAACTTTTAAACCATAGTGACATTTCACCAAACACTGCAATTAAGACACAGACACGTGTCCGATACGGACACCAAACCAACTCTAAATCCTACCAAACTTAGCCTACAGTTAGGGTAGTCCTATATGCATGCATTTATGAAGAGAAAACACAATATTAACATGGTTTAGGGACATTTACCTATGAGTGCAAAATTCAATAAAAACAAGGTTTTGGGGGGGTGTCCTCTTCACTTGATGGTGCCCAAAATGCTATGCAACCTAGCTAGCTAGCTCCCCTTAGCATCCTCAATAGTAGGGGATTCCAATACAAGAAGTTTGGCTCAATTTGGTGTTGAAATGGTTAAATGGTGAGGGTGTGAAGGTAGAGGAAAAAACTAGGTTTTAAGTGTAATGAAAGAAGCTTGAATGAAGGGGGGGGGGGGGGGGGGGGGGGTTTGTTTATATGGAGGGGGGTAGGGTAGATATTTAGGGTTCCTTCTAGGTGAAGTAACTTAACTTCTAAGGTAAAGACCAATAGATCTTTCTAGGTTTCATGAAAAATATCCTATAAAGCAAATATCTAAGATATTTCAATCCTAAGATATTTACAACATAAAGTAAATACCTACACTTAGTCATCTAGGTTAGTGGCTAACCCCTAGATTAGGCTAAACTAGGTTAGGGCTAACATGACACTAATCAAATAATTAAATAATAATAAAAACACATAAATCCAAATAATTCCTAATAAATTCTAGAAAATTATCAAAATACCCTTTAGGCTAAAAAGCCCTAATTTGATGTTCTAAACCTATGGCTAGGCTCACATGATCATGGTTAGTTTCTAGGTTATGAAATCTCTAGGGTTTACACTAGGGTTATACTAGTAAAATCACAAAGTCATAAGCCATGACTTAGAAAATAATTTTAATCTAACTAAAAATCACCAAAATTCATAACATGACTAAATCACCATTAATAAATAATAAAAATAATAAATTTTCAAAAATATCCCAATTTCAGAAAACTGGGTCTTACATAAAGACCCCACAGCAACATTTAGCATGACAAAATGAGGTAGGGACAACATCATGCTCCCCACAGACAGAGCACCCCACTTAAACAGGTAGGGACAACATCATGCTCCCCACAGACAGAGCCCCAAAATGATAAAGACCCCACAAACAGAGCATAAAGGGTCCCAATTAATCATTGCCACATATATCCATATACTCACATAACTCGAATTCATCATTGCCACATTTCAAATAGGGTCACCAAAATGATAAGGACCCTGTCCTTGTCTACAACCTATGAGAGACAAATGTATAGACAAACAACAATTAAAAATGAGTAACAAATTTAAAATGATTAAAATGCAAATACATACCTTTGGGAGCTAACACTCTCCCCCCTTGCAACACTTTCAGAATTATGGTCCACATTTCCTTGAACATGTGGTGTTGGATTACCAACACACGCATGTAGAGATGACCTTGGTAGCTTAGGCCTACCTGGTTTGCCTTTTGGCACTCTCTCCTTCTCCTTGAAAGGATTTGGGCATGCTCTTGAGTTGTGTCCTAACTGCTTGCAATTGCCACAGGTGACAGTGGCTCTAGTCATGACATTTCCACTCTCCTTCTTAGCCATTCTTTCATCATCTTGTTTCTTTCTCTTCTTTTGCCTTCTTCCAGTTTGGACATGGATCACAGGGGGTATCATGGGTACAACATTTTTAAGTTGTCTTAGATTCCTCATTGAAAGAGGGTTGATTATCTCTGCATAAGCCTTCAAGTAAGTAGACTTGTGATAGCACTTGTCTACATAGTCATCAATAGAGTGCCTCTTCTTCTTGATACATGCAGCTGCATGGTCACATGGAATACCTGTGAGTTGCCAAACTCTACAGCTGCAGCTCTTTGCTTCCAAGTCCACTGCCTCATTAAGTCCTTTCTGGCTCACTTCAAATTTATTGAACCCAGAAGTAATAACCATACATTTTTTGCACCCTCTTTGGCTTCTTCAAGTTTTTTCATTACTTTAGGAACAATGACCCCATCATGAGCTCCCATTCTTTCTCTCTTCTCATGGAACCTTACCATGAGCAATCTTCTTATAGTTTCTAGAAGACAGATAATGGGCTTGTCCCTTGCTTTTAATATGTGTTTATTCCATGACTCACACATATTATTGCTTGACAGCTCACACTTAGAATTTGTTGAGAACCCATGCTTTGACCACTGGCCTCCTTACTTACTTTCATGATCTTATTCATTGCCTTCATTTTCAGCAGTCCCTTCATCTTGTACATGTTGAGGAGGCCCAGATCCTAACTCCACATCTTCATCAGCTTGAGCAGGCCCAGTCAAGTCTATATTGGCCCAAAACTCATCACCCAACTGCACATCAATCTCATCAGCTGCTTCAGAAGGACCACAGACAAATCTGGTAGTTGTAAACTCAGTAATGTCAACATATTCACCATAGTCAATGAGTGACTCAACAAGCTTCTCCAGTACATAAAATTTGATAAGACAAGGGGTTGGAAACTTTTCAAAAAAGCTCAATATATCATTGTCACCCAATATCTGAGTCTTTCTTCCATCTACAGGATCAAAATAATAAATTTCACATGGAGCCTGGACCCCAGCAGATGCACATAACCCATCAAGATCAAACCAGCACATCTCATCTCTGTCCACACATTCTTTCAGTTCTAATGCCATACCCCCCACATATTGGTTATCAACACTAAAATCCCCCCCCACAAACATATTAACAACATACTTCGTATCCATTAATCCCTCTGCACACACACACAGGCAACAACATATATAAGATAACTAACAGACAAATAGACAAACATATAGACAAACAGACAATATAAACAAATAGACAACATATAGACAACATAGAGACAAACATATAGACAAACAGACAAATAGACAAACAACTAATTAATGTAGAAACAAAAATGTATAGACAAACAGAAAGTCAACTAATTTAATATAAATTTAACTATTATACTACAGACAGACATGATTCATGCATTTTTCTCAAACAATTACCAAATTTAGCAGATACAGAAATTCATGCATGATGTCTGTCTGTAGTATATTTGTTAGGGTTAGAAATACAGAAATTTAACAAGTCATACACTACATACAGACATCATTCGTGCATTTTTTCTCAAAATTTTCATACTACAGACAGACATCATGCATGAATTTTTCTCATGCATGAATTTTTCTCAACAAATTCATACTACAGACAGACACTACATACAGACATCATGCAGACATTTAGAAAAATTCATCATACAGACCTCATGCAGACATTTTTCTCAACAAATTCATACTACAACAAATTCATACTACAGACAGACACTACATACAGACATCATGCAGACATACAGAGAAAGTGTAGTAAAATTCTGAGAACTAGGGTTTTAGAAAGTACCAGTACGAGAATACTCCACTCCGATCTCGAGTCCGACCTGCACTCCGACCTCCACTCCGATCGACCAACAGCAGCGAGAGAGACTTGAGAATGAAACGTCGGTTACCAAATCGACTTCGGGTTTGCAAATCGATTTAGGGTTTGGGAAGAGATTTAGGGTTTGGAACGGGGGAGAAGAGTTGAGAACGGGAGAGAGAGAGAGAGAGAGAGAGTTGAGAATGAAACGTCGGTCCACTCCTTTGGTTATATGGCAGGGGTAGTTGGGTCATTTCACCCAAAAGTTAACAGCGGTTAACAGAAAAGTGGGATTAGGGGGTGTTTTAAGCATTTTTGTCTCTATCTGGGTTTTCTAAATCAGGAAGTCTTTATTTGCCATTTCGTGACATCTAAGGGGGGTTTAAATGCACTTTACCCTTAGTGTAGTTGGGACTCTCCAATGCAATTTGGAGCCCAAAACTTCAAAAAAAAGGTAAATGTAGGATAGGTTGGGTTTGTAT
This sequence comes from Iris pallida, assembly GCA_029216955.1. NCBI lineage: Eukaryota > Viridiplantae > Streptophyta > Magnoliopsida > Asparagales > Iridaceae > Iris > Iris pallida. The sequence goes on from JANAVB010005597.1 coordinate 43,471,126, forward strand.
GAAAATAGTAGGAAATGATAAAGTGAGCTCCGGTCCCAAAAATTATGTGGTCAAAAATTAATGTAGGAAAAAAATAATATAAAGTTTAGAATCTAGAAAGTTGGGCTCCAAATTGGAACTTACTATTCTACAAAACGAGTTTCTACAATCTAGAATCTAGAAAATGGGAGGCCCAACCCTTAGCACCCATGGATGGGTTGGGACCGAAATTGTAGAAATTGGGACTAGGGATGAGACTTATTATTCTACAAAATGAGCTCCTACATTCTAAATCTAGAATCTAGAAAATGGGATGGGCCTTACTAATGATGCTCTAAGGGTCCGTTTATTTGGAGGTGGAATTAAGGATTTGATGGATTTTGAGTCAAATTTATGGAATTCTATGTTTGGTTGGAGTTTGAGTTGGAGTTGAATTTGGATATGGAAAGTGGGTAGAATGAAGTTGGATTTTTAAAAATAATAATAATTTTATTGTTCTATTAAATGTTTAATTAATACTAATTAATAAATAAATAAAATAAAAGTTAGATTTTTTTAAAATAATTTTATTGTTCTATTAAATATTTAACTAATACTAATAATAAATAAATAATAATTAAAAATTAAGTAATAGTTAGTTATTATTTTATATATGATTTTTTTTATTCTTAACTAATATAAATACGTACATCATTTAAATAATTAATTATTAATAATTAACTTTATTAATTAATAATTCATCATAATCATAATTAATAACTTATTAATTTAATAATTATAATTATAATCTTCATTAATAATTTATTAATTTATAATATTTATAATATTTTATAATAATCTTAATTAATAATGTATACCTTTATTAATCAAAATTATAATAATTTATTAATCTTAATTATAATTTATACCTTTATTTATAATTTATTAATCTTAATTAATAATTTATTAGTCTTAATTATAATCTTAATTATAAATTTCTATTTATGATAATCTTAATTAATAATATATTAATCATAATTAACACCAAAATTAATAATTTATTATTTAATAATTTAATAGTTAATACATTATTAAAATTTTAATTAATAATTTATTAATCATCATTATAATCTTAATTAATAATTTATTAATCATAACTATTATCATAATTATAATAATAATATATTTATTAATCATAACTATAATAATAATTAATTAATAATTTATTTATTTATTATTTTATTATCATAATTATAAATTATAATTATAGTTTACCAAATCCTATGTTGGGTTGGAGTTGGATTTCGATTTGGATTTGGATTTGGAAATACATAATTTGAATTTGGATTTGAATTTTGGATTTCCAAATCCAAATCCAAATTCTTGTTACCAAACAAGCCCTAACATTAAGTCAGATTCTTAACCTGCCCTTTGTCAAGCCAAGGCCAAAAGATGCTCAAAGAGTCATTCTTGCTTGATAACTTTTTTGGCTAGGCGGACGGTCTTGGAATCGAACCGCAGGGAAGACGAGTGTGTGTGTGTGAAAATCGTGGACAGTAGGTCCAAATGACATGCAATACGATGTGCACAAAGTCCCGTACGGTACGTCGGGTAACGCCAAAAAAAAAAAAAAACAAAAAAAACAAAAAAAACTTCACACTATGCAAAATGTAACAAAACTTAGTCCTTACGTAATTTTAGAGCAATTTTGTGGAAGCAACACTATCTGCACTAACTTTAATAACGCTTAGGGACACAGGAGAAATTATTCAGTGAGCCCGGCTAACGGATTAGAGCTGAAACCCTGTCAAAAGTTGTTTGACCTTCACCAACAAAACTAGAGCACCAATGGAGAGGTCTTTCAAGCATGAGCAGCAAAACCACATGTGCTGTCAAATTACATGTCCACAAGTTGAAGCAAGACATCATCCAAACTATAAATAGTGGGTGCATAGTATCAGTATAAACATACAAAAAGAAAACATGGGCAGTTACTGATGTTATAAGAAATAAGCTAAAAAGTAAATAATGTGCAGGTAAACCAATCTCCCTGCAACAATGGAATGCGCATTCTATTCAGTTGAAAGACTTGTTACACTACTGCCATAGTAATACAACAGCACAGTAAAATTTTCTTCCTATATCTTACCCAATAATTTTGATGTGGTTTCAAAAAAGGGGCAATATTTCCATCGAAAAGTTCAACACTATTAGTTCAGGATAGTCCATATTTACCAATATAACACGATCCCGAGATCTTTAAAAAAAATGATGATTATAAAATGGCCACTTCATCCTCCCATGGATCCATACATCATGATAGCTGTAACGTAGTGTGCTATTATAAAGTTGTACATTTGGAAGCTCTGACCTGCACTACAAAACAGCAAAATAGCTCATTACATTCAATATCAGTCAGTATTAGACCACAAATTGTCAATCTGGCATATCAAGAAAGAGAGGAATGCAAATAAAAAAGACAGGTAATGTAGTTGTACCTTACATTTGCAGGTTCAGCACTCGAGATCCTCACAAATTCAAGACTGCAAAAATATTATTGACTTTCTCGAGCAGTCCTCTTAATTGCACATTAAGCAAAAACATGAAGGTAATTATATTAGTAGCAATGAAGCAAACCATTAGCATTGAACAAACTGACACAGTAGCCACCTAAAGCACAAAACAAACATTACAAGTTGGTGCTTAAGCAATCAAATCACCACACAATCTATTGTGAAGTGGTCAATCCTACAAATTTGAATACACGTCTACACACAAAAGAGCAGCGACAGAAAGATCAACCCTGTAATCACAAAGAAAGCCAACCATAGTTGAGCTACGAACTGACTGAGCCTTCACTCTTTCACGATTTCCATATTTGACCAAACTAAAAAAACTACGAAATGTAGCCCTCCACTATAACATTCTCATTTGAATTCCTAGACTGCAAGTCTTTCAATTGCAGTGATTTATCTCCGAACGGCAAAATGGATGTTTCTTCACTCCTTTCCGTGAAAGAGGGTATCTCAACCACAACCTTTTGCACCAAGTGCTCCTGAATACCATCCCTAATCAGCTCAATGAAGCACTCATCATCCCCTCTTAAATCAAATAAAATGCTACAAAATCCCAGACGCCCACAAAAATCGAGAATAGAGCTCAGGCTGAACTTTTCAAGAACAATAACTTCGATCCCCTTTGATTCTGGCTCTACTATAGTCGATTTATCTGCCAAGACAATTATCTGATCTGCAGATTCCATAATGGAAACAGGAAGGTGTAATGATGAACTTACACCACTTGCTATAATGATATGTAGGGGTTGCTTGGCTCCAGTTTCCTGAGATGATGGTAAAGACGAGGTTGCCGTCAACATGCTTCTAGGAACAACTACTGCATCATATTCCTGAAGCAATTTTGAGTAGTATCCACCTGATTCTTCTGCTCCTTTTCCAAGCTGATTTACAATCCTTCCATTTGGTGAAAGCGAGTATCTGTACCCATGAAGTTCACGAATTATAATTGTAGAATACAAAAATGTACTTGTAGACCATGAAGCAAGGAATCTAAATTACCATTTTTGAATATTTGTCATAAAAGGCTTCCATAAATTTAAATAGTAGGGTTGGTACCACCGAGGGGGTGGTCCTGTGGTAGCATTGATAAGGGAGGGGAGGGGAGGAGTATCTGTACCCATGATGTTCACGAATATAATTGTAGAATAAAAAAATGTACTTGTAGACCATGAAGCAAGGAATCTAAAATACCATTTTTGAATATTTGTCATAAAAGGCTTCCATAAATTTAAATAGTAGGGTTGGTACCACCGAGGGGGTGGTCCTGTGGTAGCATTGGTAAGGGAGGGGAGGGGAGGGGAGGGGAGGAGTGGGCGTTGGTTCGAATCCCAGCCGGGGCAAAAAGTTAAATCAAGTGGGAGGAAGTTCTGGTACTAGTAGCCCAGGACAGACAGAGACAGAGACGGCATTAACGACTGATAGCTCTGGTAAGGGAGGATAGGAGTGGGCATGGGTACAAAAATTTAATGAAATGGGAGTCCTGGTGCTAGTAGTCACGGCATTAACGACTGGGACGGTTATTAATGACTGCTCTCATCTCAAAAAATTTTATTCGGCTGGTAGTATTAACAAATGTATGACATCACTAGACCAATAGCATCAATAGGCAAACGATCAATATTTAAAAACTAGAACACCCAAGAATAACAAAGACTCATGTTGGCACTCCACCATTAGATAATACTTTAAGCTTAATGCAGCATAATACTGACCTGTAAGTAATTCACAATGTTAGTGCTTTAGAAATGTACAAAATTAGCATATTTCTGAATGCAGACATATTTTCACTTCTTTTATGCATTTTTTTTTCTACAAGATTACGAAATACATTCGGTAAATTTATGTAGAGAAATTAGGTCCTAGTTCCAGTCTTCACATGGGAGGCACATTACATTCTCCCAATCTCGAACTAAAGTGTTGGAACTTGGAACCAGCCATCTAACAATGGGAGTTTGTTTGCCAATCGATCCCTAGTCTTGAGGACCAAGGATTATTCTTTTCCTTTTTTTTAAAATCAAAGAGCCAAGTGTTTTTTTTCCAATCATGTTAAGAAAACTAGGGTAATGCCTCTTGGGTCCCCAGGTTTATTTTGGCTAATTTGTGCTTAAATACCTTCAAGTCTCACCACTTTCGCATTTAAATACCCTATAGTATTTTTATAGGCACTTAAATACCTTGAACTTTATTATTTCACATAAATACCTTGAACTGTCACTCTTTTGCAAGTTACTACCCTGACGGGTTAACGGTTAATGTGAAGTACAACTTTGCTCCTATCTAAAATAATAATATTCTCCCTCCTCTATCATCTTTAACCCTAACCCGAGAAGCTGATCCCCACTGTGTAGTGCCCCGCTTTCGATAGGCGACGGACTTCATAATATGCTTGCGCCGAGTCAGATCGATCGGGAACTTAGATGACCATCCGACTCGATCGCTAAGCTTGGTAAACGATAACACCTTGCGGCATCGATCAAATCGATTTGGACAGATGTTACGAGAATCGATCCAACTAATGGAACGACTTATGTTGGAATAAGTCCTAGATGCAGTGGGCTGCGTCTCGGCGAGTGAGCTCTATATAAGAGTCCCTTCGACGGGACCGGACCGCTGTATGGTTTTCTTGGAACTTTTGCCGCTTGGTTTTGATGAAAGTGCTTTCGCGTCGTTTTCTGAATGCAATCTACGAATTTCGAAGCGAAGGAAAAATAAGGAATTCTAACTAAGTGTTGGTGCCTGTAGAAGCATGGAATTTCAGGCGCATCTATAGGCCAGAATTCCTATGCTCTTAACAAACATGCGCCAGGGAGCTCAAACGAAGTACTTGGTGTCACGTTCCGATTCGTAGAGTCATTTATTCACATATTTCATCTCTTGGAATCGATCGTCCTCGCTTGGGCGTGATGCCGTACAAGTCTGGTATTGCACTTGTACAAGGCAAAGATGGTACATAAGTGATAATCTTCAAATAGGAACACATCGCAGCGGCAGAAGCAGACAACTTGAAGTTAATGAGGACAATCTTTCTTATTGAATAGAAGTACATCACTTCTTTATAGCAACGGAGATAAAAGGATAACTTGAAGTCACACAGATATATATAGAACTTTATTCTCTTTATTGATAATTGAAGAAGAGTACAAGACTTGTATTGAAGTACAATGCTTACAACACATCTCACTTTACATTGAAAGCCAACTGAACAATGTTATACAGCTTACATTTGATACTTGGATACATTGGATTACAACTCGATATACCGACTTGGCTTACAACTCACTGGCACAACTGATTACAATGTTCCATACATTATGCCCTTTATAAATAGAAGACATCATCTTGTACAAGGAGAGCTTCTGCATGCCTAACAAATCTTCGATGCCGCGGGACCAATCAAGCTAATCTTCGTGTGTAGAATATCCCAAGCACGAGCACCTGCCCACAAAACGTGGGTCAGCACATCATCTATGTACTGGCGAGCAGAATCCAACCCACTCGCCTAAACCAACACTAACTGGTCAATTTTAGCAAACATTTAATAGAATGATCTTTCTACTTGGGGCCTAGCATCAGTTTACAGTTCATGGGCAATAATCAGAGTGAAGTATGTAAACATATTCTTAGTAGCATTCATGTGGACATATCATTATAGTATTCTTGGTGTTATCATACAAAGGCATCATTGAGGCATCGCTAACATTATCAGCTTAAACATGTTATGACAATTCTCACTTCAACCATCACTTAGCATGTATGTTATGTTTGAACAATAGTCATAGCAAGGCATCTTTCTAGCATACTGAATTTAACATGTTAAGCAGGTTCTCATATTGAAAGACTACGCATAGCATCATTTACTTGGCACGTTAAGCACGCAAGTTAAGCCAACACATATATTGAGTATATCACATTTAAGTAATTTCTTACCGATAGCCAACTCCCTTGTACCTGCATAAAAATACAGGATAATATGATATACTTACTCTGTCTGCACAAAACATTCGTTAGCATGCATCCTGACTACATGGTCGTTGGTGAAACTGCACCATAAAGGACTTTCCAACGGATATTACGACGCACCATTCCAGGGTAGGTTGCAAGCCTAGCCGAATGTCCCGTAATACCTCGTGCCACCATAGCACGACCAATGTTTTCTCCCGGGTCGAATCGGTCCCGGTGCCCCAGGTACCGTTCGAGGAAACTTACTCAGACTTGTACAATTACGTCCATGACCATGCGAATGCGTGTCGACTCGATAACACAAATGCATGGTAAAGCAACTGAAAGTAAGCAGAGCCAACAGTTCAACATCTCATCTCAATCCCGAGCCGTGTTCAACGACTAATCATTACCATCATTCTACTTGGTGATCTCCATGATCCCAAGCCTCATCATTCTCATTGTTTGTTCCATTGCAACATTGCTCATTACGTTCCTTCTAAGGAGGAACAACAGCATTCATTCATTTCGAAGGGACCTGTAGCATTTCATTCATTTCATAGGAACAATAGCATATTCAATTCTTTTCTCATGTATCATTCACGCAACATCTCATTATTCAAGTGATTCATTCATTTCATCAACATTAAGCATAAGGGACATTATCGATTCATTCTCAGGCATCATGATACATTAGCAGTTTGAGTGTGATTCGTTCAGCAATTCAAAGTTCATGTGTTATTCATTCAATGATTTCCAGCATATGCATCTCTATCGATTTAGCAACTAAAACATCGCATCACAATTATTCAACATTCAAGGTAAAAGACATTAGGGACATATTCAAAGCATCACGTTATTCCATTTATTAAGCATGCAGGAATAAGGAGGAAGGAGGACAGTTCCACTTGCCTGCATAAAAGGGTCTTTTTATTCTGGTTGCACACATTCTTCCTAAGCGTAGCTCCACCAGCGAGCCACGTTCCAACACTTAATCCGTCTAGCCAGCTCAGAGAGACTGCATCAGTCTCAACCCTCTTGATTCCCAACATAAGTCACGGTCTAACATTCTGATCCCATCCAACAAGCCAACCAAATGTCTCGCGCGGAGCGGGGCATTACACTTGGCACATCAAAGGACGGCAAAAGTATAAACATCAAAAGAAGATTTTTTTCATATAAAAGTCTATTACATGTCTAAAGAAAGGCTTTACAAAAGGAGAACTTCTACAAAAAGAAATATCCTAAGCCTACAGCCAGGCGCAGCAAACTGCCATGCGCCCCCTGCCAGGCGCATCCTCCGTCAGGCGCATCTCTTCAGCGTCTCAGTCAAGCGCATCTCCTCGACGTCTCAGTCAGGCGCATCATGAAGTCTCAGCATATGCGCTCCACTTCGATCCGATCAAGTGCTTCGGCTAAAGAAGCAGCTTTGAGCATAACAAGAGCGGACGATCAACCCCACTCTAGCAGGAGGAAGAGCTCTCCAAAGCCCAAGTAAGAGGAGAGCACCGCAATTCCGATCTGCGGCTCTTCCAGCATAACAAAGACGGGACTCTAACGTTCCGATCTTTGGATGCAACAGGCACCTTCGGCCTGCGTCGGGACCCTGCGATCCCGATTTTTGGATGTAACAGTCACCTTCACGAGTGCATACGAAGACGACTCGACGCATCTTCACCCTGGGGAGCGTCTTGGCAACAGAATGTATTCGGGCAAAGAAGTTCATCTTCGTCGAGAAGTCAAGGAAGAGACAACAAAACTCTCTCAAATTGTTGCTATTGATAGGCCAGGGCAAATCAAACCCATGCGCCAAGTGGCAGCCTTCCCGAAGTTAGTGCAATGAACTTGCATTTACGATGATGAATTTGTCTCTTCGAATTCAGCCAAGTCAAAACGGCTATTTAAAGCACTCGAAGAACTCAACAGTCGGACCAATGAAAGATGCGTCATGCAACAGATGCGCCGGTCAGATACCGCGCATCATACAGACGCGCCCATCAGTACCGAGCGCCTCATAAAGATGCGCCCCACGCGTTCCCATGCGCCTAGTGGAACGCAGATCAATGCACCGACTCAAAACCCATCACCCGTCAAGAACATTAAATGCTGAAGTCTGATACGACAACAGCCATCCCCCGAGGACCGAACAGTTGACAGCTTTTGCAGAAAACGAAGCGCCGCTGACGTCAACGTCATCATTACTTTCCTCTGTCGGTTACAAGCCACGTGGCCGACCAACCATTCGCATGCGTCTCCACAGCCATGCGCCAGAAGATTTGCATGTGCCTCAAAAGCCATGCGCCCCTGACTTACCTCTGATCCCTAAAGACAGAAGTCAAGTCGCTGCATGTGCCTCCCCGGCCATGCTACTGAAGCCCCGCATGCGCCTCAAAAGCCATGCGCCCAGACTGGTTCGTGATTCCTAAAGATTACGAGCTAAATCTCCTCATGCGTCGGATCCTAGGCGCATCCTGTCAGATCACTCTTCACCAAATCCGAGATCTTTGAGCCATGGACGTACGCCACGTGTCCTTTGACTCAGTTCAGCCTATGAAGCGGTGCTAACCACCCAAGATCTTAGCAACAGAAAGATCCTCTCCACTGCTACGTGCCAGCCACAAATGCAGCATGAAGGATTCAACCCACAAATCATGGCGCATCATCCATGCGCCCTCCTCCCGCCAGCATCAGCCACGTGGCGTTCCTACGTACAAGCGCATCCTACATGTGCGCGCATGAGCAGCCAGCCTGCAAGCTATAAATAGAGGGATCATTTCCTTCTTACACACACACAGAGAGATATACAGACATACACCGTCAAAGACAGAGGTAACCAGATCATCAGAGTTACAGAGACGCACGTCTGCTCAGAGAGATCGGAAGAGACACTCAACGTCTTCTCCCCCTCCGCAAGCTCCGGCATCCAGAGCAATCCAGACCTTCAGAGAACCTAAAACCGTCGTCAGATCGTCAACGGAGTCAACGTATTACCACTCGCTCCACCGACACAGGGCCCAGATAAAAACAAAAGTGTACTCCTAGGACTACATCTAAGTCCTACATTGTAACACTGTTCTGTTTGTAATTGAAATTCCAATTCAAAGATTTTAATGGCAAACAGTGCCATTGCAGGAGCTCGCGTAACTAAAGCTTGAACGTTGCGAAACGCTTCGACGGTCGGCACGATCAAAGTACTTGGTGGGTGATTCAGCCCCTTCTTTTCTACTGTCCCGCAAACGAAATTCCTTTGCCTCGAATTCATTCAAATCGACGATGCCAAGTTAAATACATGCCAATCCACTAAGGTCAAGAACTCGGAAAAAACGTATCGATTTAGAGTAATCTACTCTGAAAATACAAGTTTCGCACATAAACGAGAAAGTTTAAGGTTCTAGTAAAAAGATAGACTATTTCACGTGCTGTAAAATAATATGAAACGTCGATCGTGGGTTATGATGCCTCGGACAATTTGGTGCCTACGGGACGCTAAATCGGGAGTACGGCTTTGGGAAAAATAAATCGTTGCATGAGTGGAAGAAATGATAATGTCGTTCAATACTGTCCGCGCTATACAAATCTGTTTGCATATATTAAACTGTTCACGCATTGGCATGGTCATGGACAGCTTGTTCACAAGTTTAATTTTTCTCGAATCGGTATCCGAGGCATCGATATCGAATCGACCAAGGGGGAATGAATAATCGTGCTTCGGCACTGATGCATTGCGGGACCGTCAGTCAGGCTTGCAACCTAGACTGAACGGACCGAAATGCCGTTGAGATAGTCCCAAGTGGTGTGTAACACCAGTGACCGCACATATAAGATAGTAGCATGCTCACCTATTGTCTTATGAAGGTAGTAAGTATTATATCTGTTTTTATGCAGGGACGAGCACGACCGTGGTAAGAACTGTAAATAATCGTCATGTTGTACTGCACGCTTTATTACTTCAAAGATGGCTATCGATATGAACTGAATTTATTTAGTTTTAAATAGAAAGAAAACTCTAAAGCATGCCTACCTTAACAATCAGAGTCGGTTTAGACGAGTGGGTTCGTCTCGTCCACTTAGCAAGTGTGCTAACCCCTCCCCCAATTCTCCAGGTGCGACGGGAGCTTTAAACTGAAGCTGAAGTGTGGAGAGGCGTTTTGAAGCTCTTCCTATACTGAAGTATTTTGAAGCCAATTCAATCGAAGGCTTATGTATAAAAGGGGCGAATGTATGGAACGACAATTGTTAATTCAGGCAACTTGTCGAGTATGTTTCTTTTGTTTTCAACCAATATAGCCGCAACGGTATCCAATGTAATTACGACTTGCACTTCGTTGCAAGTTATGAATAAAAAGCATATTTCTATCTTCCTATACTGCGTCTCATATTCTGATGTGATTTGTGAAGTTTCAACTTGGTGTTTCAATATAATAATCAACGTAACGTTCTTGACTTGTACGAGTGCAATTCTAGACTCGTACGGCATCACGCCTTAGCGAGGACGATCGATTCGACATAATAACACCGGGGACGAACGGTTTGTCGACTCGGGACGTGACACACTGCACTCCCACCCCTACTGGACGGGGCCCACTCTTCTACCAAGGGGCCGACAAGAACCTCTTAACCATAGTATTCTATCTACTACCACCCAATCGGTAGAGATATTCTAAAAAAACTTTCCCATCAGCACCCTCAAACACCGATAGTGCATCATATAAAAAGAGAGAATAAGAAGTCATATCTGGAATGCAATTGCACAAATAATAGGAAGCAGAAATAAGCCTTTTTACAAATCGAGGTGTACTTGCATAATTGCATGATTGTTCACAGACATACCCAAAGGAGTAGTAGGAGCTCTAGTTGGCCTCTTGGACTCTAATGGCTAGTTGAACAGCAAAAAATCAAGGAGTAATTGCATAATTGGTCAAACTGGTTTGGTTTGTATGAAAATGAAATAAAGTCTTCATGGGCTCTGCTATAGGAGTCATAAAGAAGAGGGAAATGTGGATTGACATTGATTTGGGCTCTAGATTAATCAAGAACTAGTGAGAGATTCTAGAAAGAGAAAACTCTTTTTTTCGTTGTAAAGTTCCTCTTTTAAAGTGAAATTGATCAGTTCTTTCTCAGTTCTCAACTTGCGATCCTATTGTTGGTGACTCTTCATTCAAATGCCAAATTTTGGTAGAACTTCAATGATAGAATCTCGAAATCCTCTGGGATCTATTAGCGGGCATCGGTGTGTGTGTGCAACTCCTTGCAGGAGAAAGGTGTGGCTCTCCACAGTAGTCTCCGATCATATGCAAGAGAGCAAAATTAATTTTAATCTAAAACAACAAAGAAGTAATTTCTCTTTTTCTTTAGGACAAACAGTCCAATATAGTAACATGCTTTACACATGACCGTTACATGGGATGGAAGACTAGCAGAGGATAGCAACTTGCCAAAAGTATGATAGTTCAAGGTATTTGAGTGGCTACAAAAATACTATAGGGTATTTAAGTGCAAAAGTGTGATAGTTCTGGGTATTTACGTGCAAATTAGCCTTTTATTTTTCATAAACTTGTGGGGGAGGGGAGTATGAGTATTTTTTCTCGGAAAATATAATGTATTTTCTTACATAGGGACCAAAATTTACATTTTCAGATCTTGTGGGATAGGGATGTGCAAGTTTTCTTTCATGAAAAGATGGGTTCGGGAGGAACAATTTACAGACTCGAAATGTTTTTTCCCCAGAAACTAGCAAGTGAAGGGGACGTGAGGCTTTTTGCCAAAAGAATAAAATTAATGCGATTGGTGGAGCATTTACAGAATGTAATGGTATAGTGTAATCGTTATAAAATTAATGAGATTTTAATAAGATACCTGACGAAGGTATAAAGGGGCCTATAACTGTATATTGTAATCGTTATAAACTAATTTGAAGTCAATCTCTATCTGCGATATGCTTACTGTCTTCTTATTGCCACTCACGAGAACGTATGAAGGAGGGTTGATTATGTAGACTGAACAACCAGCAGAAAACATTGTCAATTCTCTATTAAATTACAGGAGCCTTATCAAAGCCGGATGTAAGAATATGAGAAAAATTTCTGACACCCCCCCCCCCAAAACAAAAAAGGGGGGGGGGGGGGGGGGGGGTGATAAATGCTCTGATTTTGTCATTGTTATTAAGTGAAGCATCTAAAGATTCAGATCGTTCAACCATGTGGTACAATTTCGAAGTAAAAGGAACCACTTTAATACACGCTATTCTACTTGCATATGGATATATACTAATATAATATATACACACACATAGGTCTGATGTCACCAAGTAAAGAGCCATACAATTAATCACATATGAAATCTTGCATGTCCATACATATATACACTGGACACTAGCAGCCCGCGATGACTTTTCCATCTGTTTAGCAAAAAAAATACCAATTTTTTTTTTTCCAAACAACTGAAGTTGGATGTTTTACCATAGATGCCACAAATGGCTTCCTTGTAACCAGACCAAGGTATAAGAGGACTACCTATAGCTGTACAGTTTAACTGTTATGATCAATTCCAAGTCAAATCATATTAACATCATTATGCTACAAGAATTTTATTAAGTCCACGGTTCTAAAGATTCTCATGTTCAACTTTGTTACGATTCTGCAATAATAGGACCTATTTTACTAATCACAGTTCTACTTGCATAGAAAACTTGCACATCCATGCATACAAGCACATGTGAAATCTAAGTTGGTGGATATACATCAGTCAGTAGTAGTTGTCCACAACTCGTGCATCAGCAAATAATCACTAGTTTTTCGAACTGAGTGTTGAATGTTTCATCTTAAATGGCTTCCCCGTAACCAGAGGAAGGTATAATAGGATCAACTATAGCCGTATAGTGTAACTGTGGTAATCATTCTATAGTCGAACCATATCAATATCTCTATGGTACAAGAGTTTATTAAGTCCACGCTTGTAAAGATTCAGGCCATTCAGCTATGCTAAATTCCAAAATAATAGGACACTTTAATAATCACGATTCTGCTAGTAAAGAAAACTTGTATGATCATGGATATCCATCAGACACTAGCAGCTCGCAAAGATTTTCAAAACAGTTTAGCATATATTCGTCATCTTTTTTTTCTTCAAATAAATGGGTGTTGGGTGTTTTACCTTAGTGCAGCGAATGGCTTCCCTGTAACCATTCGATGAATATAAGCCTCATTAAGTTTCTGACACAACTTTTCTTCTATGCCTACTGTTACGTCTATTCCAGATCCTCTGAGTCTTTCCACGCCTTTCGAAGCTACAATTGGATTAGGATCCACCATTCCGACAACCACACGTTTCACTTTTGCACCAATCAACGCTTCCGTGCAAGGAGGGGTCCTCCCATAGTGGTTGCACGGTTCAAGGCTTACGTAAGCTGTTGCATTTTCTGCTGAACTGCCAGCATCTTTTAGTGCAAATACCTGTTCATCAAATTTTGCCTCAAATACTTTACAAGTATCAGTTTGATCAAGTATATAATAGAATCCTCACAATTGGATTAGAACTACCCACAACTATAAACATTTTTCCGGTGCATAGATATGCATCGACCAATACTTAGCAACAAAACCCGATACAGAAGGCACGGACAGCACTAATAATGCAAAATTATGCTAACCGCTCCAATAATGGAGTTACCAGTAGACATAATGGCATTGAAACGACAAAACAGCCTCCTCGTGCCAATGTTGGTTCTAGAGAGGGTCAAGTTTTATGCACCCTTAACCCCCACTTCAATGCAGAGGCTGCTTCTATAAATGAGCTCTCCAATTCAAGGTCCTACTTCCTAGCTATTTGAAATGCCAAGAACCCTTACAGGGAGAAAAATAAAATGCGCCTATCCGTACACGTGTGCAGGGGCGGACCTACATGGGGGCAAGTGGGGGCAATTGCCCCCGCTGAAATTTTTGCTTCTGAGTTAAATATCCTATTCTTATTAAATTTTCTTCATCAATTTTACGTTTTGCCCCCTCCGAAATTTGTAATTTTCAATTTCTATATACATATTTACATCAGATTTTTTACTTTTTCCTTCATAAGTTTCATCAATTCTAAGTTTTGCCCCCTTTCTTAATAAAAAATTGGGCTTTTTTTAGATTTGAGATTGATCCCCCCCCCTCTTTTAAATTTCTGCGTCCACCCAGATGTCGAATTGATCTTGTGCCAACTATCAAACAGAGAGAGAATCTGCACAGGTGGTTTACCGCGAGAGCGATGCTCGCCAAAGTTTCAAAGTGATGCTCCAATTTAACACTTAACAGAAGCTAAGTTTGTTTTACACAATTGCGGTTCGGTCGCAAATGCCAACATGATGCTCCGTGACAAGTGTCCAGTCGTGACCGCGCCGCGCCGCGTTGTGCGAGCAGTGCAAAACTAGTCGCCACGACGCTGCGATGAACACAGTCGCGGGCAGCACCACAGACACTGTGATGAACACCGATGCGGGCAGCAGGAAACAAAAGTAGAGGGGGATTGGGTTGCAAACCTCGGCGTGAGGTTGGCCGGCTTTGGGATGGAACCCTTCGCCGACGATCCGGCCGCCGCCGTCGACGATGACGCATCCGACCATGGGGTTCGGGGCGGTGCGGCCGACCGCGGTCCTCGCCAGCTCCACGCACCGTCTCATGTAGTGCCCGTCGTCCATCCTCTCGCACGCCGTGCGGACCGATCGGCGGCGGCCGCGGCTTCTAGAGCGGGTCGGGAACGGATGTGCGATCTCCGGGGGGAAGGGACGGGTTGGGGTTAGTTTTAGGAGAGGAGGAGGGGATCCGAGGATTTGAGACATTATTGGGGTGAGATTGGGGTTCACTTGGCTGGTTGGGTCTGGGGAAGAATGGTTTAGGAATTTTTTTTCCTTTAAGGTTGTGTTTGATTGGGCGTTTTTTCCATAAAAAATATTTCCACCACAAATTTTTCACCAATTGTAGTGTTTAATAGCTTATATTTTTTATGGAATTATTTTTCAAAAAACTATCATTTTTCATATTTTTTTCTAAAATGGTGGAAAATAAAACTTGTCTAACCCATAGGAAAATATCATTTTCTATGGAAAATAACTATTTTTCGTGAAAAATAATGACAATCAAACAACCAAATTAAGTTTTCCATGGAAAATTTTAAAATTCCATGAAAATTTTTTCCTAGAAAAATAATTCCATGAAATTAATTTCTTTTCCACGTATTTTCCACCTTGCAATCAAACACCTTATTAATTTAGAGAGAGAAATGGTAGGCATTTTATCATTGGTTTTTTTTTCCCTTTCTTTTTTTCTTTGTACGTTACAAGTACTTTGCAATTGTAAAATATAATTGAATCAATAGTTACAATTGAATCAATAGTTAAAAAAAGAAGTTACAATTGAATCAATAGTTAAATTTTTTTTATTTTAGGTGTCTTTTTTTCCGTCTTGACAAATATTAAAGAATAATTTAAACCTGTGCCTTCTGCACCGAGGCTCCCATTGCTACAACTAGGCAACAATCCACGGACTGAAATGAGAATATTAAGGACTTGTTTGGTCATTTATCATTTCTAACGGACTAAAATGAGAAACAATGTTTGTTTGGTAGCCAACAGTTGTCGGTTTTAATGTAAAATAAATGGTTAGTTTCACAAGTTTGTTCATGGGGGCTTAATCCGTTGGTATACTAGGGGTCCCGTGAGGATGGATACGGTTCGAATTCTTCTCTAGGTGTTGTTCGTCGGCACGAAAAAAAAGATACCTCAAAATAAATAAATTCTACAACCTAATTTCTTTTTCAAATTATATTCTAAATTGAAAAACAAAGTTCCAGACATATTTGACGGCCCAAACCAAAACTAAACCTACAATATCTCCAAGCATCCAAACCCGGTAATATCGGGCTATCGGGTTCCCAAGCGGGCCCCAATTCGAGTCAACAGCTCCATAAAACCCTCGCCTAGGTACATTTCTTCCTCTCTCTCCCGCAAAAAAAAATAAAAAAAAATCCTCGCCTAGGGTTTTCTCCTCCTCTTCCAGTCGCACCAAAAGAAAACAAAGAGCAATGGTAAACTCTCTTTCTCTCTCTAAAAATCTAGGGTTTCACATTTCTCTCTCTAGAAATGATAAAGATCCAACCTTTAGGCCTCGGAGGTCGCAGTGAACCCGAAGGCATATCCGTTGGCCGACTCCCAGCTGACGATTACCATCCTCGACCTCATCCAGCAAGCCGCGAATTACAAGCAGCTCAAGAAGGGCGCGAATGAAGGTTCTTTTACATCTACCCCCCTCGAATTTGTTGATATTAACAAGTAGTAATTCGTTTTGTTTCGTATCTTTAGCAACCAAGACTCTCAATAGAGGCATATCGGAGTTTATCGTGATGGCGGCCGACACTGAGCCGCTCGAGATCCTCCTCCACCTCCCTCTGCTGGCCGAGGACAAGGTAAAATTGATTTTATGCTCAATTGTCTCATGGGTCGATTTTATTCTACAATTATGATTGCTTGGGTATATACTTCGGTAAATTTCTGCTTGCAAGTAGATACCATGTTAGATTACATGGCTGTACCTAGCATTGCTTATAAGAAAGTGGTATCAATAATATATTACTTGCATCATTTGGATTATATTTGAAGTACTCATCTTTATTTTCGGAACATTGTTGGTTGGTTGAGTTGGTTGGTTAACCCAGTTCGCATTGCGCTTTTAAAATACTATCTAAGTCTATGTTAATTACTTGGTTCAAACTTCAACCAAGTAATTGTTGTTATTCCTGAAACATATCTTAAAACGTTAGTAGACAGAGTGATTCTGCAAACGAATTTGCTCACACACTTTGTATATGAGGAACTTCAGAGAATTCAGAGCAAAATAATTTGCTTCTCTAAAGATCTTGTAGCCTCTTAGAAGAAAACGGAGGAAGATGAAGATGCAACTTTGATGGGGTGATGAAGATCACCGTTACTCAAAGCAAGATTCGCCTTTATACGATCCGTTTCCAGGAATCAACAAGTTCTCAAAAAACTTATGGAACTCTCGTGAGTCAACTTTTTGTGACTCGAACGGACTTCCTGGACTCAACGGGCTCCCTTTACTTTCTTATTTTTGGTGCATCTTATAAAGGAGGCCAGGGGGCTCTATATATAGAGTGGAGTGAGACTTCACTTTTTCTCCTATCCGATGTGGGAGTAAAATACCAATACTCAAAAATAGATTTTGATATTTTAGATCATCCCGCAATTAGCGTAGTCGTGTGCTAGTCTACGCCTATCCCCTCATACGCTCCCGTGCATACGCGAAGCATCCTGGAGCCCGTGTCCGAGTCCGAGTCTGAGTCTGAATGACAAAAAACAACATGTTTCCTTGTTGGAGTTAATCATTTTTCCTTCTAGAAAAATACTCCCACATGGCACCCACATGTGCCCCACCGTATCCCATGTGCGCACCTCAACACATGTAAAGAATTATATTGAGATACCCACTTGGTGGTATAGCCGATGTGGGACTATTTTACACTAGTCCAAAGGCAAAAATACCAACAATCTCCTACATATCTTAATATATGTAGGTAAAGCGTTCTCCACAGTGACTGCACATTATTTATAAGAATAGATGTCGATTCGACTTGAATCTTTTCTATCCATACACTCTAGGTGAGTTCTTTTAAAAAGTCTTGGCATGAAGCCTTTCGCTTCCTTGCGGTGCTACGCCGCTATGACATGGCCAAAAGTCGAGGCTATATCTTATGTGGTGTCATACCACTATAGCATGAGGTCCAGCCTCTTTGTAGTGCTAAACTACCCAGCATGAAGTCTTTCGCTTCCTTGCGGTGTTATGTCGCCGTGACATGGCTCGCGAAGCCGAGGTTTTACCCTTCCTAGGTACCTCATGTGGTGTCACACCACTGTAACACGAGGTCCAGTCTCTTTGTAATGCTGCCTACCACTCTTCATTCTACAGCATTAGGCCCACTTACATATGTGCGGTGCTACGCCGTTGTGACTTGGCCCGAAGTCGAGGCTTTACCCTTACTAGGTACCTTATGTGGTGTCACTTCACTGTAGCATGGAGTACTACGCTTCTTTGTAGTGCTGTGCTATCCGTGCTTCCTGTAAAGCGCGTCAGACATTCCAAATGCCTGAGAACTCATTAAGGCTTTCAAGCCATCCTCTCACAGTTCTTTGTTTTATACATAGAACAAACAATAGACAACAGTGGTTCTGGGTCCGTAATCCCGCAAAGTTCCAACGAATTGCCCACTATTCTTGATATTCTTCCGGTCAATAGTCCTCCCTTGAACCAAAAGCTAGATGCCTGATAGATTTTTCTTTGAACCAATAGCATAAAATTTTATGGTAGGATTGCAGAGACAATATCAGAGGTAACAGTGGTTCTGGGTTCATAATTCCGCAATATTCCAAAGGATTGTCCACTGTTCCTGATATTCTTCCAGTCAATGGTCATCTCTTGAACCAAAAGCTAGATGCCTGGTAGTTTTCTCTTTGAACCAATAGCATGAAACTTTTTGTAAGGATTGCAGAGACACATTATCAAAGGTCCGTTAATCCTATTTTCTTGCTGTGTCCTCGACCAGCTGGCACTTGAGGCCTTGATGAACAGATCTATCAGATTCTTCCGACTCCGAACATCACCCACTGTAATGATCCACGTTTGATGCGCTCATTCAGTGCCTTGTGTCCTAGACGCACAATTCTCTTCTCATCATTGAAGAGATCATTCGATGCCACTGCTGCAACCACCTGGTTATCGCAATACATCGGCATTATACGGATTTGTGCACCAACCACAGGAAGATCGTGTCCGGTTGTCGCAATATATCGACATCACCTGAATTTGCGCACAAACTATAGAAAGATCATTCCTGAGCTCGCGAAGCCATTCTGCTTCATATTCGAAGCAATTCCGCTTTATCTGTTGCAGCTGACAGAACTCAGACTCCATAGTGAGAGAAACATTTGCTTATTCGACTTCTTCGATATAGCAGTACTACCCATGGATCTGTTTCTTCGACTTCCTCGATATAGCAGCACTACCCATAGAGAAGATGTAACCTCTTCTTTCTCTCCTTCCGAGTACCAACTGGCATTACTGAAGCCTTCTGTCCCTGCAGAGTAACCGCTGTAGTGCATCCTTCTGAGTCCCTGAGAGATATCCCATTACTCTCTTCACAGTTTTCCAAAGATCAACACTTGGATTACTCGTGAACCGACTCGGCATGCCTACAACAAAAGCTATGTCAGGCCTGGTAGTACTTGTAGCCTACATCGAACTCCAGATGATGCTCGAGTACACCAAGTGGCACACGCTTCTTCGGGATTTGGCTTCAACTTTTGATCACATCGTTAAGGAGTATCGATCCCTGGAAGATCTTGATATCCATAGCGTGTGAGCAACTTTTCAGGTAGTGAGCTTGTGACAGAGCAAGCTTAATTTCCGTCCGGATTATTTAAATTTCCAGGTTGATATCTGTATCTCCCATGTCCTTTATTCTGAATCTGGACGTGAGGATCATCTTTGTTCTAGTGACACATCATTATGTCGTCCACATAGAGACAAACGATGACTCCTTTATCATCAACGAATTTCATATAATCACACTTAAGAGTCTCGCTGACCCTGAAGCCTTTTTGACCTAATAACCTGTCATGTCCCGCTCCCATGAGAGCGATCGTCCTCGCTAAGGCGTGATGCCGCACGAGCCTAGATTGCGCTCGTGCAAGGCGGGTTCCATAACGGCCGATTTCAGCGGCTGCGACGGGGTTGTCGCACAGAAGTCCCATACAGAGATATTGAATCATAGCAGCGGAAGTTTAGAACAAGCACAAGTCATTCAAAAGAAGCTCTTTATTGATATTGAAACATAGATTACAATGGGACGCAAGGCCAAGATTACAAGTCTCTCAAGCTCACTCATCTCACATTACAAGTTCACTCTGCTCTCTCTCATCTCTCAAATACAAGTCTTGAGCCAGCGGAAGCTTCGGAAGGCGACGTCCATACATTATGTTCCGTATAAGTCTTCACTCCATGCGGCCACGTGCTTGGAATCGCCAAGGAACTCCGTGCCTCGACGCATCCAAGCGAGCTCCGCGCCACGAGCTTCTACCTGTGCCTGCACATGGAAACTATGTGGGTGTCAGTACTCAACTGTACTGGTGGAATGAGCTCCTTGCCCACCCATACAAACCCAATACGTTTTATTTACTTTGTGCAACATAGTCCCTTCTTATCAATTGTCTTTCTACTCTTGCCTTAGGATCAATTTTAGGACCGACGTCTTGCCTATTTTGTCTCCAGACCATCCCGTGCTTGCAATGACAACGTTAACTCATACCTTGCCTCAAGACCTTTCTCGTGCCAACAACGTTAACCTATCGAGTCGTGTTTGCCTTTCGGCCAAAATCAGAGACGCAACTACGCGATAAGACTCCATTCCCGTGTGACCGTGCTGTAAGTCCTTCTTGAGGCCGCACCTCGCAACTCAATGAGACTCAATCATATCGCCGCCTCGCGGCCCTTCGCTACTTTGATCACCAACTGACCCAATCAAGACTTCTGGACGGAGTGTCACTCGACCAACTTTGCCTTGCGGCATTTCCTGACTTAAACTCAAGACAACTCAAGCCAACTTATGCAACTTATATGCCAACAACTTAAGACTCGACGTCACATCTCGTGCTGAAGCACGTCGCCTACGTTACGACCAAATCTTAGGCCCAAATACTTGTGTTCCAACCATACACACATTCAACTAGACTAAATCCAAAGGCACACACGCGGATTGCCGTTCGTGCCGACCCATCTATATGAATTGGTCACTAACACCACAAGCTATCATGGACTTATAACCTTGTTATTCGAAGACCCTTTCATCGCAAGTAGCTAGCCCCGAAGAAAGTTTCCGAATAACCCGAGCGGTTCGTCCAGCTACGGCTATACCGTGTTTCCCTCCGGAACGACGCGGTCCCTCGGCGCCCAGGGTTGTCGCGCGTGGAAACTCTACCTTGTCGACAAGTTGTCCAATGACCATGCAAGACTCGACACAAACTGACGTCTCACACAGTCATTCCTCTTCCAATGTTACCATCTCTTTCAAACCGATATCAAGACTTCTATCCTTGAGATCCCTCGACGACCCACGGTCGCGAGCCTTCTCCGTTGATGCTCCTTGAGATCCCTCGACGACCCACGGTCGCGAGCCTTCTCCGTTGATGTTCCTTGAGATCCCTCGACGACCCACGGCCACGAGCCTTCTCCCTGTTACCATATCATTTCATTCAACTCAATGCCTATTCAATAGTCCTTTCTCCAAAACTCATTAATCAACCGTGGTTCATGCCTTAAACACTAAGTCTGTGCATCGTGCCTTAAGCCAATCGTGCTCCACGCGGCACTTCTGCCCAAGTCGACGGGCCTTGAGACCGTAAGACTATATGGTTATACCCAATCGTAGAACTCGTAGGACCGTGCTTGCTACCACTCTGATATCCTAACATAACTTGCCGGACTTAAACGCACAACGACTCGATGGGTAAAGGCTGCGTCAAGCCTCGCATTGCGGAAACGTGCTGCGCATGCGTTCGACTTCTGAACGACCAAATCATTTGGGCGCCTAGACTTACGCCAGCAACCGTGCGACGCAACTTAACTCATAGGGCGGGTCAAGGTATGCCAAGCCTTAGACAATGGGACCGTGCATGCTTTATGAAGCATTCATGCAGGCGATGCCTATAACTTAGGCTACGATTCATGACTTTGTCTACTCAACCAACTTTCCTTCTCCCAAGCCACGGGACGAAGGACCGAGTGTCATTTTCAAAGCACGTCGTGCACCAACTCTAAGCCGACCGTTGGACATTTCCATATTCTAACTCAATTCGACCCGTCGAGATTATTCCCTTTAGCTATGTGGATTCGTCTCTTTTATTATCAATCCTACTTGTGCGAGTTGAAAACATGCGATTTATTATGTGAAGGCTAAGATGAGGCAAGTTCACCGAAACTACCCCACCTGAGCGTGCGATCGCCTCGACCGAGCGATGTCTTCGAGTAGCCGTTGCAAGGCAAAGTCCGAACGCCGTCGACGTTTTGATTCCTCCGATTGACTGAGCGGGACGGGGCACTACATCATACACCACTCAGAAAAAGTTTCGTCCTCGAAACTAACTGAGTACACTTATCGACTTATCATTTTACTCAACATTCAAGACTCTCGCACACACTACGCCTATGCGTTTTTCAAATTCGAGCCACGCTCGTGCTACCCTCAATCCTTTCTTCAAAACTCTCGATCTCAAAATCCTCGACACTTCTTCATTCCTCAAGTCTCACTTTATTCAGTGTATCACTCAGTTTGGATCGTGCACACATTCCAGGCGTCCCCGAAATATATGCATTTCAACCAAGCCTTGTGATAGTGAATCCAATTCCACCTATCGATCCATCCACTCAATCCTGAAAATCAATCCTACCGATGCTAACTCTCCCAACATGGACATCTCACCTAGCCGCTAGGCAATCTCTTTAGGCTAAAGTCAATTGTCAGTATTGGAATCACAGTTCCCAAACAACGATATCAACACTGACCCCATCCTAAGGTCAAACCAAGTTGATAGTACATGGTTTTTCTACCCAAGCTCGCATCATTCCGATTTCTAAACATCGAGCATAGATTTCCTAAGCACATCCAAATATTCGTCGCACGGGGTCCGAGTTATTCAGCAAAGCCATCATACGATAACTCACGTTTCAACCCATTTCCTTGACGTATCGATATCACTCTTTCATCAAGCCATTTCGTATAGTCTATCTCTTTGAATACGTTCGACATAGATCGCCTATCAATCTTTCTCAATTCAAGCACGCTACGACACAATTCATCGCTAATCCATAATTCACATTTCATACTACCTAAGTCATTCTATCCAATTCACGTAATCGATCACAAGGTCGTCCGACTTAACAATATGTTGCGTCCCGATCTCACGCGAGTCAGATTATCCACGGTGGGCACGAATCACCATGCACGCTCCCGCGAGATAATCATTATCATCGGGACGTAACTCTTGTTTTGTGTCCAGACTAATTCATTTTCGATGCGCGGATTGGACCTACTCAATCCTCAAGTTTATTTCATTCATCAATCGCAAGTCTAAACATCCTCGAATTCTCCTTCGCATCAAATCGACAAGTCGAGACAATCAAAGTTGCCGCATCCTGATCTTCCGAGTTCAATCATTCCCGCGACATGAATCACCATGTCAACGCTCACGCGGAACGATCGTCCCAAATCCGACGCAACGCATGTACGAGGCTAGAGTTGTGCTCGCACAAGACAAGATTGTCAACGTTGTGGTTATCCGCGTAACCATCAAAACACAATCATTTTCCTCCAATATTCATCTCAATCAAAATCCTAAGTATAGCACCCAACCGAACAATAACACTTGTACGATCATCATTCGTCGAGTCAGAGTACCCCAGAGTTATTGCATATCGGTCTTTGATACGCCTCAATACCATCGACGATATGCGTAACCTGACGATCTTCCTTTGCAACCAAATTTCGAGTCATGCGAATGATGCTATCGTTCGACTGGATAATCTCCTCGACGTTCAATTCAAGTTCGATCATTATCCCTCGAATCATTCACAACATCAATTTCCTCAATCAATCGATCGACATCCCTGAGGCTATCGCATACACCACTCAGGGATGAAGTCATCCAACAAATCCTCAACTTATCATTCTTAATCAAAATCCACTTCTTCAAATCCCGTTTGAACAATTCCTCGAATTCCAAGCATGCTCATCTATATCGCATTGACGTTATCGTTGCTCGATAGCACCCTTATCGATAGTCATCTCACTTACTCAATCGAGTTCAACTCATTCTCGTCCGACACAATTTGAATCCCGCACTCGACTTTTCTAAGGTCGACGCAACTTTGGTGTATATGCCCAGCCCGACTTAGCCAACCGTGCTTACGCGAACCATCTTTTTGTTTCTTTTCAAAAACTGTTCTCCTATGTTTTGTAAAATAGATAGACTTATTGTATGGACATCCCGTGGGACATTTGAGAGAGAGCGCACCAACGATATCAACTTTGCGGAAGCAATACTTCAGAGTTTGCGGAAACAACGGAGTTAAAGAATTCAATCGATAGTCCAAGGACGTAAAGCCATGCTCTGATACCATTATGTCACGCCCCGCTCCCATGAGAGCGACCGTCCTCGCTAAGGCGTGATGCCGCACGAGCCTAGATTGCGCTTGTGCAAGGCGGGTTCCATAACGGCCGATTTCAGCGGCTGCGACGGGGTTGTCGCACAGAAGTCCCATACAGAGATATTGAATCATAGCAGCGGAAGTTTAGAACAAACACAAGTCATTCAAAAGAAGCTCTTTATTGATATTGAAACATAGATTACAATGGGGCGCAAGGCCAAGATTACAAGTCTCTCAAGCTCACTCATCTCACATTACAAGTTCACTCTGCTCTCTCTCATCTCTCAAATACAAGTCTTGAGCCAGCGGAAGCTTCGAAAGGCGACGTCCATACATTATGTCCCGTATAAGTCTTCACTCCATGCGGCCACGTGCTTGGAATCGCCAAGGAACTCCGTGCCTCGACGCATCCAAGCGAGCTCCGCGCCACGAGCTTCTACCTGTGCCTGCACATGGAAACTATGTGGGTGTCAGTACTCAACTGTACTGGTGGAATGAGCTCCTCGCCCACCCATACAAACCCAACACGTTTTATTTACTTTGTGCAACATAGTCCCTTCTTATCAATTGTCTTTCTACTCTTGCCTTAGGATCAGTTTTAGGACCGACGCCTTGCCTATTTTGTGTCTCCAGACCATCCCGTGCTTGCAATGACAACGTTAACTCATACCTTGCCTCAAGACCCTTCTCGTGCCAACAACGTTAATCTATCGAGTCGTGTTTGCCTTTCGGCCAAAATCAGAGACGCAACTACGCGATAAGACTCCATTCCCGTGTGACCGTGCTGTAAGTCCTTCTTGAGGCCGCGCCTCGCAACTCAATGAGACTCAATCATATCGCCGCCTCGCGGCCCTTCGCTACTTTGATCACCAACTGACCCAATCAAGACTTCTGGACGGAGTGTCACTCGACCAACTTTGCCTTGCGGCATTTCCTGACTTAAACTCAAGACAA
This sequence comes from Iris pallida, assembly GCA_029216955.1. Lineage (NCBI taxonomy): Eukaryota > Viridiplantae > Streptophyta > Magnoliopsida > Asparagales > Iridaceae > Iris > Iris pallida. Next base: position 43,496,795 of record JANAVB010005597.1, read on the forward strand.
CTCAAGCCAACTTATGCAACTTATATGCCAACAACTTAAGACTCGACGCCACATCTCGTGCTGAAGCACGTCGCCTACGTTGCGACCAAATCTTAGGCCCAAATACTTGTGTTCCAACCATACACACATTCAACTAGACTAAATCCAAAGGCACACACGCGGATTGTCGCTCGTGCCGACCCATCTATATGAATTGGTCACTAACACCACAAGCTATCGTGGACTTATAGCCTTGTTATTCGAAGACCCTTTCATCGCAAGTAGCTAGCCCCGAAGAAAGTTTCCGAATAACCCGAGCGGTTCGTCCAGCTACGGCTATACCGTGTTTCCCTCCGGAACGACGCGGTCCCTCGGTGCCCAGGGTTGTCGCGCGTGGAAACTCTACCTTGTCGACAAGTTGTCCAATGACCATGCAAGACTCGACACAAACTGACGTCTCACACAGTCATTCCTTTTCCAATGTTACCATCTCTTTCAAACCGATATCAAGACTTCTATCCTTGAGATCCCTCGACGACCCACGGTCGCGAGCCTTCTCCGTTGATGCTCCTTGAGATCCCTCGACGACCCACGGTCGCGAGCCTTCTCCGTTGATGTTCCTTGAGATCCCTCGACGACCCACGGCCGCGAGCCTTCTCCCTGTTACCATATCATTTCATTCAACTCAATGCCTATTCAATAGTCCTTTCTCTAAAACTCATTAATCAGCCGTGGTTCATGTCTTAAACACTAAGTCTGTGCATCGTGCCTTAAGCCAATCGTGCTCAACGCGACACTTCTGCCCAAGTCGACGGGCCTTGAGACCGTAAGACTATATAGTTATACCTAATCGTAGAACTCGTAGGACCGTGCTTGCTGCCACTCTGATAGCCTAACATAACTTGCCGGACTTAAACGCACAACGACTCGACGGGTAAAGGCTGCGTCAAGCCTCGCATTGCGGAAACGTGCCGCGCATGCGTTCGACTTCTGAACGACCAAATCATTTGGGCGCCTAGACTTACGCCAGCAGCCGTGCGACGCAACTTAACTCATAGGGCGGGTCAAGGCTATGCCAAGCCTTGGACAATGGGACCGTGCATGCTTTATGAAGCATTCATGCGGGCGACGCCTATAACTTAGGCTACGATTCATGACTTTGCCTACTCAACCAACTTTCCTTCTCCCAAGCCACGGGACGAAGGACCGAGTGTCATTTTCAAAGCACGCCGTGCACCAACTCTAAGTCGACCGTTGAACATTTCCATATTCTAACTCAATTCGACCCGTCGGAATTATTTCCTTTAGCTATGTGGATTCGTCTCTTTTATTATCAATCCTACTTGTGCGAGTTGAAAACATGCGATTTATTATGTGAAAGCTAAGATGAGGCAAGTTCACCGAAACTACCCCACCTGAGCGTGCGATCGCCTCGACCGAGCGATGTCTTCGAGTAGCCGTTGCAAGGCAAAGTTCGAACGCCGTCGACGTTTTGATTCCTCCGATTGACTGAGCGGGACGGGACACTACATAACCTGGTCAAACTTTCCGAGCCACAGATTGGGAGCGTACTTCAAACTGTACATAGAATTCATCAACTTGCATTCTTTGTCTTCAAGATCTTGAACGACGAATCTATCTGGCTGTTGTATGTGAATCTCTTCTGTCATTTTTCTATCCAAAATATTGTCTAGACATCTATCTGATGATAGAACATCTTATGAATAGCAGCTACGGTAATCGTCATTCCTGATAGTTGATATCTTAGCCATTAGAACATATGTGTCAACCTCATTAATCTCCTGTTCTTGAGCAAACCCTCCTGACAACCCGCCTAGTCTCGAACTCATCATTAGTTCCTTCGGCTTTTGTCTTTTTCTTCTCGAAGATTCAATAGGTTTAGCTCCTTCAGGCAGATTAACTAACACCCACTTGTAATTGGATGTAATGGAGTCAATCTTACCATTGACTCACTTCCCCAAGAAGATTGCGTCTCTGGTCTTCATTGCCTCATCAGCCCACATGTGATAGATGATAAAGTCATCTACGAAGTTTTTTGGCCTTCTCACTCGCTTTGCCAACTGCTTAGCGAATACTGGTTTAAGTGTTGTCTCATCAACGACAACCACCTTCTGGACTACTCCTTCTTTGGAAGTACTTTGCTTCTTCGGTACCAACAATGTTCTTCGGCATATCCGTGAGAAAAATGTTCTTGTCCATAGCAAGCTTGTCTTCAAAGAATTCCGCATCGCAAGACTCAATGATTTGAATGATATTATATCAAAAGATCTCCGTGCGTAGCTTTCAACAACTTATCCAGAAAAAAAATGTCATCTTGGTCCTCGTCCCTGGCTTTTGAATCTTGATATCCAAAAGTTTTACATACACCAGACACCCCCACACTCGAATGATATTCAAGTCAGGTCTAATCTTGAACCAGTGTTTATGAAAAACAATGACAGATGTGGCGAACGGTAATTTACTTGGAAATAAACATAGCCGTAAGCACAATCTATCCCCTGAAGTGTATTGGAAGACCTACAATAAAGATATCATCATCTCTGACAGCGTACCTCTATGAAACTCCATTGGATTAGAGATACTAGGGAGTAGTCGTTTCATAGACAATTCTATGTTCATAGCAAAACCATGCGAATCCAAGAAAATGATACTCTTCGCCTTGATCAATCATGAGTATATAACGAGACTACCGAGCAGTCGTTTCATAGCCAATTCAATGTTCATTGCAGAACGATGCGAATCCAAGAAACGATACTCTCCGTCTCAATCACTTCTGAGCCACTTGAGTTGTCAACCGGGTAGACGTTCAGCTTTTCCACCGAAGTCCCTGAACTTCTCGAATGCTCCATCTTCCGATACGAGTCCATCGAGAAATTGTCTATGAGTGTATTAATACACTTCAATCCGATTTCTGTAGAGAATTGATGAAAGTAACAGAATTTCCGAGTGTACCAACTCCTGAAGATCTATACTTTTAGTATAATCGTCTGAGCAGCCTCTTGACAATTTTTGCCCGTGCACAAAATTCATAATCCTTTATCCCCTTACCCCCACATTCTAGAGATAAGGTTTAGACTAGACATCTTGTGCTGCTACTACATAGCACATGTCCTAGTCTATTCGTCACAACTCAATTAAGAAACTGTATCATCAACAGAAGTTCGAACATTATCTTGGTACTGAATCTTTCCAAAGCATGTTCCTGACAAAAAAAACCAATATCTTGCCAGCATGAATGTCCATCTTCAAGTCCGTATCGAACAATAGACTTCCTGAGATCAGGTCCTCAGAAATAACTGGTACGTGCTATACGTGCACCAGTGTCAGCGACTTTCCGAAAGTCCAAGACTATGATCTCGTTCCCCAGATCTTCTGCTAGAAATATGTTCGTCATCGAGACCTTCATCACAGCTAGGCTCGTCCAAGGTGAACAGCTCCTTGCACGTGTGGCTAGATGCACTAGTGTCCATCCACTAGTCAGCTACCACACTAGATGACTCAACTTGTGCATACATAGCAACCAAGTTAAGTAATCAAAACAACCAAGTTTAGTTTTACCTTGCTATTTTGGTTTTGTAATTCTCCTTCAAATGACCCTACAAGCTACAGCCGTAACTAACTCCACCAAGATAAAACTATCTTCATATAGGGTTATTACACTCTTGGAAAATTTTTGCGCTTATACAGTCGAAACCATGCACATATTGGAGCAAAACCTATGCACCAATCCATGCGCATCATTTGGGCTATCCTATGCGCCTCATCCGAGCGAACCCATGCGCCAAGGTATGTAGCACCCTATGTGCATATGCAGTCATGCGTAGACTCTACCATGCGCATATGCAGTCATGCTCCGAGATCACCATGCACTGCTATGCTCTTAGTTGGAGCAAAATCCATGCGCCATGCCGAGCAGAATCTATGCTCACACATACGCATGATCTGAATAAAACCTATGCGCATCATCTGAGCAGACACATGTGCATAATCTGAACAGATCTTTTGCGCACAAATACTTTGGTCTTCTTCTCATTTGTCTTGAGATGCTCCTTGAGAGACTTCTCGTCCGCTCGAGCACAAGTTATAATCTCCATGAACTATCGACAAATTCGATCTACCATGTAATGTGCATCCTCCTCCTTAGATAGTTAGGTTCAACACTCATCCAACCATTTGACAAAGAATTTTTTCTCATCCAAATGTTGGAAGTGTTGTCCGTCAATTTTCTCAAGTTTGTTAAAACTTGTATCGAGAATGATTGTATGGCAGTTCTCCATCTGATTCGGATCTTGCTTTGAGATTGTTATTCCCGAAACAGATCTTAGATGGAAGAACGTAAGTAGACAGTGATTCTGCAAACGAATTTGTTCACACACTCTACGTAGACATAGTGATTCTGCAAACGAATTTGCTCATACACTATATGAGGAACTTCAGAGAATTCAGGACAAAAGAATTTGCTTCTCTAAAGATCCTGTAGCCTCTTAGAAAAAGACGGAGGAAGATGAAGATGCAACTCTGCTGGGGTGATGAAGATCACTGTTGCTCAAAACAAGATTCGCCTTTATACGATCCGCTTCCAGGAATCAGCAAGCTCTCACAGAAGTGCTCTCAAAGAACTTCTGGAACGTTCGTTAGTCAACTTTTTGTGACTCGAACGGACTCCCTTTACTTTCTTATTTTTGGTGCATCTTACAAAGGAGGCCAGGGGGCTCTATATATAGAGTGAAGTGAAACTTCACTTTTTCTCCTATCCGATGTGGGACTAAAATACCAATACTCAAAAATAGATTTTGATATTTTAGATCATCCCGCAATTAGCGTAGTCGTGTGCTAGTCCACGCCTACCCTCTCATACGCTCCCGTGCATGTCGAAGCATCCTGGAGCCCGTGTCCGAGTCTGAACGACAAAAAGTAACGTACTTCCTTGTTGGAATTAATCATTTTTCCTTCTAGGAAAAGTTCAAAACTCGTTAGTTGATTTCATTGTGGAGATATAAAGGTTAACCATTCATATCAACGACTATAATGAAAAGTTCAAAGAAAATGTTGCAATTGTTCCCAAAAGTATGTAAATAAACCATAAACCTAATAAAATGTCAACACATAAATCCTTCATACAAAGTAATACAAGCACAATAAAAAAAATTAGCCTCACTCTCTTCTTTGCAAGGGCAACATGCAAAACAAAGTAGTGGTTCGTGTCACGAGTTATGAAGCAACGGAGAAACAACGTTGCCACGAACTACGAAGTCAAAGTCCATAAGAAATGTCCAGACATGGAATCCCAAATGTACAAGAAATTTCAAGCCTTTTACCATCTCTCTCCCATTGAAAAATTATTTTGCAAAATCAAGATAGCATTGATATTTTGACCATAGATTCATATCACCTAATTTTAGTGATCTGGATCACAAATGTACCACAAATTGAAACACTCGGTATGGGAACATGGTTCAATGGGGGTTAGGGTATATTAGGTAACGATGGCATGAATACTCAAAAAATGAAGTCATGCCCGTTGTGTCGTGTCCAACATGAATTGGACCCGACTCTAAAATTCAATTAGACACCAAAATTGTTGCGTTTTTTGTGTCACCGTGCAAGTTTGTGTTGCATCGTATTGGTGGACAAGCAATACAGGCTATTAGCATAGTTTGCAGTATCGTCCGATACCAATCCTATATGGCCGATGCTGATACGGTTTGGTATGTCCCGATCAGATACCAACCGATACTGACCAATACCGATATGGCCGATGCCTTGTCTTTTCTCCAGCAACCATCCACTTATATTTAGTCAGCATTTGGTGTGATTCATGCAGGCCTTGGTACTCTTATGGGGTATGAGGATGGTTGATGGAGAGAGGGTGAAGATATTTGGTTCTACCCTCATGCAACCTGACCCTTTCTCATCTATCTTTTTTACTTACATTTTATCTAGGTAGGTGAATGATTTGTTAATGGATAATTACATCATTTGTTTCACTTGCTTACTTTTATCTCTATCTTTAATATTTTGGCTGCTGCTAAGAAAAACCATAAAATCCTCATTTTTGTGAGACCTTTAGTTGTTGAATGTTTGATGATATATCACCCATCACCTATGTTGCATGGATGCAGATAGGATAACATATTACAGTACCGATATGACAGCATGACAAATTTGAAAATTATGATCCGATATGACAGGGATACAGTAGTAAATAAGTATATGAACGTGTTACCCTTTATTTATCTAAAATAGAAACAACTGTTCAAATTGAGAGGAACATATACACAATTTATACTTTTTATATTAGTAGAATTAGAATAGGAATTAGAGGATTCTAGGAATTGAATAGCTTACAGGAGTGACAAAGTTAAATTTTAAGATTAAAAAGAAAACTATGATAAAAGTATATTCATACTTAATGTTCTAAATTTCTAATCATTGTTTAAATTTCTCATATTGTATTCTCCTTTAACTTGTAGAATATGCCTTATATTAGCTAAATTCTGATATCATTTTAATATCTAGGATATGTCTGGAAGTATATCCTACATGTATCCTTGGAGTATCCAATATGACAAAAAATTAGTATGGCACCTTCGATGAATTATCCCTGCACAGGAGTATATTGCTATCTTCAGATTTTCCAATGGTGTAAGATGTGGACAGAGATCTAGTATACAAGTTTGTCCATTGACTCCGTGCATCCTTTTGTGCTGGAGCTTGTTTACCTGTTAGTTGGGTCCTCATTAGCCTATGAAACTCTTTTCTGCTTCAAGTTTCTTGAAATAGTTTTATCTTAATAAAGTAGCGGTATGAATTAGGACAACTAAGGTATGAATTAGGACAACTAAGCGGCTTGTAATATTTTCTTGTGCCAGAATGTGCCCTATGTCTTTGTTCCTTCTAAGCAAGCACTTGGTCGGGCTTGTGGTGTTACGAGGTCCGTGATTTCTTGTTCGGTGACAAGCAATGAAGGCAGCCAATTGAAGAGTCAGATACAACAGCTAAAGGTAATATCAAAATGGTTTTTTCCTGCTAAGTATAATGTTGTTTGCAATTTCTTTTGGTAAAATGGTTTTTCTTGTTTACATACAGGAGGCCATTGAGAAGCTCCTGATCTAGAAGTTACGATCTTTCAGCATGATGGGCCTTCACATCATTGGAGTCACTATGGAGGCTTGGACTGACTCTGTGTGTGTGTGTGTGTTTTTTTTTTTCCCGAGCTGTAGAATGTGACTTTATTTTGTACTAGATCACTTAAAATTACAACCTTTGTTGCCGTGGCGTTGCTTAAGAAGAACATATTGGACTTTTATGATAAAATTGAAGACTTAGTCATCTAGTACACTGCTCAAGGATGTTATATTACATTGATTTTGCACCTGCAATGTTGAGTATCTTGTCTGATACTAAGTCCCATACTAATAAAAAAATTGTAGGGCAACTCGGGAGTTACAAATTTTTATAATTGTTAAATTGCATGTATTTCATCCCATGATTTTTTTAAAGGGCCTAAACAAAAAAAAGAGGCAATGGCCTAGAGGCCACGTGTCATAACTATATTACAACTTATTTTGAGTTCCTACTTAGAGCATCTCCAACCCTATTGTGAGTTTAGAAAAAATGGTTGCCACATAGGAATGACAAACTTTCATTCCAAAAATTCTTTTCCAATGCAAATGTAGAATAAAACATGAAGTTGACATGGCAATGACATAGCAAGGAGAATGTGAAGTTGGTTGTCTAGATCTAGACAATGCACTTCACAATGACTTTGTCTCCACATCATCAATTATTAATAGAAATATTTATAAAAAAGTTGAAGAAGTAGAGGAGTTGCCTTGGAAGTTGGAAAAAATACTTTTTATTGTCTATCTCAAATGACAATGAGATAGAAAAACTCTCTCAAATGCAAAAGTATTGAGGAGACAATAAAAAATATTTTTTCCAACTTCCAAGGCAATTCCTCCACTTCAACTTTTTTATAAATATTTCTATTCATAATTGATGATGTGGAGACAAAGTCATTGTGAAGTGCATTGTCTAGATCTAGACAACCAACTTCACATTTTTCTTGCCATGTCATTGCCATGTCAACTTCATGTTTTATTCTACATTTGCATTGGAGAAGAATTTTTGGAATGAAAGTTTGTCATTCCTATGTGGCAACCATTTTTTCTAAACTCACAATAGGGTTGGAGATGCTCTTAGTTTGTGTACTCGAACTGAATACTTTTTTTTTTTGGAAAAGAGAACCGAATACCAATTGATATGCTCTCTCGTTTGGTTCGCGGGTTCGCGGAATCATCAGGTTGTTTGGTTCGCGGAATCATCACGTTGGGAAAGGGAAGTGATTACTTTTCTATGTTTGGATGCCAAAGAAATTGAGGAAAGAAAAGTGATTTCCAATGGAAGAAAAATTAGGAGGGAAAGTGATTCCATCCAAGTAAGAATCACTTTCCCACATTGAAGTATTCACTTTCCTTTCCAAATTCTTTGGTATTTTCAAATATCGAAAAGGAAAATCAATAAAAATTATAATTTTTCAAAGGAAATGAAATGCCAAGGAATTGATTTTCTTTCTCTTCCATTCCGCGAACCAAATGAGGCCATACAATCATATAAGCTATGATTGTAGAAATCCAGGATTGCCAGAATTAAAAAAAAAAAAAAAATAAGGACTATCAAAATTTTGGCACTACTAAAATATAGTAAGAACTACAAAAATTCTGGCTGTTCTCAAATGAAATGAATTATGATTGCCAAAAGTGTAGTGTCGTTAGTACTTTTAATAGCGTCTTTTGTCGTCTTAAAATCTGGCATTACTTGGACTGTCCACACGCACCCGATCTCCATGTTTTGAAATGGATGTAAAAAATTGTAATGGTCTCCTCTCTGCTTCTTCCTTCTCTCTAGGGGTGTGCAAACGGTCGGTTCGGTCCAACCGAATCGAATTTTTGGACAACCGAACAAAAGTTGAACCGACCAGATGAGAGCCGAACCGACCCATTTAAAATTCAATCCGATCCGAACCGAACCGAATTTGAAATTTCGGTTCGGATCGGTTAATTCGGTCCATGGGCTTTACAAAAAGGCCGACCCAAATTATCCAAATAGCAGCAACCGATATCAATAAAACTGCAGATAAAACTGCAGATTCGTCCAGTCCAAGCACAAATAATTCTTGTCAATAAAACTACAGATAAAGCTGCAGCCCAAATGAACTTAGCCAAGCTTATACAATCCAAATGAAAACAAATAATAGCTACTTATACAATCCACAATCCACATATACATTCCATTCCAGTGAAAACAAATAATAGCCCAAATTAAAAAACACAAATAATAGCCACTGGAAGTCTGGAACTGTAGAATATATACAATCCAGTGATCCACATATACATTCCACTGTACAATACAAAACAAATAATAGCTGCTTATACAATCCACTAAAAAAATGGCTTAATCTTATATAATCCAGTCCAAGCTCCTGCATAAAAAAATAACTAAAAAAGAAGGATAAGAATATAGAGGCTCAGAATGGCTTGTCATGCATCATGAAAGATGCAGTGTAGTATACATGTTACCAAATCTCATGCCAAATCATCATCGCCCCAATTCTTATAAAAAATATTAGTAAGATTTAAATGTATTAAACAAAATTGTGAATTTACCGAATATTGCCAATGACTGCAATTCATGCATCACAAGTGGCTGCAACAAGTGCCTCGCCAGTGGACGCAATGCCTGCCTCGCCAAAGGCTGCAACGAAACACTACATGAGAACATCAGCCAAGAGAAATAACAGAATGAAGAGTATCAACAGCAGCCAGAGATAGCAGCCAGAGAATGCAGTATAATAGAACAAAAACCTCCCAAGGAGTCAACTCCCAAGGATTCAGAGACAGAGAACATATACTCAGCCAGAGATAACAGCAGCCAGAGATAACAAAATACTAACAGCATAATACTAACAGCCAGAGACAAAAACCTTCCAAGGAGTCAACTCCCAAATGAACATATACTAACAGCAGCCAGAGATAACATAATACCTGCCAAATGAACATATACTAACAAGCAGCAGCATAAATAGCATAATACTAAATAGCATGAAGGCTGCCTGCAGCTGCAGCAATAGGTCCTATGCAGCAGCACCAACCCAAAGTATTCTCCTAAATATTACAGTATGTCTCCAAAATATTACATTGTCTCCCAAAACAAAGTCATGCAAAATATGTAAGTCTACCAAAGTAATCAAACCTCGTTTGTAGATGTTGATTCCACCGTTGTCACGCCCCAGAGCCAGAATACTGGAGAGCGGGGACGGACATAGCCAGCTACGTATATTGAAGTGCAACCCACCTCGTTATACGGTCACGGCTGTCTAGATACATGAGGGTTAACTACAAGCCAACAGTCTCTTATGGTCATGAATAAGCCTAGTGTCTCAATCACAAACAAGTAAGCAAATGTCACAAGATGTAAGATCACCAAATATATAATAGTAAGGCGTCCCAAACATTACATATTCAGCTGATCATGAAGCTAGTCGTTACAAAATGTGAAGACTAGCAAGAGTTTAGTCATACATAATCAACCCTAGGATCTGTCAATCATGTTACAGCCCGTAGGTAGACAGTAAGAGAAGGTGCAATCGAGCTAAACAGGTGCTCGTCGACTAAACGCCTCAAAAGAATATTTTTACAATAAAGTGTGAGAGCCAAAAATAACCCACTCGTTGCCCTGGTTACGTCTGGTGGTCACCATCGGGCTGTAAAGTCGGTAGATCCTCTGGAGCTGCTCCAAAATCTGGCCATACAAAACCAGCTGGGTTAGATCCCAGAAAGAGCAAGTGCCACAAAGGAAGCTTCACTTAGGAACTAAAACCAGCAATTAGCACAGAAAATAATAATAATATAGTAAAACTGGAGAGATATAACATCACGAGGATATACGATAAGATAACCATGGAACCATTCAGATAACCAGGTTACAACCCTTAAACCAAACAAGGACCGGGATTGTAACCCTTCATCTGAACCGAACTTGGTTTCTTCCATTTATCAGCAAGATAATATAAGAAAAATCAGGACATGTAACAATCTTATACAGGATCAAGACAAGACTAGACTGATTATTCCCTATTCAACAATCACGGCCAAGCAATAAGTACGGCTTGATACTTTAACTAACTAGGGTTATCACAGGCCTAGTTACTAGCAATATGCAATAAGATTATTCCACAACCACAAGCCCTGTAGACCATCCAGGTTACCCAGGTCGAATATTAGGGGTTGAATTCAAGTGGGTACATCGTCCAGGAAACGTATGTACCCTTAAGTGACTTAGAGGGTGCAACACATGACAGTGTGCTGGAAATGCGCCCTACTCGACGGCAGGCTACAGATCCTAAGAGCGCCCAGGTAACGGGATTGCCTGTAGCTGGGAAATCTCTTCATGACTACTGTGTTATTCTAGTTATTAACCTTAGTCCATTTCAGTGGGTACTCCTGACCGTGGTGCTCAGGAGTCCCATCCTAAGCATGATGCAAGACATGACTAGTTCGTTTGTACAAGCACAATCGTCTACGGTGTTCAGGTTATTTATACTTGTCGAGTCATGTCATGTTAGCCGTCGTAACAGCATGTCAGGTTTTCTTGTCAGGAGTGCACCACGATGGGCCACTATCATGCATTATCATGTTGTGCCCATGTATCGTGTCAGGTTCATGTATCATGTCGTGTTTATGTCATAATTATCCCACATTACACTAAGGATCAAGAGAAACAACACGGATAAGATAACAAGATTTGTCATGGCAAAACAAATGGTACAAGAGATAAAAGGGGTGCCAGGGACAACATGCACCAGCAAACAGCATGTGCCAAGACAGCATGCGCCAGCATGTGCCAGCAAAACAGCATGCGCCAGCAAACAGTATGGCAACAGTGTTTTGCCAGCAAACAGCATACGCCAGAAAACAGCATGCGTCAGGACAGCATGTGCCAGAAAACAGCATGCGCCAGCAAACAGCATGGCAACCGTGTTTTGCCAGCAAACAGCATGCGCCAGGAAACAACATGCGTTAGGACAGCATGCGCCAGGAAACAGCATGCGCCAGGACAGCATACGCCAGAAAATGCGCCAGGACAACATACGCTAACAAACATCATGCGTCAGCAAACAGCATGGCAACAGTATTTTGCCCGCAAACAGCATGCGCCAGAAAATAGCATGCTCCAGCAAAACAGCATGCGCCAGCAAACAGCATGGCAACAGTGTTTTGCCAGTAAACAACATGCGTCAGAAAACAGCATACGCCAGGACAGCATGCACCAGAAAACAGCATGCGCCAGCAAACAACATGACAACAGTATTTTGCCAGCAAACAACATGCGCCAGAAAACAGCATGCGCCAGCAAACAACATGGCAACAGTATTTTGCCAGCAAACAGCATGCGCCAGGAAACATCATGCGCCAGCAAAACAGCATGCGCCAGTAAAATAGCATGCGCCAGCAAACAGCATGACAACAGTGTTTTGCCAGCAAACAGTACTGCTCATCTTCTCCAACCAGCCTCTAATGGCCATGAAAACCCATGAACCAAAAGACCATAAATTACTCAAAATAAGTCAAAATCAGGACTTCTAATTGTCTAAATTGGGTAGAATCAAATTTTCTACAATATGCAACCATCGAAACTTGAAAATAAGAAAGTTTGATAGATCAAAACCATAAAAATCCGAAAATGGCTAAAACCTAGATCTACAAGAAAATATACAAGAAAATGTAAATTGACAAGAACTAAGGTGGATTAGAATGTTGCATAGAAGAGTTTAGAACAATAAAAATGGTGGGTTCCTTCATGAAGCAAGTTGCACTTGCCTAGGCTAGGGTTCTCTTGGTTGGTGGTGGAGAGTAAATGAAGAAGGAAGGAAGTAAAGAAGAGAGAGAAAGGAAAGGGGTTATAAATAAGGAGGGTGGTGATAGGTAGGAGGGTTCACCTTTGGTTCATAATGAACCAAAGCAAACCAAGCCAAGCCGAACCAACCCAAGAATAAACCAATCAATGAAATGCTAGAATAAATCAAGCAGGGAGACATGCAATACGGGTCAAATTACGTATACGTATACCAAGATACGTAATACGAACCACAGGCATTACAACCGTTAACTTACCCAAATCTATACGAAAGAATGAATCAAAGAATAAGTTAAAACCAATAGTATCTAACTCTCAATATAAATGAAATAATGAATTTTAAAATTACCTATTTCAACTTTATAGGTTTCTTCAAAATCCTCTTCAACAATAGATACAATGGGTCGATCGCGTGGCCCCCGAAGCCAATCTTGAGTACAAATTAGAGCTTCAACAATTTTTGGAGTCAATGAGCTCCTATAATCATCAAGTACACGACCACCCGTACTAAAAGTGGACTCCGAAGCTACGGTAGATATAGGAACGGCCAATACATCCCGAGCCATCTTCGAAAGGATAGGAAAACGAGGAGAATTAAGCTTCCAGCATCCAAAATATTAAAGTCAGCATTATCGTCGTCATCTACGGTGCTCTCATCAAGATATCGATCAAACTCCGATTTACTATCTCTCCGACCCAATTCTATTTTATGTTTCTTGAATTGGGCTTTCATAAACTTCTTCAATTGCAAAGGGTGTGCCGGTTGATTTTCACTAGAAGGTTCAACTCTTTCACTAGTATTTGTGCCACCACTTTGAGAAGTGCTCATATTTTTGTACTCATTAAACATAGTGTACGCAACACTTTTCACTTTTTTTCTTCATAGAATCGCTCTTCTACGGACCATAGAGATGATCAAGAGCATATTCCATATACTCCAACTTATGCCGGGGATCAAGAATCGGTGCAATAAATATTACCATATTCATTTTCTCAATGTCCCTCCAATATTTTTGATACTTTTCTCTCATCTTAGCGGCCATGGTAGACAAGTCAAAGTCAACACTCTCCTTGGAAGTGTGCAAGAGAATGTCAATAGAGGTAATTTCATCAAAGAAATTATTGCAAGTAACATACAATGATCCCGAGATACGCAAGGTAAGTTCATAAAAGTGTTCTAGGAATGTGCACAATCTTCTTGAATTAGCCCAATCATCCTCACTAGGATACCCACCATTCTCCGCTAGCTCTACTTTGAACCAAAGATCTTGCTTGGCGAACCTCTCAAAGGCACTTTCAAACCTTTGCGCCGTATCCAACATCAAAAATGTAGAGTTCCAACGAGTGCTCACATCAAGACACAACATCTTCTTGCTTTGTATCTTTTCGGCTTCAACACACTCCTTGAATTTTTGAAATCGACTAGGAGAATGTCTCACATATCTTACCGCATTCCGAACACGAGCAACCGATGGAGACATCAATTTCAAGCCGTCAACCACAACAAGATTGATGATATGAGCAATACATCGCATGTGTAAAAATTTGCATTGTAGAATACTATTGCCCCAATTCTGAATTTTTTTGCTTAGATAAGAGATAGCAACATCATTAGAACTAGCATTGTCGACCGTGATAGTAAATACTCTATCAATACCCCACTCAAGCAAGCACTTCTCTACCGCTTTTCCGATAGCCTCACCTTTGTGACTTGAAATTGGACAAAAGTTTATTATTTTTTTCTTCAACTCCCAATCTTCATTTATGTAATGTGCCGTAAGACACATATAATTGATCTTTTGCAATGATGTCCACGTGTCGGTCGTAAGGCACACCATTTGCTTCGAGACTTTCAAGTATGTTTTAAATTTACGCTTTTCGATAGAGTAAATCTCAAAACAATCTCGTGCCAATGTCCATCTTGAAGGAATACGAAAGATTGGACAAGCAACACTCATAAAGTCTTTAAAGCCTTCACACTCCACAAATCTAAACGGAAGCTCATAGACAATGACCATACGTGTTAAAGCTTTTCTAACATCGTCTTGGTTAAATTTTCAACTAGTTACACTTTATCCGTTCCTTTAGCATTCGACTGCAAGTTGAGTATTTATTGTTTAGAATCATGATTTTTTGGGTTCACCGGACATGTGTTCCAATGATTTTTAACATTACTTGTCCCATTTAATTTACTATGACAATAATATTCCTTGCCACAGTGCTTGCAACTAGCTTTTTGATGACCTTCCGCATCACAAAATTCTTCAAAATCTACCCAATGCGGAGCTCTCTTCTTCATAGGTTTTCTAGTGACACGAAGCCTCGTACTAGAATTCGGAAGTGGATCATTAGTGGCTTGAGAACTAGTTGGCGGTTGAGGAGGATCACCTTCTTGCGACATCTAAAATATACAAGAATATGAAGAAATACGCACGTTGAATAAATATGAAAAAATACGCACGTTACAAGTATATGAAGAAATACGCACATTGCATGAATATGAAGTTGTTGCCATTGATTGGTTTCGTGCTACCTATTAAACATCACACAATTAAGTGAGTAACCTAAGCTATCTAACCCTTACCCAACCTATTGGCTATTTGACATGATTCAACATGTTGAAGCAATTAAGAAATCTAAATAAACAGTCCTACGCTAATACGCTTACCCATAAACTATTTATTAAAAATCCTAAACAGTAAACAGTCATATTAACATAAATAGCCAGATTAATATGATTAATGGGCTCATAAACATAAACAGTCAGATTACTAGAATTTCATGCTCATAGAAAAATAAACAGATTAATAGTTCACAGATAAACTAAGATTAATAAACAGATTAATAGTTCACAGATTAACAAACTGAGATTAATAAACAGATTAATAGTTCACAGATTAATAAACAGAGGTTAATAAACAGATTAATAGTTCACAGATTAATAGAAAAATAAACATAAACATGTGATAAACTGAGATTTGAAAAAATAAACAGATTAATAGAATTTTATACCACTGATAGAGTGATAGTCTGACACTGAGATTTGAGAAATAGAAGGTCAGAACCGAGTATATAGTTCACACTTCACAAATCTGTCAAGGAATAAATACAACAAAATAAATCATCATGACTGAAACATTATAAATTAATCTAAATAAAAACAAACAAAAAATAAATTAATAGAAAAATAAAACTTACAGAGCTATAGATTAGGGTTTGGAAGAGGAAAACCCTTGTTCGGGACAGACACCAACAGAGCCACAGATCTAGAGATTTGGGTTTTGAAGAGGAAAACCCTTGTTCGGGACACCAACAGAGCCACAAATGTTGAGATTAGGGTTCGGAAGAGGAAAACCCTTGTCGGGGACACCAACAGATGAACAGAGCCACAAATCTAGAGATTAGGGTTTGTCATCGAGAGGAAAACCCTTGTCTCCGATCGTTTGCTCACCCCGAGATGACAAGATCTAGATATTAGGGTTTGGGAGAGGACAACCCTTTGTCTCTCTGAAAATGGGGGCAGATCGCCGGAGTAGGAGGGAGCAGCGGAGGGGGAGGAGAGAGCGGAGCGCCGGAGCGGGAGGAGAGAGCGGATCGACTCAGGCTCAGCGACCGAGCTTTTGCAGCCGGCAGGAGACTCGGAGAGAACTTTAGGTTTTTTTAGTCTGAGTGAATGAGAGATGAGAGAGAAATTTAGGATTTTTTGCTTTTATATAATATGGGGGCTAAACTGGTAATTTCATTAGTTTAGTTCGGGTTTTAGTTCGGGTCGGCCCGCAAAACCCAAAACCGTAATCCGACCCGAAACCCGAACTTCAAACTTCTCAGACCCGAATTTCGAACCGAAAATTAAAAAAACCGAACCGAACACTAATTTCGGTCCTGTTCGGTCGATTTTTTCGGTTCAGACCGTCAAATGCTCACCCCTACTTCTCTCTCTAGGTTGAGCACCTTTTCATCTTTTTTATGGTTTTTACAATACACTTTATTTTGTGGAAAAAAGCTGTTGCGGTTTTGATCACTGAAGTTATTTTATAAAAAATAGTTCAAGTTTTATACTCATATTGATTTTCTGCCTACGACAA
This sequence comes from Iris pallida, assembly GCA_029216955.1. NCBI lineage: Eukaryota > Viridiplantae > Streptophyta > Magnoliopsida > Asparagales > Iridaceae > Iris > Iris pallida. The sequence goes on from JANAVB010005597.1 coordinate 43,513,798, forward strand.
ATAGAGGTTTTTCTACCACATTGGTGTACATCATAACTATGACACCATAATATTTCTGTAATTTGTCCTAGAAAGATTTCAACGCTCGAAACTTTTTATGCACACTACATTGTATGTTTTTTGTCCCCCCCTCCCATCCTTCCCAAAAATTTTTTTTCCAACATAAATGAAAGAAATAATACGTTTCCGTGGTACGATCCACTGATGTTCCGCCATCCAGCCAGAATTTTTCGACAATCACATATTGACATGATAATGTATTTTCCAAATAATGAATATATAACAAATATTAAATAATTCTTTGGTCCACTGTACCTGTTTAATGACAACCTAGCGCACCTTTAGTTTCTTATGTGTAAAATTAGTTTCTTATGTGTAAAAACCCTTATATGATGTATATTGAAATCCTGTGGTGATCAATAGTTTTAAAGCACTACATTGATTCTCAATTTCATTTCCTTATAATTTTGTACGCTAAAGTGACTTGAGATCATTTTTCCTTTTGATTCAATGACTTTGAGATCATGTTACTTTCTTGAACTCGAGTTCAATTTAATGTCTGATATATATTATTTTCTAGATTGTGAGTTGTACGTATTCAGAGTAGGACAATCATATCATATCACGACTAGGGCATGCTCTTGTAAGTGAAAAGAATTTAATGAAAATTTAGTGGAAAACGTATTTTACTGTATATATATATATATATATATATATATATATATATATATATATATATATATATATATATATATATATTTTGAAGCATTGGATAATTGTGGCGAACTTGCCTCCACTAGGGCTCGAACTCCCGACCACTTGGGCCGCATGCATCTCCCTTAACCACTAGGCTAGAGGTCATTTGCTACTGTATAATATATATATATAAAGATGGCGCTAGGGTTTGCTCCGCATGATGGAGACCCTGGAACGGCGACGATTGATACAGGGCAGGGTTTTGGAGAAGACGGCCACGAAGGGACCGGAGATCAGAGTATGCGGGGCGTCGCCGGCGGGTGGACTACAGTTGAGCGGAGGAGAAGAAGCCAAACGGCGAACCAGAGAGACAAGTCTGCAAGGAAGGATATTAATGAATCTAGAGGAAGATCTCAACGAAGCAGAGCTCCGCCTATCGGCTCTGGGAGAGGAACACAAAGGGGAGACTATCACGAACGGCGGGTAGCGCCAGCTAATACCGTACAATACAAAGGGGAAGGCAGCAGCAGAAAGGATGGCCACCAGGTCGGCGGAAGGAATACTCCAAACAACCAATCTAGTAGACCGATCCCAAAGGAGAACAAAGCAAGGCCTGTATCCTGGACAGACGTATGCAAGGTGTCACGTACTCAGGATGAAACCTCATTGCAGTACGTGGAACCCCGGGTTATTGATGGAAAGCGGGTTGTTGAAATTACTGATGACGACCTAGAAGAAACAATGGAGTACTGGAGAAATACCCTAGTCCTATATGTAATGGGGAATAGGCCGTTCTTTGGCCAAATCAGAGCCTTTGCGCATAGGGTATGGCGACCCAAAGGAACCATGGAACTCTATTCCAGGGAAAACGGATTCTATTTCGTTAAATTCTCGCTCCAAGAAGATATGGAACGGATTCTCGAAGGGGGTCCGTGGACATTCGACGGCAGGCTCATCGTTCTTAAACGATGGCATCCCACATCAAACTTTGAAAATGATCGCCTCACAGCGGTCCCCATATGGATCAGATTCCCATGGCTATCCCCACAGCTCTGGAGCATACCATCGATAATGAAAATGGTAAGTATGGTGGGCACCCCATTACGCACGGATATCCCCACGGCAAGGAGGCAACAGCTGGCATACGCGAGGATATTCGTCGATATCACAGCGACAGAGCCACTCCCACATAAAATTGACATGATTTTACCGGGAGGGCAAAGGATGGAACAAGATATTGAATATGAATGGGTTCCGCCGTCATGTGGTAAATGTCTCTGCTTCGGACATACCTACGAACAATGTAAGGAAGCTCCTCAACAATTAGACGAGCTAGATGAAATGGTGCTACCTAATGAGGAAGGGGAGACGGCTCAGGAAGGTGGACAGGGAAATCTGGACGAGGGCAATACGGAAGCTGATATGGTAGACACCATTGATCCAACTACAAATTTTGCAGAGGAAGAATTGGAAGCCAGCCTTATGAATATTAGGCAGGAGGCTTCTACCCATGGAGGCTCAATACTAGGTAAAAGGCCAGGGGAGGACATCAATGTGGAGGGCAGCTTCAATACTTCACAGGCGATGATCATCTATGGACAGGAAGGGGGAACTAGCAATCCAATGCATTCTCAGGAGGCACCTTCAACCGGGCAGGATGGGGAAGGTGACGATTGCCAGAGGTCCCTGCCTAAAGCTACTAAGAGGAATCAGACATATGCTGGAACTCCGTCCAACCAATCTGGGGCCAGTAATAATGAAAGCAGGACAGAGCTCTCGATGGACAGAGGATTTCCAATAACTCGAGACAACCTAACATGGAAGTTGCTTCTGAGAGGAGAAAGGAATGTGGCAGACTCAGGGAAGAATACTCAGGCCCAAGATAACCCACCTACTAAGACCTCTTCTCCACGTCCTGGGAAGAGTCAGAGTACCGTCATGGACAACCCAACTCGAGATAGATGACAATCCTCACATGGAATGTCAGAGGAGCAAACTCCAGCATGAGATGGAGGGAGATAACAAACATGGTTCGCAAACACAGGTGCTCGATCGTGTCCATCCTTGAGAGTAAGGTGAAGTCTGCTGAACTGATCAACAGATGGACCCCTGATCAATGGACTTCGGTTCATAATCTTGAACTGGACAGTATGGCAAGAATCTGGATGATGTGGGATAACCGGGTATGGACAGGCCAGGTAAGGCTTCTAACTGACCAATTGATTACAATTGATTTTACTAACAGAGGAGGGTTCCAAGTAGTGGTGTGTGCAGTATACGGACATAATGATAGACGACGACGGTTTGATCTCTGGGAGAGCATCACCAGAGTTGCAGAGGAAGTAGGTGATCGAAGACCACTTGTCCTATGTGGGGACTTCAATGCCATGTTATCTGCCTCTGAGAAGATCGGAGGTCGCAGAGTCCCAGACCCGATACTAGCAGACTTTCAGAACTGTCTGTTAGGATCGGGCCTTACCTGCTTATCAAAGACTGGGCAAATATGGTCGTGGAACAATTGCTCTACCACAAATCGAGTTGTGTGCCAACTTGATCGGGCTTTATGCAACAAGCGATGGCTTGAGATTTTCCCTACTGGAATGGCAGAGGGGCGTCATCGAGGCTCTAGCGAACACACCCCTATTCTGATCCGTATGGCTGAAGTGGCAATCACGCGGAGACAACCGTTCAGATACTGTAATGCGTGGCCGGAGATAGAAGGTTACAAGGAGGCGGTGGACAGAGGCTGTGATAAACACTTGGTCGGCGATGCACAATTCCTTATTGTGCAACGTCTCAAACTGATTAAAAGAGAACTGAAACTATGGAACAAAGGCCGACCGGTCCACAGCCTTGCTTCCAAGGAGCAGGAGTTGCAAGACATTCAAGATCTTCTTCAAATGAACCCGATGGACCATGCCCTAGCGGAGAAAGAGATTGCAATACAAAATGAAGTACAACGCCTTCGATTTATAGAGGAGATTCAACTGCAACAGCGAGCGAAATATGGGTGGCTCAAAGATGGAGACCGCTGCTCAAAATTTTTCTATGCCACTATTAAGCTCGCCAACACAGGAACTCCATCCATTCCCTCCTTGATGCGGATGGGAATCCAGTTACTGATAACAATTTGATTAAAGAACAGGCAGTTGAGTTCTATAGATCATTGTATAACCAGAACGACTACATGACAATATTCTCGAACATCATCTGCAAATGAGTTGTTACTGAGGCGGATAACAAGCTACTCAGGAAAGAAGTGACTCTAGAGAAGATCGAATATATTGTGAAAGCGACGAATCCCAACAGAGCGCCGGGGCCAGATGGTTTTAATGCCGCCTTCTTCAAAAAGCATTGGGAATACCTGAAACACCAGGTCCTACTCGCTGTACATGAGTTCCTGCTTACAGGGCGGCTGCTCAAGGAGATTAATCACACGTTCCTGACTCTCATTCCAAAGAAAGAAGGAGCTACTGCTTTGGGAGATTTCAGGCCTATCGCCTGTTGCAACTTCATCTATAAGATTATTACACAGCTCATGTGTAACCGAATACAGCCTATCTTGCAGGAACTCATCTCACCCAACCAAACTGCCTTCATCAAAGGACGGTCGATTGCGGAGAATTGTTTGCTAGCCCATGAACTGGTACGTAAATTCAACAAAATATGAGGGCAGAAGGGATGCATCAAACTCGACTTGAGGAAGGCATATGATTCAGTAAACAGGGACTTTGTTTGCGAGGTGATGAATAGTATGGGATTTGATCGGTGGTGGGTTGATCGGGTTAGAGAGTGCATCTCTACACCGACCTTCTCAATCCTCGTCAATGGACAACCACATGGATTCTTCGGAAGTAATCGAGGACTGAGGCAGGGAGACCCTTTATCCCCGTACCTGTTCACCATTGTGATGGAGTATTATACATGTCTTATGGACTTGGCGGTTCATTGCAAGCGGATCACGCCCATCTTTCGTCGAGTTTCTCCGAGCGTGATCTTCTGGTATTTATCGAGCCCTCCCTCAAATCTATTGATAACCTTAATGCGATCCACGAGGAATTTGCGGCGGTAGCTGGCTTGACACTCAACCGGGACAAGAGTCGTACTTACTTCAGTCGGGACTGTCCGGAGAAAGACCGCTGGTCTGAGCTGCTCCAGATCGAACAGGGACAACTCCCTGTGAAGTATCTCGGCCTGCCATTGTCGGTTACTCAAGCGAAGGCAGATGATTGCTTAGATCTGATTCAGTACGTCCAGAAACATTTGGAGGGTTGGCAAGCACAAACTCTCTCTTTCGGAGGAAGACTTGAGCTTGTACGTTCGGTTTTATGGGCGATTACTTTATACTGGATGCAGGCCCTGATCCTACCGCTCCATACAATAAATCATGTGGAAAAGCTTTGCGCCAATTTTGTGTGGAAGGGTGGTCTTCACGCCATATCATGGGAGGAGCTATGCTTCGACAAGGAGGAGGGGGGAACGGGTATTCGATCACTACGCACCCTCCGGGAGGTGGCTATCATTAAAATCGCATGGCGACTGTTAGAAGGAAACTCTCTCTGGGCCCAATGGATCAAGAGCAGATATCTACGAGACAAAAAGGGTGATCCCTATTGACAATAACTATTCAGGGATACTCAAGATGATTCTCCGGAAGCGGCACCTGATGAAGCAGAGTCTCAACAGGGTTATTGTTGACGGGCGGGGTACCAGCTTATGTCTGGACCCATGGATCAAACATCAAAGTCTAGTTGATCTACTAGGGTGGCTGACATTTGAGCTTATGGGAAGTAATGAATGGGTCGCTGCTCTTCTTAGAAACGGAGAATGGGATGTCATTTCTAGAAGGGAGGGGAGGTGGTTCGCCGAAGACATTAGGGCCACTACGCTTGACAAAGAAGGAACCAAAGACAGGTGGGAATGGAAGGATAGCCCGGAGGGGAAGTTCAACACCAGACATGTGTACAATTTGGTTCGGGATCACCATGCTAAGGTGGAATGGGCGGACATCATATGGGTCAAAGGTGCAGCGGTTAAGACGAAGCTTTGTGCTTATAAGGCTATCTGTAACAGATTACTAACTAGGGAGCGGTTGGCTGGTTTTGGGATCCCTGTCCCAAGCACCAGTTGCGTTCTATGTGGTGACGGGACGAGCAATGAGACTAGAGACCATCTATTCTTTCAATGCAATTTTTTCAGCACCCTATGGCAGTTCCATCGAGACATCCTGGGTCTTACAACCAGAGGACATGATGGATTAGATAATATCTTCAAGGACATTGCTGGATTAAAGACTAAAGTAGCAGACATATACAGGAGAGCCAGAATTCGCCTTCTTTTTACCATCTGGCACGTATGGAGGGAAAGAAACTGAAGAGTTTTCGAAGATAAAAAGACCACGGGACGGGGAGTACTGAACAACATCGAGTATGATCTCAAATGTGTTGAGTAACATGCGAAGGAGGCAGGTCTATGCTGCGGGCTTATAAAGGGAACTTCATAATAGAAGGAGGGTTCCTATGAGTTAGTACCATCCCTGTGTACCAAATCAATTGAGAGATAGGCTGAGTTGTGTTTGTAATTGCTCCTGGGAAGCTTTTTCCCAGCTCTCTAATACGAAGTACCACTTGCTTCAAAAAAAAATATATATATATATAAAACAAATATATATATATATATATATATATATATATATATATATATATAAATATATATATATATATATATATATATATATATATATATATATATATATATATATTCTATTGCTTGTATAGCTTCTTCATAAAACTGTTAAATCCTTGTTACTGATATGGTACAATGCTCGTCTCTGATCATAACGTATGTAATATTGTATTGGTTGTGTAATTAGTTATCATGAATAATAAGAAGTAAATAAGGAAAATGATACTAGTTCTTTAGTACTATTTATTTTCAACCAAACTGAAATAGCAAAAACCAACAAATAAATCAAATTTTTAAAAATCTAAAAATTAAAATCGAACCAAAATTATGCCTAGCCGAAACGAATCGATTCGGTTTATTTGGTTCAACTATTTGTATCGTTTAATGACCCGACCAAAAGTTAGAATTGTGGTTAAATTATATTCAAAAGTACAAGTTTTATACATACATTGTCGTATTTCAAATTTGGGTTCAAAGTTAGGGGGCGTTTGGTTCAAGTTTTTGAGGCTGAGAATAGGTTTTGAATTCCTTACCCATATTTGGTATGTTTAGGATTGGAAATGAGGAGAGACACTACTAAAATAATCCCTTTTAGCGACGTCAGAGTACGTCGCTAAAAAGGGTAAATCCGTCGCTAATTTCTATTAGCGACGTATGTAGCGACGAAACACGGATGTCGCTTATAGGCTTGTCGCAGATTACAATTTGGTCGCAATTCGTCGCTAGTTGCGACGTCCCTTCTAGTGTCGCTAGACGTCGCTAATATTAGCGACATATAGCGACGTCAGCATACGTCGCCAGTATAGCGATGTAGGGCGACCCCTTAGCGACGCCATAAACTTTACATATAATGACATGGCATGGTAGCCACGTCAGCATATTAGCGACGCCTAGCGACAACGTTAGCGACGTTGGCTCTCAGGTGTTCATATACACGTCAGCATTATAGCGACGGATAACGACGTTACGTCACTATTGTGCGACGTATAGTGACGTGCACAGGACGTCACAGAACGTCGCAGAACGTCGCTATACGTCGCAGATGTTAAAAAAAATTTAAAAAAATATTTGGTATTTTTGTTATGCTGTGTGTCTGTGTTTACAGTGTGTGTGTTCACAGACACACAAAATCATAAAAATACACATTATATTTTTTTAAAATTTGGGCAACACCTCCTTTGTATATCAGATCATCGCTTATAACCCAGAGTAGGTATATTTGTCATCCCCGTCGCAGATATCATCACAATTAACAGTCTCCCATCATAACAGTCTATAACTAATAGATGAATAACAGTCTCCCATGCATCATAACAGTCTACAACTAGATATCATACATGTACTCAAGGAAAATACCAACAAATTAAATATCACAAACATACATGTCCAACAAACGTACATGTCCAACAGAATCAAATAATAATGAAAATTAGTGTACAGAACGGTCAATGGGCCCACAGGGCCAATAAATACAAAGATGATAAAAAATATACTGGATCACTGAGGACCCCTGCCGCGCATCTGGGATAGTATGTAATCATACTGCTCCTGGGTGAGCTGCACCGTAGGGAAAGTAGGAGGCAGTGCAATGTCTGGAGTCGGCGCCGTCGATGGACCGGGAGGACGTATCTGCTCCAGCTCTCGCAGTCGCTGTAATGCCCCGCTCCGCATCGGTGCATTTCGATGAGTCGTTGACTCAAAGAGTTGCGTTGACCCGATAAGGTATCGATATGAATCGATGCAAGTGTTATGTTGGCCAAAGGTAAGCCTTGAGTCGGTTGGAATCTATGAATTGAATCGATACAAAGAGTAAGTCCCGCTTGAGCAAGTGCTGATTTTAGTTGATCTGGTGTGCAGGCTATGCTTCTACGCTGGACGATAAGAGGTCGGCATTTTGCCTTATGCAATAAAGTGTCCGCAAAACCAAATCGTGGCCTTGCAACGGATTGTGGCATGGGCACGATAGGCCAAATCAACCGAGTAGAGCAAAGGAATGGCTAAGTCCGGGAGTTAGCTATGCGATCGAGTTATGGAAGCAAGACGCTTCAATCGGCAAAGACGGCAAGACGTATCGGCTTAAGGTGGGCGGGTTCTTGACTCTCTCTCCCTATTCCTTCACGTCTAATAAAATATGTTATGGTGCATAATATGTTATCGAGTTAGCGAGCGTGGCTCGGCGAGTAAGTGTCTAAGTATGCGTTGAACACTAAGATAGAACATTGAACAATCGAAACATTGAAGCGACGTGCATCGATTTCCCGGGTCGGGGCATGACAAGTTGGTATCAGAGCGGTTCCATCCTTTGGACCGTGCGTGAATCTCTTTGACCCTCAGTTGCTTTGATATCGAAATTCAGTTGACTCTAAATTGTTTTCGAAACCGCATGGCTCATGGATCTGCTCGATGCTACATTGGATGTTCTATACAATAAGTCTATATTATGTGAGTACGTCTGCCACAAGTATGTCGTGACTATCCCGCTATCTCTGGGTGCCACCAGAGAGTGTTGGTTGCACGAAGTGCAACGAGTTAGGGGATATTGGGTGCACAAAGTGCAACGAGTTATGGAATGCTGGTCGTACGAAGTGCAACGAATATGGTGATGTTGGTTGCATAAAGTGCAATAATATGTGTTGCTGGTCGCACGAAGTGCGAGGAAATATGTGTTGTTGGTTGCACGAAGTACAACGGATCGATATGTGAGGCGATGCGTGTTATGTGGCTATACGAATGGTTACGTGTTGTCGGTTGCACAGAGTGCAGCAAGTCGTGGATCGTTCGTTGTATCGGTACAACGAGTCGATATGGTATGATGCGTGTTGTATGGCTATGCGGATGGATAGCGATATGTTGCACGAGATTGGGTAAAGACCTTAAGTATCGAGAATGAGTTGTTGCACGAGTTGCAACGAGTAAGATTGGGAGATCGCGGATGCGATAGTACGAGTCGAGATGGTCGCTAAGTCGAGTTGAGTAGGCGAACATGTATGTTGGCCGAATGTCGCATTGAGCTTTGAATAAGCGAATGTTGCAGGTGTGATCGAAATGATCGCCATGGTCCGGTTAGATCGAATGTATGTCAAACTTGAGCTAACGTTAGAGCTGGGATCGGAATGATCGCCATACGGGACGGTTAAGTTGAAATAGAAGTCGGACCTATACGGAGTGTGATGTCGAGTAATGACTCGATTCCGAGTGGTATATGCAATACCAATTATGCGAGCAAGCATGGTGAAGTATTGTATCGATAACGATAGGCTCGATCCTGAGTGGTATATGGAATACCACTTAGCGATAGCTATGTTAAGCCGGTTGGTGACTTGTGATAGGTTACGTCGAGACGATTATGTTATTAAGATATGTTTGCCCTCAACGGACGGAGTAGTGCCGAGACTCGAGTGGGACTGACTTTAGAGAAGTCGATGCAAGTATGCTACGATGAATTAAGTTGAATGATTATGTGTGCGAAGTCATACCTACGGAGGATACGTCGGACGAGGATTCGCTAAGTATAAGTCGAACGATAGGCCGAGCATATGCGAATGAATGTTACGTTGAGGAAATAGTCGACCCGGTCGAATGTATGTTGAGTTATGTACGGAGACTTCTTCGGAACATGTTGAGTAAGTATGGAGAAATTGTGCGAACGAATTTGGGTTAACGCGATGGATCGGTAGCACGATTGGAAGTGCGAGTTAGGGATATGAGAATGGATATGTAAAATTGAAAATTGTGTCGCGATGATGTTAAGTAGTTACAACCGAATGGATCTTGATAAGTGCGAGACTTGATTCGTATTCGAGTTCGGATAATGGCAATGATGGCAATGGGTTTGAGCTTATGAGAAAGGAAGATGTTCAAGTTATGCATATCGACGATGGTATTGAGGCGTATCAAAGACGATATGCAATAACTCGGGGATACTCTGATCGAATGAACGAAAATTATGTTGAGCATTGTTGTTGGATGAATAAGATGCAAGTTAAGTTGAAGGTAGTTGGATGATGGCGGTAGGAATACTTCGAGACATTGAGAGTGGATGTATGTTACTCGAAAGAAAACGAGAGTGTTTGGATTTCTTCGCATATCACCACTATGTTGACATTCTTGTCTTGAGCAACACCAGCCTCGCACATGCATCACGTCAAAATTAGAACGATCATTTCGCGTGAGCGCTGGTATGGTGATTCATCCAGCGGGGATGATCGAACTTGCGAGGCGTGGCAAATTTGATATGGACTTGTGGTTTGATGCCAAGGTAAAATTGAGGATTGTGCGATATTGTTGACGGTAGTATACGAGTGATTCGAGTAGTAGCGGCACATCAGTTGTGCGGGGTAGACAAATTATGGATTGGTATGTCGGATTGGGTAAAAGTCGAATAGGAAATGTCGGGAATTGATTTGGCTCTGCAATAGGATATAGCATGGTTCGTGTTAACTGTCCCTCGTTGATGATCTTCAATTATCGAGCGTAGTTTCGGGGCAGATGACCCTAGAAGACTTAACTGCCAAATCAAGTGAATGTGGGAAACCATAGGATGACCCTAGAGAAGTCGCGTAAGAAGGATAAGGAATGAGGTAGTGCATGTCGAGGATAAGTCAAAGCGAGCGAGTATCGTGTCTCGAAAGTTAGCGAGTACTAGAATCGATATGGTCAAGAAAAGTTATGTTGGATCGAGTGGATGTTGAGGAACGTGCTTAGCGTAGTGACGCGGTAAGGCGATTGCAAGAGTTCTGCAATGCGCGAGAGTAACGGATAGTAGAACGACCCTAAGAGTGTGTCGTAGATCGGTTGAGTAACGATTAGGCTACATATGTGTTGGGCGCACGATCGATGTTACGAAATGAACTAGTCGGGATGGAGTGAGAATTGAGTAAAGGATTCGTACTCGGTCGAGAATAGGAGATGGGCGTATCGTAAGAGACCTTGGGTCGGAAAGATTGTTGCCTTTGAGCATCGTAGACTCAAGTCGACCTCTTGTGTCGGGAGAGCACGAGCACGATGTCTGGATAAGTTACCTAGCGGGGGTAGCCCCAGACGCTATGCGTGGATAGAGCGAGAGAACGTGAATCATATATGGATAGTTGTGTTCGAGACTTAGTACGGATTGTAGACAAAAGAATTTGTGACATGTTGACATAGTCCATGTTGTTAAGGCTAAATATTATGAATGATCGGATGAAAGACTTGAGTTATGCGAGAGATAGGAAACGGTTGGGCGAATAGGCGTTGCAGGAGCTCGTTGCGATCGGATGCGCAATGACTTATGCAATGCATGCGTTAGGTGGCCGGCGAGAAACTTATGAGATCGAATTTACGGATTTGAATCAGGTTATGTGCAGAGATGTTTGGAAGAGGATCGCATATTATGGGATGATGCATACGAAGAGTATTTTGGAAATAGGTGCTAAGATATGACTAAGTCGAGTACGGACCGATGGATGCTTGAGGATTTAAGTTGAGCTTGTTAGTTGTCCCGATATCCTACAACTGAGCTTGGCTGAAATGCATATATTGGTGGGACGCCTAAAATATGTGTATGATCCAAACTAAGTTGTATGATTCAACGATGGTACGAGATCGTGAAGCGATCTATGCGAGGCACTTGGATTAAGTGTTGGTTTCGGTTCGAGGACGAACCTGATTTTGAGTGGTATATTATGTAATGCCCCGCTCCGCATCGGTGCATTTCGATGAGTCGTTGACTCGAAGAGTTGTGTTGACCCGATAAGGTATCGATATGAATCGATACAAGTGTTATGTTGGCCAAAGGTAAGCCTTGAGTCGGTTGGAATCTATGAATTGAATCGATACAAAGAGTAAGTCCCGCTTGAGCAAGTGCTGATTTTAGTTGATCTGGTGTGCAGGCTATGCTTCTACGCTGGACGATAAGAGGTCGGCATTTTGCCTTATGCAATGAAGTGTCCGCAAAACCAAATCGTAGCCTTGCAACGGATTGTGGCATGGGCACGATAGGCCAAATCAACCGAGTAGAGCAAAGGAATGGCTAAGTCCGGGAGTTAGCTATGCGATCGAGTTATGGAAGCGAGACGCTTCAATCGGCAAAGACGGCAAGACGTATCGGCTTAAGGTGGGCGGGTTCTTGACTCTCTCTTCCTATTCCTTCACGTCTAATAAAATATGTTATGGTGCATAATATGTTATCGAGTTAGCGAGCGTGGCTCGGCGAGTAAGTGTCTAAGTATGCATTGAACACTAAGATAGAACATTGAACAATCGAAACATTGAAGCGACGTGCATCGAGTGCACAGGTCGCGGTAGGGCAAATGATGGTAGGACATTGAAAGATGATATTAAGATGTGCATCATGTGCACGGCTCCGAGAACATTGAACACTAGGCGTAGAACATTGAATACGGTGCTGAGCGTGCCCTCGGGCACTTATGCTATGAAATTACTAAGTAAATACGGAAGTAGACTATGCGAATAACAATGCGAACGAGACACGTGATTATGAGTACGAGACGACAAAGCCGTTGGGCGTCGTGCATCAATATGGATATGTTGGGGCATAACGCCGACGGAGCTCCCCATATGAATGGTGGATTATGTTTATGGCACGGGAAACCATTTATGGCACGGGGAACCGTTTATGTGCGACACTATGTTTATGGAATACGAGATCGGTTGGTATGCTATGGATTGTATGATATGGAACGTATTGCATGGTCAATGGACTCGGATTGCCCGTGCACGGGTGTGGCTTCCCTCGAACGGTTATGCCGGGGCGTCGGGACCGTTCGGCCTAGGAGGGAATTATGTGTGGTATTTATGGTGCACAACATTCGGACGGATTGCGACCGTCCAGTACTGTGATAAGCTATGATATCCGTAAGTTTGGGATCCTTCGGATACTGGGCTAGCAACCCGTATCGAAGCGATTGTAGGCTTACACATAAGAGATGCCAAGTCCATTACGGTGCGAAATACCGTGACCTTCATATAGTTAGGGCCGATGGGCTGAGATGAGAGCTGGGTGCAGGCGCAGGGCCTGCCACCCATTATACATATGTTTAAGTTTATGATTGGTCGCTTACGTAAATAAGATGATTTTATGTTAAGTTCTAACCACTGCAGGCTAAGGTAACGGGACGGAGATGAGCACGAACACTATGTTTATGTTTCAGATTATGTATAACTGTATCTGCTGCAGGAACACGGTGTGGGACACATTTAAGTTATGTGCTATGTTTAAGTGTTGCCATGAAATTGATCCTAAGGCTAAATAGAAAGACCACAAAGTAAGATGCATGTTTCACTAAATGACTAAGTGTTTGGTTTGGGTGCGAGCGGGTCTTGATCAGTGCGAAGCGAGGACGAAAGCACTAAACCCCCACTAGTTTATGTGCAGGTTCAGGTTATGATCAGCTCGGGGCGGAGCTTGGCTTGGACGTGCTGAGGCATAGAGTCCTTGGCGTTCAAGAGGAGCTTCCGCATATGCGTTCGGACTTGCGACATGCAGATGTTCGGCCGAAGACTACTTGGTGGCTATAAAGAGGCATAATGTATAGAACAATGTAATCCTTTGTGAGCTAAGAGAGATCGTGAGCGTTGTAGCCAATTGGCATTTTATGTTGGGCTATTCAGAGCCTTTGTAACCTTCAGTTCAATATTAATAAAAGAGATTCTTATGTTTCACTTGTTTTCTTCCGCTGCTTATGTTATCGATTTGAGATAGTTCTATGTGAACCTGTTATCTTGCCTTGCACGAGCGCAACTCCAGGCTCGTGCGGCATCACGCCCCAGCGATGACGATGATTCGGATAAAATCTAGCGAGGACGAGCGATTTCCCGGGTCGGGGCGTGACAGTCGCTCACCATAACTTGCAAGGGTACTCACCACCCTCTCAGTACTCGCCTCAAGCGAAGCCGAAACCTGAATGAGTGAGGCAGACATGCTCCTCTGCGATCCCTCCAGCTCGACCTGTCTACGTTCTGTACGCTGTGTAGACTCAGAGAGCGTGTGCAAGCTGGCAGCTGTAGCCTGATGCAGACTCATCAGCTCCTGTATACTGTGCTCGACCGTATCAAATCGTCCCGGTGACGATCGGAGGGTCGGATCGTCGCTCGTCCGTATCAGAAATCTGCTGCTGCAACTCGCGACGCAGCTCCTCAATCTGACGACGAATATCCTCAGCTCGTGACGACGCCTGCAAAGCCGAAGACTGCGCACTGACAGAGGGGGCCCGGGATGACTCCGAAGCCAAATACGCGTCGTAGGATCCCGTACCGTAGTACGTACCCTTCTGAAGACCGCCAACGGCGGTCATCCAGAGCTCGTCCGGCGATAGAGCTGTAGGCGGCTGGGAGGAAGTACCAGCCCCTCCCGCTGCTTGCGCACTAGCAGCAGCAGCCGCCTCCTCCTATAGTCGAACAAACTCGGCCTAGAACATGTTTGCTAATGTGTAAGTGTTTGCTAAAGTCTATATTGATATCTATTTTCCTGTTTTCTAAATTATAGTAAATTAATATAAAGAATAGAACGTACATATGCCTGTGTCGCCCTCTCGTCAATGAACTCCCCAGCCCTCCGATGGGTGACCAGGAAGACAGTGACCATGTTCGGGTCCTCACCCTTTTTTACCTGTTAAAATATATTATCTATTATTAGTATTAAACATTCTATCGAACTATATATAAATTAATGTCCGTCATAAGAAATGTACCAGACGACAAAAATGCTCCATCATCGGAATGGCGCCACCACACCACTTACCGACGCTCGACCGCGCCACCTTGGCCTTGTCAGACCGCTCCTGGTACTTGGGCTCGCTGAATCTAGCCTTCATCGCAGCCCACTGCTCTGGCGTGATCCAACCATGGATCGGCTGTCCGGAGCAATCACGAGACTTCTGGTCGTGGATCGTATCACGGATGAGCTTGGCTGCGATGGCAGAAAATTGGCCCTCGATCCTCGTCGCCCGGTGTGGTGGATAGAAATAGGTCCTCTACAAGAAGTAAAATACAAAAATTGTATAATATACACAAATGATTATTAAAATTTAAAAATAAACAAATTTTTTACCTTGAAGTGGGCGAACCAAAAGGCTTTCCTATCTGCGGGAGCATCTGAGTAGTTAATCATTTGAGAAATATATATTAATTAATTAACTTACTTCATAGGCCCGTACGTCCAAATCTCCATATGCGTCTCGCCCGGGAGAGCGCATGGAGGGTCGCTCTCACCTCCTGCCTGGGCAGGATCATTCTGATCGCCGTCCTCCATATGCTCGGCGTCGGCTCCCCCCATGGAGTCGTCGGCAGGAGGAATGCTGGACGGAGGATCAGGGATGCTGTACGCGGGATCAGGAAGGCTAGACGATGAGGGAGGAGTCGCCAACCTGCTGGAACTGCCATGTCCCGGTAATGGACCGGAAACAGAACAGTACAATGGCGTACTCGGAGTGAGGTTGAGGGTACGGAATCTCCATCCCCAGCCCGAGGCTGACGGGACTGCCTAATATAAAATTTTTCGCGTCGTCCAGATGGTCTAGTCATACCTGATAATAACATATGACAATAAAACAAAAAACATATTTATATGATAGACATCACAGATTTTTGAAAAATATCATAGTCACAGATAAAAGTGTCTATAAAGTGTCGCTGAAGTGTCACAGATTTATATGATAGAAGTGTCACTAAAGTGTCAAATATGATGATAAAACAAACGTACAGATTTAATCCTCTTCTGAAAATTCATCTAGTTCGTTTAGCTCATCTACTTCTTCTTCTTCTTCTTCTTCTTCTTCTACATCTTCACTTTCATCTGCATCTTCCTCTTCAGATAATTCTACTTCTTCTACACAATTAGATGTGTAATGAGGAACTTCCGTCGTGTCCACTTCTATGATATTTGTTACAAGAGGTAGTTCATCTTCTTGATAAGCTATATCGTCAACCTCAAAGGTATTTCTAGCTTTGGTCTTGCATACTGCCCACCAGTCCGACCTTATTGTTCCCCGTTTAGGATAACTTGTGAAGTACACGAGCTGAGCCTGACTTGATAGGACAAATGGTTCATAGGCTTGATATCGACGCCGATAGTTTATATCAACAAGACCGTGCTTGTCTACTTTCTAACCTTGACCTTCAATCGGATCGAACCAATCACACCTGAATAACACAATCTTAGCAGGCTCTATTCCATAACTATATGTCAGCTCCACGATCTCCCGTAGCACGCCATAGAAATCGTTGTCCGCATCAACATCTTTGTAGTTCGAAGATCTGATACACGAACATCTGTTTTTGGTGGAGTTGAGATCCACAAAGTTGTCTCTGATCGGGCAAGTTGTTGACTTGAACCTAAACCCATTAACACAGTAGCTTGGCCATATTTTTGTAGCATAAATTGGTCCCTTGGCTAGCGTTCTAATAGAATCATTCTCAAGTCTTGCGTATGGACGATCGACCTAAATACCACGAAAGAAGCAATTAAGCTCATTCTCAATCAAGTACATATACAGAAAGGTAATTACAGAGTTCTCAAGTCTTACATATGCACTCAACCATGATGGAAAATAATGTCTCATTTTTTGTTCTTGTTCTTCTTCTGTTATGTGTGGCCTACCTGACCTCACATCATCATTAAATATGCTGAAAATAACATCGTTCAATTAATGTAATAGTATAATAATCAACACTATTAAAATAATGTAGACGTATTAATTACTTACCCCTCCAGTTTCTCTACTTTTTCCTCGTCGCAGTTGAGTAGTACATACACCTGAGCAGCCCTTAGCTCATCATCGTTCAGATATCTCTTCTTCATTTTACCCGATGGCTTTTCTTGAGCATTGAATACCTTCAGTATTGTATCATTACTTTCATGATCTCCGTCGTCGTTTCTGGAAGCTCTCGTTCTATTAGTTGCAACATGAGGCTTGAAATACATCGAACAAAAGTTTGTAATCTCCTCGAGAACATAGGCTTCACAAATAGAACCCTCGACCCGTGCCTTATTTTTACCTTTTTTTAGGTGATTCAAATGTCGCTCGAACGGGTACATCTATCGATATTCGATGGGTCCACCAACACGTGCCTCATAGGATAGATGAATCGGCAAATGCTCCATAGAGTTGAAGAATCCAGGAGGAAACACCCTCTCTAGCTTGCACAGTGTTACCGCAATGTCCTTCTCTTGCTTTTCTAGACGATCAACGAGCAATTTCTTAGAACAAAGATCCCTGAAGAATATGCTAATCTCCGTCAATGGATCCCAAACTGCCTGCTGTAAGAATTCCCAAAATGCAATCGGAATTAACCTCTCCATGAATACGTGACAGTCGTGGCTCTTCATACCCGTCAATTTGTTTTCCTTCGGATCGACACATCTTCTCAGATTTGACACATATCCGTCTAAAAATTTTAGGCCCTGGATCCACCGACAAAGTCTCACTTTATCCTCCTTATCCAGCGAAAAAATTAACTTCGGCAGGAACTGTTTTCCATTCTGCTCTATTAAATGCAACGCAGGGCATTTGTATATTTCTTCTAAGTCCAACCTGGCCTTGGGATTGTCTTTCGTTTTTCCCTTTACGTCCATCACAGTATTAATTATGTTATCAAACACATTCTTCTCAATATGCATGACATCAAGATTATGTCTGATCAGATTGGTACTCCAGTATGGCAGATCCCAGAATATGCTCCTCTTTTTCCAGTTATGATCTCTACCAAATCCATCGCACTTGTACCCAGTTGTAGGATCTTCGATAGCACTTGAAAAATCTTTAACCTCCTCCCATATTGTGGCTCCGTACCACCTTGGTGGTGGATCACCCTTCTCTACAACGTCGGCACGGAATGCATTCATGTTCCTTCTGAACGGATAATCTTTTGACAGAAATTATCGATGACAATCAAAGAAGTACGGTTTTCCTCCGTGTTTCAAGCGGAAAGTCTTACTACGGTCCATGCAATACGGACATGAGAGACGGCCATGAGTGCTCCATCCAGATAACATTCCATAGGCCGAAAAGTCGTTGATGGTCCACATAAGGGTTGCCTTCATCTGAAAATTCTGCTTCCTGGAAACATCGTACGTGTTAGCGCCTACTTCCCATAACTGATTCAACTCATCTATCAAAGGCTGTAAGTACACATCAATGTTCCTCTTGGGATTGTTCGGACCAGGAATTATAACGATTAGAAACATGTACTGAGTCTTCATGCACATCCAAGGCGGTAGGTTATACGGAGTGACAATCACAGGCCAGCACGAATACTGGCATCCTGAAAGACCAAAAGGAGTAAAACCGTCAGAAGATAGTCTCAACCTGACATTACGCGGATCTGAAGCAAAATCAGGATACACTCGATCAAAGTGCTTCCACGCTTCTCCATCGGATGGGTGATCCAACACTCATTCAATTGTTCTCGCATGTGCCAACTCATATTTTCGGCCGTCTCTTTCACCATAAATAATCTTTGCAACCGCGACGTTAAAGGCAAGTAGTACATTGAATCGGTCGGTCTTCTTGCACCGGTAGACCTTTCTGTACTAGTTGTCTTATAGCGATCAGCGACACAAAATCTGCACACATCTGCGTCCTTGTCGTCTTTGTAGTACAGCGTGCACCCATTGCGACAAGAATCGATTTTCTCGTATCCCATCCAGAGCGATCTCATTATCCTCTTAGACCGGTAGAAGTCTTTAGGCAACTTAGCACCCGCCGACAAGATCTCTATAATCAACTCCAACACTCGGTTGTAACATTCTTGCGACATGTTAAAATCTGACTTAATGCTCAACAGTCTTGTAACCACCTCCAACGGTGAATGATCTTCACAACCAGGATACAATGGAGTCCTTGTATTCTCCAGCAACTCCATGAACTGTGCAGCATCGGCGTTCGGTGCCTCCTCAGGTGCATCATGAATGAAACTAGGCCCCGCAGCGTCGAAAACCATGTTCACGTACCCATCGTCGTATGCATGATTATCTGAAACAAAATTAGGTCCCGCATGCATATACGGCTCAACATAAGGCTCCGGCTCTGATGCTAAAGACACAAGTTCTCCGTGTGCGGTCCACTGATAGTAATTAGGCGTGAAACCCCTCGAGTACAAATGATATGTCACTTCCACTTCTGGATAATATTTCACGTTATGACATTTCACACACGGACACTTAATTTTGGTGCCATCCATGTACTAAGGGAACGCCTTAGCAAACTGCAGGAACTGCTCTAGTCCCGCTATGTATTCATCCCGCACACCACACATATCATCAGGACGACGATTGTACATCCATGAACGATTCCACAAGTAGTAATTCATATCCATTTGGAAATAATTCTGCAAAGATGGACACACATTATCCAACAGGCACAAATTCGTATATTATGTCTTATTATGGGACACACATTAGTAGCGGACAGTTACTAATAACAATGATATGCAATCTAGGTCAAACTAGGTTGTACTAAGTCAAACAAAGTCAAACAAGGTCAAGCTAAGTCAAACAAAGTCAAACAAGGTCAAACTAGGTCAAGGGTTGACCTATAGTTGACTTTGTCAACTCTTAGTCCAATCTAGGTCAGATGTTGACTCTACTTTGACTTTCAGTCAAAATAGTCAACATCGGTCAAACAAGGTCAAATCTAAGTCAAATATCCTATTTCTAGTCATTACCTACCAAGGTACCCTTTACCTTATCGCTATTGGTATCCCAATACCAATACCTTAAGTTGGTACCCTTTACCTTATCGCTATTGGTACCCTTTACCTTATCGCTATTGGTATCCCAATACCAATACCGCGGTAACATGGTTGGTACATTAAGGGTCTTTGACAAGATGACATGTTACGAAAAAATATATCCTTATATATAGTTCTCCTACGGATTTTCTTTAACATTACGTAGGAGAACTGTAACCCCGCTTTTCCGAATTTTCGAAATTTTGTATTTTCTAGAATTTTCTAATTTAACCATATTTTATTTATGGTTTGTTTATGGAATATTTAATTGATTTACCTATATTTTTATTTTTCTAAATGAGTATTAATTGAGAGCAATTTGAATTTGGGTTTAAAATTTTGGTTTCCCTCCATTTATAACAACTTGTAACAATTTCTAACTGACTATTATCAAATCCTGCAATTATTGAAAAGGTAGGGGGTCTATTTGAATAAATTCCAAAACCGGAGGGACTTTAATGAAATTTTCCTTTTCCCTTTTTTTTTTTTTTTGAAATTCCACTCACACACACAACTGGAGGGCTCGAACCTTGCCGGCCCCTCCGGATGTCCGCTCTAATACCATTAGGCTAGAGAGCTCGGACAATTTTCCTTTTCCCTTATTAAACCGATTTCAGAGGAGAGAGAATCCCATTCTTCTCTGTTTCCTTTCCGAGCTCTGTTCTCTCCCCAACTTCCTCTTCGTTTTCCTAAACCCAACCCTAATTTCTGGATCCGGCCATGGCGAGCGGCGGCGGGGTTCACTCCTCTCCGGCGGTGCTCTACTGAGCGCGGGCGACGACCCCGGCGGTTGCTCCTTCACCAGAGACTAGAAGGCGGAGCGATCTTTTCGACGACGGCAACGAGCCTCCGTCGCTAGCTCCAGTCTTGGCGACGGCGACTTCACCTCCGGCCACGACGAGCAGAGCAACGTTTAGGCGCGACTTCACCACCGACGGCGAGGCGGCGTTCTGTTCCTACGCTGACGAGTTTCTCCAACCTCGACTGTCCAGATCTAGGTCGCCTCCTCGAGGAATTGACGAGTTACTTCATTCAAACCATCAGATCTTGGTAAGTCCTTCATCGTGTCCTTCCATTCTCTGTAGGAGCTAGGGATCGATCCTTCTAATTCTCGCTTCTTCCGAATAATTTTGATCAGAACAAATTTGAGCTGGTCGTTAGGATGGCTGATCGAGTTGAGGAGATTATGGAAGAAGGAGACTAGACTGGTGAGATCCGAACCCTAAACCTTTGATTCCAATGATTTATTCACAGATTTATTCATTCTTCATGATATATCCATTTCTTGATCCTTTTCTGGTTATAATTTTGACTAGGAAATTTTGTTGAGAGATCTGGGAGTGTCCGACTCATAGGAACGTGTCCGACACTTGGGATCCAGCGTTACTTTAAAACAATTCCCATTACTCAGGTAATTTCTTCTCCTGAATGCTGAGTTTTGCTTAGTAGGTTTTAATAAGAGTATGGATCAGGATCTGTAGATTTCGTTTGTGTCCATTTTTCAGTGTTGTGTTCGTGCGTGCATACCATCGCTCGTATCCAACCAATGTCCGGGATTTTATCCGATCGTGTCCGTGTGTGTGTGGCTCACCTTTGATCCAACGTGTGTGTTTCGAATATTGGAGTCGCGTGCAAGCTTCTTCCGATTGGTAGTGCAGTAGACTAGACTTTCCAGTTGATTATAGTATCAGTGTTTGTATATTTTCCTATTTTTGATTCATGATTCAATTTGGTTGTATATTCTTTTGGCAATTGGTTTGTATATCTTCCTTAAAGTTTTCCTTTAATTTTCAGAACGTCTAGAGTAGCCGTTAGTTTTAATTCAAGTTTTAATTTAATAGGGGTGACTGGTTGTAGGAGTATTTGCTGGTGAAGAATAAGTCTAGTTTTGTTCAAGTGGGAGAAGTCTGGAACACTTGTGGATGTGTTTTGGGCTCTGATTTGGAGTACTCTTCTGAGCATTCAGTTGAGTGTGTTGTATAATTTTGCTGACTTAAGTTGTTTTGGGACGACAAATGTGTCGAGTTCATTTCAGAAAATTAGACTGACCTTGGCATGTGTTTGAACTCAACAAGATATGATAGGTTACAGTGGACTGAGTTATCTTTGCTTAGATGTTGCACTATTTATATAATGTTAGACTTAGACTTGAAATACTTGAATGGATGCCTGGTTCATATATTTACTGCAATAGGGAGTCTTGTATAAGGAGTTGGGAATGGTGGTGTGAATCTGCAGTTGGTGAACTAAAATTTTAGTAAGAGTGTTTTGTAGTTTTTGTGGGAGACATTCAAATAGTTCCTTTGAAGTATAGGAAATTCAATGGGGCTGGTTGACCCATGGTTGTCTTTAAAAATAGGGATAATTTAGCAAATGTCCCCATTCTAAATGTTGAAACTAGCATATATCCCCACTATTTTATTTATCTAACAAATATCCCCATTTTTGATATAAAATAATAAAAATTTAAGTTATACCCCCACTCTTTTACATAGGAGTGGGGGTATTTGCTAAATAAAATAAATAGTGGGAGTATATGCTAGTTTTAACATTTGGAATGGGGGTATTTGCTAAATTATCCCTTAAAAATAAAATGTTTTGTTTCTTGGCAGAGGCATAGGAGCGTGAAGTAAGACTTTGTAATGTATGTTGTTGGGTCAGTATTTGGTATATTTATAATCTGAGTTCAATTGGGTAATAATTTCCAAAATAATGCTTTAAGTATTTTTCCAAATATTATATCTTGATTAAGAGAAAAACCTAAATTTCTAATATTATAAATATTTTTCCTTGAAATGATTATTTACCTTAATCATAGTTGTTATTGATAAATATTATACTCTAGAAATTGTTAAATTTTACTTTAAAACTATTTTGCTGGTATTGACTAAATCTAGGTTATCTTTGCTATAATATCCTCTATAGTATGTTGGTGGCAAACATTCTGGTATGGTTTCAAACAATAATAGTATTATCTAAATAATATTTTACTAAATTCTTCTAGCTATTCAGGAAAATTAGAGCTAGCTTCTTAATAATAAATGGTGGCTTTATAAGTAATTAGATTATTTTGTTAACCTGAAATAAGCTGGTGTAGTATTAGAACTTAACCAACATGTACCTATTATCAGGTGGACATAGAGATTTCCACATTCATTTTCCCGATCTTTCATAAAATCAGGCAAGTACACTGGCTCGAACTCTTTACTCTGTATTTTCTGTCTTGCTTCATGTTCTCATGTTGACACATTGTACACACGATTGTTCATTGTTCACTGTTCATCGTTCATTGTTCATCGTTTATTGTTCATCGTTCATTGTTCATTGTTCATCGTTCATAGTTCATTGTTCTTACTTGTACATTGGGGTGGGAAAGTACTACAGATATGTGACCAATCCTATTTTAGTTAGGCATTGACTAATAGCTTAGGTCTCACACCGTGCACGTGAGACTCTAAGCCGTACCATTGTTCATTGTTCACTGTTTACTGTTCACTGTTTACCCAGCCGGTCACATATTCTGATAGTTATTTCAAATGCATGTTACACTGATAGATTAGTTTCATTGTTTCTGGATCTGGTACTATAGTTTCATTGTTATTCATATACCACCGTTTCATATTTCTGTCTTGTACCATAGTTCATATCGTGATTCTTTTTCATGCACTTCAGTTTACATTGTTTAGAGTTTCTTGTCGGGGTTGTACTTTGCTCTTTTCCTGACAGGATCGTTGCAGGTTTACTTGGGGATGTTGTATCTTCTTCATGGGCCAGAGCCCGAAGCCAGGATAGAGTTGTACCTCAGGATGGACTTAGAATTTCAGAGTTATAGTTAGGTCTTTTCTTAGATTTATTTTTAGAGGATTTCATCATGTATTGTATTGAGGATTTCAGGATTGTATAATTTTATTCATGTTACCGGATTTGTCTCCGAATGATATTGTATAATTAACTTGTGGATTGTGGTGATTCTGGGGACATGTATAGCAGCTGTGGTGATTTATATTTCTTGTATCTTGGAGTTTTCCTTACTATTGTACAGCTTACTTCGTCGTGTCCATCGACGAAGGTTGGGCATGTCCGACTCGTATCCGATTATTCGGGAGCGGGTCGTGACAAGAACTATAAGGATATATCTTTTCACAATATGTCACCTCCTCAAAGACCCGTAATGTGACAACCATGTCACCCTCTCAGTCATATTCCTGAGCTACGATGCAGCTGCAGGCATTTAACATATCACAGTTTATAAAAATAACTAATAAATCTCTATCCTAACTAATAAATTAATATCCTACTTTAACATCTAATAACTCTCATATTCCTGCAGCTACGATGCAGTTGCAGGCAGTTCCTTCTAACATAAACTAATATCCTAATCTAAACTAACCCTTTAACTGAAACTAATATCTAAACAATGCTAATCATGAACTGTACACTACTATCTAACATTCACATGAACTATCTATCTCAAACTCTCTATCATAACTAATAAATTAATATCCTACTTTAACATCTAATAACTCTCATATTCCTGCAACTAAAAGGCAAAACCATGGTATATACATGGTTTAAAGTATCGGCCGATACCGATCCGATACGGCCGATACCGATACGGTTTGGCATGTTCCGATTCGATACCGACCGATACCAAATATTGACCGATACCGACATTGGAGGTCTTTGTTCCGGTCAATTCGGCAAAACCAATCAGTAAGGGTGACTAGTATTTCATATAATTTCAAAACTACTAAGAAATAACGCTGAAATACTTAAAATTATGTAGATATGTGTGTGTATGTAAGTGTGTGAGTATATATATACATGTATATATGTAGATATGTGTATTTATATATATAGGTATATATGTATGTATTTTGTGTGTGTGTGTCCTGTGTCCTGTGTCCTGTGTCACAGAGTCGTGTCCGAAATAGGGTTAGGGTCCTGTCCCCTCCCCCTCCCCCTGCCCCCTCCCCCTTATAGGGTATCCTATTACCATAGACTAATCTAGGACACTCTTAAGATACTAGGATATCTAACTATCCTAGGATACCAAATTCTAGCCAAGATACTAACTTAGGGTACTAACTTCTAGCCCATATCCTAATATCCTAGGCTATAACCAAGGGGAAACATATATAGGTTAAGATATTTACATATACTATATCCTAGGCTATAACCAAGATACTAACTTAGGGTACTAACTTCTAGCCCATATCCTAATATCCTAGGCTATAACCAAGGGGACGCATATATAGGTTAAGATATTTACATATACTATATCCTAGGCTATAACCAAGATACTAACTTAGGGTACTAACTTCTAGCCCATATCCTAATATCCTAGGCTATAACCAAGGGGACACATATATAGGTTAAGATATTTACATATCCTAATATCCTAGGCTATAACACAGGGGACACATATATAGGTTAAGATATTCACACAACTACCTATATATATATATATATATATATATATATATATATATATATATATATATATATAGGTGAAGATATTTACATATACTAGGCTATAACCAAGGGGACACAATATATACATTCAACAAGTTATGCATTTATATACTAGAGAGATAGAGAGTGTATAGTGTCAAGTGTGCATATACAAGTGTCATGTGTGTACGTGTCTCCCAAACCAAACTCGTGTCCAAATACTCAACACAATGTGTCCAAAAACAAACCAAACTCAACACATCCAAAACTGGACACGAATCCAAGGGCACGAGTCTTTGGGGACACGAATCCAATGGGCACGAGCCTTTGGGGACACGATGTGTGTCCGTGTGTGTCCGTGGGAGAGGAGGAGAAGGAGGGAGAGGAGTTAGGTTAGGGTTTACCTGAGGAAGAGGAGGAGGAGCTCGAGGAGGAGGAGCTCGCTGGAGGGGGAGGGAGTCGCCGGGGGGAGGGGGTCGCTGGGGGTGGGAAGGCACTGACAGAGGGGGAGGGAGTCGCGGGGGGGGGGGGGGGGGGGGGGGGGGGTGGGGGGGAATTAGAATTTTCGAGCGAGAGTGAGGGGGGAAAGAACGAAACGGTGTGCCCTAAGTAAAAAAAATTAGCGACGTCAAGTGTTGCAGTTGCTAAATGTCTCAAAATTGGCAACATATGCTAATAATATGTCGCTGAACGTCGCTATTCAGCGACGTAGTAAACTCCTGTCGCAGAACGTCGCTAGGCAGCGACGTTTTGCGACGTGTATATAAAGCTGTCGCTATATTTCATAACTAGCGACGTCATTTTTCTTGCCGTCGCTAAATTACGTCGCTATTAGATGATATTTTAGTAGTGAGAATAGGAGGGACTTATATGGGAAAGCTATTCCCATTGACTTGGGAAAGCTATTCCCAAGTCCCCCCTGGGAATAGATTTGCTTTCCTATGAATGATATTTGACTATTTTGTTTGGATGGTTATATCCTCTCTTTATTTTTAAATTTTTAACTTCTATCCCAAACATGTGAATCATCATGAAATTAATGAAAGGGTATTAAAGGAAAATGAAATAAATTAAGATTCCTATCCCTTTGTAAACCAAACATGGAGATGAAAATTTTAAAAATTTTGAACTACCTATTCCCAACCTAACCAAACATGAGAATGAGAATGTTGAATTAAACTCTATTCCTAGGAATACAAAAACTTGATCCAAACGAGCCCTTAGACTAATTGTTAAATTATCAAAGTTGACCTTTAAAACAATACATACAATCGTTGTCGTCAAAATATACACAAAAAATGCACATCTTTAATCACAAAATATGTATAAAATTGAGGTTATTTATAAAATTTCGTAAGTCTTATTCGATTTTTGTGCGGATAGAAACCGTAACCGTAACCCAAACCGAATAATTTTTTTTAGTACTTTTAAAATAGAAATGGACCCGAAATTTTTTTCCAGAACGAACCGGTTCTCGGTCCAAATATCTGCCATTAGACTTCCGTTTGGTTTGCAGGATTGGACAATGTAATGTAATCATTAAGTTGTCAATCTAACTCGGGTGTTTGGTTGAAAAAAAAAATTAGATGTAATGTAATCGCGATTACAAGTTTGATTACATTATATCAGTTTCTTCTCAACTCAATTACATCATAAAACCTATGTAATCGCAATTACATTACAACTTAAGCAGAAGGTTAGTATGCTATAATTTGGTCTTTTTGTTCGTTTTTGGTCATTTTTTGTTATTTTGTTTATTTTTTGTCGTTTTTTTGTCATTTTTGTTCGTTTTTTGTTGTTTTTATTTTTTTTTGTCCGTTTTTTGTCGTTTTTGTTCGTTTTTTGTCGTTTTTTGTTCGTTTTTTGTCGTTTTTGTTCGTTTTTTGCCTCTCTTTTTTTGGTTGTTTTTTGTGTTTTTGTTTGTTTTTTGTCATTTTTGTTCGTTTTTGTTTATTTTTTGTCGTTTTTGCTCGTTTTGGGCATTTTTCGATTTTTGGTCATTTTTGCACATTTTGACCATTTTTTTGTCGCTTTTGCACTTTTAAAATCTTTTTTGTCGATTTTGTGTTTGTTTTTGTCATTTTTGTTCGTTTTTGTTTATTTTTTTGTCGTTTTTGCTCGTTTTGGGCCGTCTTTTTCGATTCTTGGTCGTTTTTGCACATTCTTGGCCATTTTTTTGTCGCTTTTACACTTTTAAATCTTTTTTGTCGATTTTGTACATTTTTTGTCAGTTTTGCACTTTTTTTATTGGTTTTGCTTTATTTGCACGTCTTTTACATTTTTGCACGCTTTTTTTTTTATAACATTTTTGGTCAAATTTTTAAGTTTTTTATCGTTTTTTGTCGATTTTGCACATTTTTTACCATTTCTGCATGTTATTTATCGATTTTTGTCGATCTTGTACGTTTTGGACCATTTTTCATGTTTTTATCGTCTTTTATCGTTTCCGGTCGATTTTGCACGTTTTTTGTCGCTTTTTTTAATATCATTTTTTACTTTTTTTTTTTGGGTCTTTTTTTCACTTTTTTTTGTCGTTTATGTTCGTTTTTTTCTTTTTGTTTGTTGTTTTTGTCGTTTTTGTCGTTTTTGTTTCCTTTTTTGTCGTTTTTGGATTTTTTGTAAGTTTTTAAATCTTTTTGTCGTTTTTTGCTCGTTTTAATTCCCTCTTGTTTTTTTGTTTTTTTTCGTATTTTCGTTTTTTGTCACTTCTGTTCCTTTTTATCGTTTTTTTATTTTTATTTTTGCTCTTTTGTATCGTTTTTTGTCATTTTTTTGTCGTTTTTGTTCGTTTTTTTGCCCCTTTTTATTTTTGGTCGTTTTTCGTCTTTTTTTTCTTTAATTTATTGTTGTTTTTTGTCAAATTTTTTTATCATTATTGGTCACTTTTTATGGTTTTCACATTTTTGATTTTTTTTGTCGTTTTTCTTTTTATCGCTTTTTCATTTTTGGTTTTTTTTTTCTTCCGTTTTGTTCGTTTGTCATTTTTTGTATTTTGTATTTTTTATCCTTTTTTTCGTTTTTGGTCTCTTTTTAGGAGAAAACAAACCATTTTCCCCTAATTTATTTATTATTCATTTTTATTTTTTTCTTTTTAAATTTTTAAATTTTTTTAGTGGTCCACTTTTTTAATTCTATGTTGTATTTAAAAAAAATTAAATTAGAAACTTAATTACATTACATGGTAAACCAAACATATGAATGCAATTGACATTACATATTAAATGGTTTGATTACATGTTTCAACCAAACATAGTAATGTAATTGTAATTTCATTACTTTACAAACTCAATTACATTACAAATTCAATTACATTACGATTACGATTACATTACAATGAACCAAACGCAACCTTGGTTCCTTCCTGAAGGAATTGTAGAACGCAAGCACAAGCTGATATCAGACGCCCAAATAACTTCCTCCTTCCCTATCAATCCAATATATATATATATATATATATATATATTTTGGAACCAGGTAAATTATTTCTGGAATCGCTCCCACTGGGATTCGAACTCCTGACCATTCGGGCTGCATGCATCTCTCTTAATCACTAGGCTAGAGGTCATCTGCAACCCAATATATATATATATATATATATATATATATATAAAGCACAAGTGGGTTTTTGGTCCGACACATGTGCTTTGGTTCAACGATGATGAAAGGACTAAATTGTCCCTCTCTCTATAAGAGAGGAGGAGGTCCCATGTTGGGTGCGAAGCAACTGGTTGTTCCAACGGCACCCCCGCCTCCGGCTCCTCTTGCACCGCCCCTCCCTTCGCCGCCTCCGCTCCATTCTCGTCCACGCCGTCGTCGCCGGCCTCTTCCGCAACCCCTTCGTCACAAGCAGCCTCCTCCACCGCGCCGCCGACGCCGACCCTTCCTTCGTCGCCTCCCTCTTCTCTGCCATGACCAACCCCAACCCCTTCTCCTTCAACACCGCCATCGCCATCTCCGCCCACCCACTCTCCATCTACTCCCCAAATGCTCCGCCGCCGCGTCCCTCCCGACTCCCACACCTTTTCTTCCTTGCTCAACACCACCACCGTCGCCGTCGCCACCAGGTCGCTCCACGCACACGCCCTCCTTCTCGGATTCCGGCTCGACCCCTTCGTGCAGACCGTCCTGCTCACCGCCTACTCCCGACGCGGCTCCGCCGACCATGTCCTGCGGGTGTTCGACGGAATGCCGCACATGGACGTCGTCTCCTGGACCGCCGCCGTCTCGAGCCTCGCCACCCTCGGACGCCCCGCGACGGCCCTACGCGTCTTCGCCTCCATGAGGTCCCATGCCACCCCGAACGCGGCCACCGTGGTCTTTGTCGTGTCCGCCTCCGTGGGGCTCGGGTCCCTGGCGCTGGCCCGATGCCTGCACGCCTACGTCGAGAAGGCCGGGTTCGAAGGCCGCGTCTCTGTCTGGAACTTCCTGGCGCTGGCCCGGTACCTGCATGCGTACATCGAGAATGCCGGATTCGTGTCCGTGCCATTATGGCACGGGTTATCCACTAATATATTTATATATGTTCAGTTTAAGACCCACGGACGGTGGGCTCCATTTGACCCAAACTTCCACTACTGTCTCTCAGATGGGGTGGCTAATCTGAAGAGCATTAAAGATATTCTCTTCCTGTACATAAAGATCATCGAAAGGGTTGAATGGCCTCAAGGAGAACTGAAGACCAAGAAGTGAAACGACAAACGATATCTCGGGGATTAAGCACAACATTTTCATGAATGATATGATTACGCTGTTTCCATATTTCCCGGAGGCTCCTCGAGAAAATAATGTTCTTGCAAACAACATGTCAAACAGATGGCCGCCTCCTGAAGCTATACTTCTGCCAATTGGTTGAGGAAAAAACACGAAGGATTGAGCTGCAATAATCTAGCAAAGTACGACCAAGTTTCTCTAGCGATCCCATTGAGGACAAAAAGGTGGTCTGCATTCTCTGGCTCATGCACTTTACTACATCTGTATTTTAAAGCTAAAACGAACACATTGGCTGAGGGATCACATTTAGACTAAGACAAGAGAAATGCCCCCACTCTGAGGGTGGGGGAAGTACATATTCTAGTAAATTTCACTCCACACTGTATTGATTCCAATACGAGGAGGTAAAAAATTCACCGCTCTAGGTGATCAGGGTCCCAAACATTGTTAGCAATTCGGCAAACGGAAAAAATTCGGGACGGCAAAAGTACGAGTATAAATCGGCTCAGTGCAAATAAAATACGTTCAAAAATTCGGTCAAATGTTCGAAAAATAAAAATATTGAGGTTAGAAACTTTACATTCTTAAATATGTTGTCAAATTTGGTTAATTAAACAGGTTCCTAGCATATTTATTGTACCAAATTTGTCAATAATTTATACAGAATATGTCTAAAATTTCGCATGCTTAAAATTTATGTATTGATTTGGATCTGTCAAAAGTACGCAAGTATTATACGTTTATGAAAGATAAGAAAAAATTCGCATATAATACGAGTTTTATTCGGGTGATTGCTAACAAGGGTCCCAAACCAGCCGATCTGCCTCACTAGTGAGCTCCAAACCTAAGAATAATGAATATCCAACACGTACTAATTCCCCAGGGACGCCAAAACTGGCAGATCGACGGGATAAACTGGATGTAGTTAGGTTTGTGTAAGAAACAGCCGCACCTAGAGTTTTCTATAAGTTGAATGTTTTCTAAACAATTTCTGCTATGGTCTTAAGTACCACATAATTTTCAAATTTCAAAATATTTTACTTCCTGCAGCCATTAAAGAGTATATTTCTTCAAGCAGCAAGCTCATGATGTTTCAGTGCAACAAGGTGCATGATTATTCTTGGAGCTTCAATATGTCTCAAGATTGAGCCGTCTAAGTCGTATGTATATTATGGACCATTTTATTTTATTTTTAGAAATTACGGAAGATAAAAATTTAAACTTTCTTCTTCTTTTTCGCACAACCGATTACCCTCTTTTTTATTTTTCTTCCACATAACCGAACACCCTCTCTTTTATTCACATATATCTATAACAAATTATAACTAAATTTAAATTAAACTTAAATTATTTTTTTATGAATCTAAATTAATATATATATATATATATATATATATATATATATATATATATATATATATATATATATATATATATATATATATATATATAAAACAAAATTATATTTAAATATTTAAATTTAAATATTTAAATTATATTTTGATAAATTAGGAAAAAAAATATTTTACGTGCATCACATGTGCTTTTACTAGTACATGATAATGTGTACACACATATGCCAGCAGGTGGTGGCACTTAAGGTCTTGGGTCGAGCCCAGGCTTAAAAGAAGGGGTTGGAATTAGGACTGAAAATCGAACGAACGAGCTCGAACAAAGAGTGTTCAAGCTTGGTTTGACTTAACTATCGAACGAGTTTGATTCGAGCCAAACTTGGACCGAGCCGAATGTGAACGATTTGAATCGTTTTATAGCCTAGTAATGAATATTTATAGGACATTCACTACCAGAATAAGGCACTTTAGCGATGCCTAAAGACGTCGCTAAACCATTGTAGCGACGTATTTAGCGACGTCTTCCTCTTGTCGCAGAAACCTTAGTCGCTGTTTGGAAAGACGTCGCTGATCGTCGCCAACACCGACGTTTACCGACGCAAAGATACGTCGGTAATATACCGACGTTTACCGTCGTTTCGTCGATGAACTGGCGACGTTTATGATGTCGCTATACGTCGGTATTCCCTGGAAAAATTACCGACATTTTCTGATGTCGTTATG
Organism: Iris pallida; assembly: GCA_029216955.1. Taxonomy (NCBI): domain Eukaryota; kingdom Viridiplantae; phylum Streptophyta; class Magnoliopsida; order Asparagales; family Iridaceae; genus Iris; species Iris pallida. The sequence goes on from JANAVB010005597.1 coordinate 43,546,146, forward strand.
CGTCGGTATATAGTACCGACGTTTTGTGATGTCGCTGTACGTCGGTATATCCTGGTAAAATGAGGTAAAATCCTGGGATATTTAGCGACGTCTACCGACGTTTACCGACGCATACCGACGAAAATGACGTCGCTATACGTCGGTAAACTGGCAATATATGCCATTTTAGCGACGTCTACCGACGCAATGTGCCGTCGGAAAGCGTCGGTGAACGTCGGTAGACGTCGCTAAATTTAAAATAAAAATAAAAATAAATAAATTGCAGTATGCAGTTTTCTCCACAGAATTATTTTCTCCCTGCAGTTTAATCTGAAACACAATACACAAGCAAATTTTATCCCTGGGTTCGCCGACCCCTTCGGTGGAACACTCAACACCGGTAAATTAACATCCAAATGAAACGAATAACATAAAATAACCATAGTCCACACAACATATATAAACCAATATCCAAATTGTCATGGGTCTACACAACCAATAACCAATGTATCTATGTAACCAACAAACAAGTGTCACAAACAAATACAAAGAAAAAACAAGTACTGAAACACTCAATACAAACAATCCTAACTCGGACTACTGGGAATCTGGAGCAGTAGGGGGCGCGCCGCGATGAAGGGATAAGAAAAGCTCATAGTCCTCCTGTGAAATCGACACAGATGAAGAAGGTAGTGACGTCGGTGGAGTCGGTGTCGATGAAGAAGGCAGTGGCGCCGGCGGAGTCGACGACGATGAAGGCGCACCCGGAGGACGATAACGTTCCAATGTTGCAAATCGCTCGTGGTATGAATCCATGGTAGATAACATTCTACCACTGCTATCAGCCACCGAATCCTGCACCAATTTCAGCCTCTCGCCCATGGTCATCTGTGATTCCTGCAGATCCGATACGCTGGTGTCACCCCCATTTCCTGTATTTCGTATTTGTACTCGTAATTTGATTTTGGCACGTATTTTAATTTTCTCGACTTACGGAATTGTGGATTTTTCTCGTATTTCGGGTTTTGGTTCGGCTCAGTTTTAATTGGTTTGGTTTGATTAGGTTTGGGTTAACATGTATTGGTACACTTTAACCTACACTCCTCCCTCAACACACCACAACCACCCTCATTATATCTCCACCAAACTTTCTCTCTCCTCTTTACTCTCCATTAATTTTCTTCTTCTCCTTCCTCCACACACAACTCCCTAACCCATTAGGCAAGTGCACCTTGCCAACAAATAAGCACCCAATTTTATTTGTTCATTTGATAGATTAGGACATGGAGAACAACTTTAGAACTTGACATTTTGTGATTTGGAGCTTCCATTTTTCTAGATCTAGGTTTTAACCATTTTCGGAAATCCTTGGTTTTGATCTATTAAACTTTAATTTTTACATGTTTTGATGCTTCCATGTGGAAGAGAATTCGATTTTACTCAAGTTAGAACTTTGAAAATCTAGATTTGGTTTTGATTTGATCAAGTTATGAAGAATTGAAGTTTTGAAGTTCTTGGAGTTCTTCTCGGGTTGGAGAAGCAGCCCTCTCGGCCTGCGCTATTTAGCGCAAGACCGATTGCGCAGCTCACCCTTTGGTGAACTGTGCACCTTCCTTCTCGGCCAGCGCCTTCATTGCGCATAGCCGATTGCGCCCGGCCTCTTGGGCTGGACCGCGCATCTCCCTAGGCGCACTAATCCCTGCGCACTTGGTCCCTGCGCAGCTCACTCCTGCGCAGTCCACCTTCTGCGCAATCTATCCATGCGCCATCCATCTGCTGCGCTATCCACTCCTGCGCAATCCTCCTGTGCGCAATCCATCTGCTGCGCTATCCACTCCTGCGCAGTTGGTACCCTGCGCAGCTCACCCCTGCGCAGTTGGTACCCTGCGCCGCTCACCCTGCGCAGTTGGCCTCCTGGCGCACTTGACTCTTGCGTAATCCAACCCCATGACCCCTTGCACAATATGTCCAATCATGGAGACTTGGTTTTATTCTTCATTTAGCTTGGCTCTTCTATAGCCCTATATATATTGATATTTTATTAGATGTTTTACGCCCATTTTATATCCTTACGCCTTTTGTCATGAACTTAATTTTAGTTAATATGTTTGGAATGACTATTGTACATGGCCTGGTATGACAAGGAACTAGCATAACACGACAGTGACCCGTAGTGGTGCACTCCTGACATGACCAACCTGACATGATAGTGGCCCATCGTGGCGCACTCCTGACAGTACCCTGACATGATTTATCTTGATAACTTGATAGTGGCCCGTGGCGGCGCACTCCTGACTTGACTTGTAACTTGTAACTTGACTCCTATAATTAACTTGACACCGTGGGTGTTCCTGCTTGCTTGCTTGTACAATCCACTTGTCTTGTCTTGCATCATGTCTAGGACGTGACTTCCTGGGTACCACGGCCAGGGACTCGCGCTAAATTGGATTAGGCTAATTATTAGATCAAAGTAGAACATGGAGAATTCCCAGTCACAGGCAATCTCGTTATTTGGGCGCTTTAATGGACTTGTAGCTTGCCGACGAGTAGAGCACATTTCCAGCACACTATTATGTGTTGCACCCTCTAAGTCACCTAAGGGTATATTTGTCTCCCGGGCAATGTACCCACCTATAACTCTCAACCCGCGGAAGGATAACTGGATAGTCTGCAGGGCTTGGGACTGGAATTCTCACTTGCATCTTGTTAGTAATTAGGAATGTGATAACCCTAGTTAGTTAAAGTAGTAAGCCGTAGTATTTATTTGGCCGATTGCGAATGGATGGTGTCCAGCCTTGTCTAAGTCTTGTCTAGCTCCAGTACCTGCTATCTCCTGAGCATGTTTGTTTTACTTATCTTAACGATAAATGGGTAGAGACAGTGAGCTATTCAGGCGAAGGGGTACAATCCCGGTCCTTGTTTGGTTTAAGGATTGTAACCTAGCTCCCGGAATGGTTCCACGTCCCTAGTCGTTTATCGCCCTGTGTACTTTACTACTTGTACTTCTTTTATTCTTATGTTCTGATATACTGGCTTTTGTTCTTATTTGTGGCCTCCTTTGTGGCACTTGCTCTTTCTGGGGTTTGACCCAGCTGGTTTTGTGTGGCCAGATTTCGGAGCAGCTCTCGAGGATCTACCGAGCTTCCAGCCCAATGGTGATAACTAGACGGAACCCGGGCCAAGAGTGGGTTTTCCTTTTGTTTCACCCACTTATATGTAAATTTATTCTTTTGAGGCGTTTAGCCGACGAGCACCTGTTAGCTCGATGCACATTTACTTATTGTCTGCCTACGGGCTGTAAGCATGATTAACAAATCCTAGGGTTGATCATGTATGACTGAACTCTTGCTAGTCCCATCATTTTGTACGACTAGCTTCATGATCATCCAATATGTAATATTTAGGATGCCTTATATATATATATTTGATGCTCTAATATCTTGTAACTCTGTTAATTGCTTGAGATTGAGACAATAGGCTTGACCTTAAGAGACTGCTGGCTTGTAGTAAACCCTCATATCTAGACAGCCGTGTCCGTATAGTTGAGATGTATTCTATTTCAATATACGTAGCTGGCTATGTCTGCCCCCGCTCTCCAGTATTCTGGTTCTGGGCATGACATGGTTTAAGTGGTGGCCCATGCAGGTCTTGGCATTCAAGAAATGTGAGGGTTTACCGAATAGATGTCTCAATCAATATTCGTCCTTGATCTCTGCTCGTATCTTCAAACCCCTGAGAATCTCGACCTGATCACATTGCTTGTATCATTGATCTGTCCTGGTCCTTTCCTTATTGTTCCCTATGTCGTCTTCTTCAGCGGCATTACTCCCGGACCTGCCAACCAGCCAGAGGAAGCTCGACAAGCACCCCAGCGCCAGGAAGATCAAGCTCAGCACTCTGGAGTAGCCTCCCGAGTTATGCTTCCCGGAGGCTCGGAACCTCCAGTTCAGGCAGCTCCGCCCGTTCAACCAGCTAGACAGGATGAGGGACCTTTGGTAGGGCTTATCAGAGAACTACTTGCATCCCAAGATCGTCGAGGCGACGCCTTGCACCAGGAAGTTCATGATGCACTAAACCGAGGAGGTCCCCAAGGGAATCAGGCGGCCAACAGTTTCAAGCACTTGAACCCTCCCTTCTTTGACGACAGTGAAGATGCGATTGCCGCGGACGCTTGGCTTCAGGATACCGAGGTGGTTCTAGAAGCAGCTAGGACACCTGAGAATGAGAAGGTAGCGGTGGTACGCCTACAGTTGTTAGACTTGGCTCGCGATTGGTGGGCAGCTCAGGCCATGGGATTAGCAGCGCCAGTCACTTGGGCGACGTTCAGAGAGAGGTTCCAGACAAAGTACTTCGATACGGTGGCACGGTACGACCTGCAGACGAGATTCACCAACTTGAAGCAAGGAGGCAGGACGGTCGATGGCTATGCGACCGAGTTTTCTAGGCTGAGTAGGTTCGCCCCCACCTTGGTGGTAACCGAGTTCGATAGGGCTCAGCGATTCCAACAAGGACTGCATTTAGAGATATTATTGGCTGTGGAGCAGTTCGAGCACCAGACGTTCGATGCAGTGTTGAAGGCAGCAAGGAGGCATGAGTATACCTCCCGAAGAATTGTGGACAGGACCGGAGGCAGAAAGCGGTCCCACAACCAGATGCACCAATCTTCAGCTCCAGCCCCGGCAGCTAGGGGTATAACCATTGGAACTCCGAGGCGGGCGGCCTCAGTGACGTCGGTTCAGCATTCAACCCCGACGTATCCGCAGCAGTAGAAGCAGAAGCAGTCTTCCGCGGTGGGATGTTCTCATTGCGGGAAGCCGGGCCATGTAGTGGCAGAGTGTCGTAGGGCACAGGAGTTGTGCCTGGCTTGTGGAGGAGCAGACCACCAGATAGGGACCTGCCCGAATAGGGGAGGTCCATCATCATCCAACCTTTCTAGTTCTTCGGAGAGAGGACCAGCCCCAGTTCCAGTCCAGCAGCAGCAGCAACAGCAGTACCCGAGGCCATTGTTGCCTCAGGCCCAGGCCTTTCAGCAGCAGAACCAGCAGCAGATCACCCAGGCTCCAGCACAGAACCGACAGAGGGGTTTCCAGCAGAGAGGACCCGCAGCTAGAGGTTAGGCTATGATGATGACCATGGAAGAAGAAGTTGTACCAGGTGAGGTAGTGGCAGGTACTATTCTCGTCAACACCTTTCCAGCATCTGTATTATTTGATTCTGGTGCATCGCATTCATTCATGTCTGCACGATTCGCGACACGGATAGGATTGGAGCCCGAGTCATTATCAGTGAGGCTCAATATACTTACTGGTAATGGTCTTATGGGAGTAGATCGAGTATTTTCCTCGTGTCGGATCGTAGTTAGCGGTAGAGAGTTCCCCGCTAGGCTCATAGAGTTCCCTATGGCAGACTATGATGTAGTCCTAGGCATGGATTGGTTGAGGAACCATTATGCTAGGATAGACTGCCATGTTGGCAGAGTTGTCTTTAGTATTCCCGGAGAGCCAGAGTTTTCATTTTCCAGAGGCACAATAGAGCCATCTCCTCCAGTATTGCGGATGGCAGTAGCAGCAGTACAGTTGCCCCGGATAGTTGAAGAGTTTCCAGATGTCTTCCCAGAGGAACTTCCAGGGATGCCGCCAGAGCGGGAGATCGAGTTCACCATCGACTTGATTCCCGGGACAGCACCAGTATCAGAGCGAGTCTACAGAATGGCGCCTTCAGAGTTGGAGATTTTGTACAAGATGATTGAAGAACTCAGGACCAAGGGATTCATTCGTGCTAGTGGATCGCCTTGGGGAGCCCCGATGCTTCTTGTAAAAAAGAAGGATGGTACGTCTAGGCTATGTGTTGATTATCGTACCTTGAACTCAGTGACAATCAAGAACAGATACCCTCTCCCGAGGATAGATGACTTGTTTGATCAACTCAAGGGGCTTCAGTTTTCTCAAAGATAGACTTGCGGTCAGGATACCACCAGATCAGAGTCAGAGAGCAGGACACCCCGAAGACGGTGTTCAGATCTAGGTACGGGCATTGGAAGTTTCTAGTTATGCCCTTTGGAGCGACCAATCCGCCGGCAGTGTTCATGGACCTCATGAACCGTATCTTCATGCCTTACTTGGATCAGTTTGTGATAGTGTTCCTTGATGACATCCTGGTCTACAGCAAGAGTGAAGCAGAGCATGAGCAGCATCTCAGAGTTGTCGTCCAGATTCTCAGAGAGCACCAGTTGTACGCCAAGTTTAGTAAATGCGAGTTCTGGCTCGATCGCATTTCTTACTTAGGTCACATCATTACCAGAGGAGGAGTGGAAGTGGATCCCCAGAAGATTGTAGCTATCGAGTCATGGCCAGTACCCAGCTTAGTGGCAGAAGTTCGCAGCTTTCTTGGATTGGCCGGCTACTACCGACGGTTCGTCTCTGATTTTGCAAGGATTTCAGCGCCGATGACCCAGTTGACCCGCAAGGATGTGCCGTTCATTTGGACAGCAGAATGTCAGTGTCACGACCCGCACCCAGTTTTCGGATACGAGACGTGTCCAAGCCAGCCTACGCCGCAGAGTCGGCGGTAGAACGCTGTCAAGCCCGCAAGAAATAAATGCTCAAATATCACAATTGCTGCTCATTCACAATTCTAATTTATTACAACAGTTACAAGATTTATATTTAAAGAAAATACAAGATTTCCAGTTAATGAAGTCGATACAATAGCTTTCTATTTCTAGGTCGTCTTCAGCATACCCAAGTTCTCCCAGTGCTAAGAGTGATCGCGGCTAAACCTGAAAAATGTTGGTTTCCAGTCAGGAATGGAACAAGTACACAAACCGACGACAATGCAAAACACAATAGAATTGACAAGACATGAAAATAGCATATGAGAAATAAAACTGGAAGATAAATGATGTCATAGCACGATTAGAGAAATAAACAAGGGAAAAAAACTAATAAAAGACATCTATCTAGCTAAGTGGTGTGAAATATCTGTTTCGACATGTGGACGGCTAGGGGGTAAAATCTGGCATCTACACGTGCCGTGTGCAGATGCTATTGTTCACGAATAGACATCTTGGGATATTTTCTGGGTAGTCCACATGTTTACTAAGATATTTCCCCTCCCGACAACTCCGTGTGACGAGCGTGTCAACAAGCAGCAAGATATATGTATAAACATGAAATGAGAAAACTACTATGAATCGAAAAGCAATCAGAAAGTGCACTTGCCTGAGGTCCTTAGCTGGAGAAACCAATAATAAATACCACTCACGAGCCACAATCAATCAACACATGCAGAAGTCTCCGGATGCTGAAATAAATATTATCAACGTTCTCAGAATAGTCAAATTAGCTAGGATTGCCTGTCCTTAAGTCCAATTCTGGACACAGGGGCAAAACGGTAATTTCGGGCAAAAACGATGTCCGTCGTTGGACCCGCTTTGCACCGAAATGCGTGCCAGAGTCAATGGTCTCTAAAGTCGTCAAACTACATGTCTACGGATCCAGTTTTTCAATACGAACCCAACCGTATGTCCATAGTTGGATTCCGGCGGACCGTGCACAAAATCGCCCATTGTGTGGGACCGTGGGGCCCGCAAAACGACGTCGATTTCAACTGTCTCAGAATTGGACCAAATTTGGCATGCAGGACCAGAAAAATGATACGGTCCTGTTGGCGCAAGTTTCGTCTCGATCTGACGAGCGTGCACAATTTACAAACAGAATTTCTGTTTTAGAAAAGTATTATTATTTCTAGATAGCTATTAGAAAGGTAGAGAATACGTTTTTAGGTCAAGATATAATTTAGAAAATATGACTTATATATATATATATTTTTTTTGGTCGAGAGTCATATAAAAATACTAAAAATAATAGAATAATATTTAGCTTATAGGCAAAATATATTTGGTTACAACCTAAGTTTTTAGGAAATTATTCACTATACATATGTACATATATTCTTTTACTAAAATAGTACACATAACTAATACTAACAATAATACAGTATTTAATCATAAATAATACAATATATCTACAATTGTGCTGACTATCCCAAGAATATGAAAAACAAAATAATAATAAATATTAACTTTACTCTTCGTTTCCCGTGCTCTTCATTTACTGTATTCTTCCCACTGTGAGAACTTGGGGAAAGAGAGTTTGGAAAAGGAAGCTGTAGAAAGAAAAGGAGGAATGAAAGGGTTGGCTCACCGAGGTTCTTCCCGAGCTCGTCGGGCAGCGTGCGGCGCAGGAGTAGTTCCGCGGAGGTGCGGCACTGATGCGCCGCCGGAATGGCTACGCGCCGGGGGCTCCGGTCACGTTTGCTCGCAGGGCCGGCTCGGCGTCAGGCGGTGCGGGGAGTAGGCGTTCGGCGGCGTGCTTTACCACCGGAGGTGGCTCGCCGGAAAGAGCTCTGTGGGGGAGACGCTCGGCGGTGACTGGAGTTGACTGGCTCGGCGGCAGTAGGTCACGGCCAAGGCGAATCCGCGAGCTTGGCACCGCGCTCGAGGAGGGCGACGGGTGGAGATGGCGGATCTGCTTGCGGCGGCGCACAGGGAACGGGGTTTGTCCCACATCCGGCTTCGGATCCGGAGGCACGGAGGAAACTCGACATTGACGAAGCCTCGAGCGCCGGGCTCGGCGAGTGTTCATGGACGGCGGGCGACGGAGAACGGTTAGGTCTCACTCCCTCTCTCCTTCCCTGGTGGTTTTATGCTGGCGGTGTGTGGATGATGATGCCGGTGATGGTGGTCGGATTTGGGGAGGAAATCAGCGGACATAGGCGGGGTTTGGCCGGGATAGGCAATGATCGGGGTGGTAGTGATGGTGGTTGTGCGGTTGATGGTGGTGTTGGCGACAGGACAGTAGCAACGCCGGGCTCGACGTAGGCCACAAAGCGGTAGGCGGCAGGGAGGAACCCCTTGGCGGTGTCGAGAGCGGAAGGGTCTGCGTGGAGCGCTCATCGGTCGGCGAGCTAGATGCCGACGGCGGACAACGACTCGAGGAGCGGGCGCTGGAGGGGTCGAAGCTGGTCGGATGGCCTCGGTGAGGCGCTCATGACGGTCGGGATGCAAGCCTTGTCACGCGGCGAGAGGTTTGCCTGGCGACGCCCGCCTAGCCGCGCTTGGGAGATGTTCTGGCCGGCGTGGGCGGCAGTACGAGGGTGTCGGAATGCTGCGGTCATCGGGTTGGGACAGGATCGATTTGATTTCGAGACGACCACATGGTGCAGGGGGGTGGAGATTGCGCTCAGTTACGTAAGAAAGGTCGGAGCACGGCGGCGCGCTCGCGTGGAGACGCGACAGATCAAGGGAAGGCGATGGTTGGGGTCATACTGATCGAGTCGGGTCTCGCAGAAGGTGGCTTGCCAACGAAGGCTGCCCAGCGCCGGTGCAATCACCATGGTGCCCGCAGTCGCACAAAATCGGGGACGTTCGTCCAGTCTGGGGGCGTGCGACCGAAGGCTGGTCTGTGCGACGCAGTTGGGGCCGCTCCGGCCAGGCTGTGGTGATAGCGGTGTTCGGGCAAAGCGGTTGGCCAGATGGTCAGGTTGTGACACCGTTACTGCTCGTAGAGTCCGGGTTTTGTTTTGAGGAAGAATAGGTAATTGAGAGGGATGGGATTTGTATATATGGAGAGGGAGAAGGACTGTAAGTCGGTTAGATTCGGATTATCTATCTGTTATATTTATACAAAGATGATAGAAGGAAACCAAGGAGCCTCATCTAGTTTTAGATGAAGTCTAAATCCTTTAGAAGTTTAGTAGATAAACCTACTCGTGAGTTTACATCAGTTAATGTTTAAAAATTGAATTTACTTAAATTATAGTATCAACATTTAATATTATCCATTAACCTAACCACATGAAATTACCATATTAGCTTTAAAGAAAACTCAACATTATTATAAATTTTAGTATATCAATTAGATAATTCAAGATAATAAGTTATAAAATAATATTTACTATTTATCAAATAACGCATTTAAATCAAATAATAATCAATCATTACTATAATATAGGTAATGTTCGATTCCATCCAAAAAAACATTTCTTTTCTTTTCTTTTATTAATCAAATTCTATAAGCTATTTATAATTCTCGAATTATTTCTCCGAAGTCAATAATTTAAGTTATATAAATTAAACCAGAATCAATACATTATTGTCAGAAAATATTTGAATATAATTTAGATATTTATCAAGCAATTTAAGTCATTGAAATCTAAAATTAATTACTACAATAAGTTAAATAACACAATTTCAGCAAACCGTTTCTATTAAAACTAATTATGATTTTTCAAACTAAAAATTTAGTATAGTTTTTGATTGACAAAAGAAAGTATTATCGTAATTTCTTTTTTCTATAAAAGTTTTTAAAGAGAACTCATTACCCAAACGAAATATGTAGTATAAAATGATCAAAAAGAGATGTATAAAAAATTTTAAAATTCGGGAAGGGAAGTTACAAATCTACCCACCTTAGAAATAAATTCGTCCTCGAATTTCTAACTCATAGGCATGCTAAAATTTCAAAAATAAAAATGAAAAGAATAAATCCACTATTACCACAATCTTCTCAAATTTAATTTGTCAGTATTATTTATACCTCCTCTTAGCCCTTTCGTAACTACGAATCCTCGAGAACTTCTACCCACCTTCGGTCACACTACTCCTCACAACTAAAATCTATAATCTTCTAACTAGCTGTTAACAAGTCTACCAACAGATATCTAGGCATATGGCATCTAGGATCCTCTCCTATCTATCAATTTCGAGTTTTCGTCTTTCCAATTAGTGAAAGGCAAAAACAATAGAGAGCTCAAGAGAGATGTCACTGAATACAATTACGTGATTCAAAGGCGAATGTATAATTCAAACGGAATTGTCAAAGCAGTCGTGGATGAGATCCTAGAGACATCTACATCTCAATCTGTGTAGGGTAAATAGATGAAGAGCGAACCAATTGTATCATGGTTGATCAGACCGTAATTCAATGATTCTGATTAGACGATATGTTAGCGGGCGTCCCCAATAACATATGTCTTGAATCAAGCTCGATAAAAGAGTAAGCTTGCAAAAACTAGGCTGTAATAGCAGCATTGGTCAAGATAGTCAAAATATGAATAGCATAATCAGAAATTTTAAACCAGTTACCTACAACAAAATAGAATTTAAAACATGCAATTCTAACTGATGATAAAAATTATATCTACATAGAGCAAAAGAAGACTGAACAGGTTATCAAGATTATAGCCTTAATTCCAGGAAAAATCTAACTAGCCAAGTGAGTAGTATACCCACGTTGGATCACATTGTCATATCAAAAACAATAGTGAATCTACAGAGATCTAGCATGTTATCTAGATTGCATGGCCTTATCTAATAACCTTAACTACCCAAATGTCAATTTAATGAGGGACTCCTATTCCTAGTCATTCTCTTAATTCATTTTAATCCTAGCTTGTGAATGAGCAATTCTTGGTCGCAGGCTCGCAATAGTACGACTAACGTACCATCACGAGTTCGCAATCTTTTGCGAAGACTGACCTGCATGGGCCACCACAAAAACTTGTCACGACCCGCACCCAGTTTTCGGATACGAGACGTGTCCAAGCCAGCCTACGCCGCAGAGTCGGCGGTAGAACGCTGTCAAGCCCGCAAGAAATAAATGCTCAAATATCACAATTGCTGCTCATTCACAATTCTAATTTATTACAACAGTTACAAGATTTATATTTAAAGAAAATACAAGATTTCCAGTTAATGAAGTCGATACAATAGCTTTCTATTTCTAGGTCGTCTTCAGCATACCCAAGTTCTCCCAGTGCTAAGAGTGATCGCGGCTAAACCTGAAAAATGTTGGTTTCCAGTCAGGAATGGAACAAGTACACAAACCGACGACAATGCAAAACACAATAGAATTGACAAGACATGAAAATAGCATATGAGAAATAAAACTGGAAGATAAATGATGTCATAGCACGATTAGAGAAATAAACAAGGGAAAAAAACTAATAAAAGACATCTATCTAGCTAAGTGGTGTGAAATATCTGTTTCGACATGTGGACGGCTAGGGGGTAAAATCCGGCATCTACACGTGCCGTGTGCAGATGCTATTGTTCACGAATAGACATCTTGGGATATTTTCTGGGTAGTCCACATGTTTACTAAGATATTTCCCTCCCGACAACTCCGTGTGACGAGCGTGTCAACAAGCAGCAAGATATATGTATAAACATGAAATGAGAAAACTACTATGAATCGAAAAGCAATCAGAAAGTGCACTTACCTGAGGTCCTTAGCTGGAGAAACCAATAATAAATACCACTCACGAGCCACAATCAATCAACACATGCAGAAGTCTCCGGATGCTGAAATAAATATTATCAACGTTCTCAGAATAGTCAAATTAGCTAGGATTGCCTGTCCTTAAGTCCAATTCTGGACACAGGGGCAAAACAGTAATTTCGGGCAAAAACGATGTCCGTCGTTGGACCCGCTTTGCACCGAAATGCGTGCCAGAGTCAATGGTCTCTAAAGTCGTCAAACTACATGTCTACGGATCCAGTTTTTCAATACGAACCCAACCGTATGTCCATAGTTGGATTCCGGCGGACCGTGCACAAAATCGCCCATTGTGTGGGACCGTGGGGCCCGCAAAACGACGTCGATTTCAACTGTCTCAGAATTGGACCAAACTTGGCATGCAGGACCAGAAAAATGATACGGTCCTGTTGGCGCAAGTTTCGTCTCGATCTGACGAGCGTGCACAATTTACAAACAGAATTTCTGTTTTAGAAAAGTATTATTATTTCTAGATAGCTATTAGAAAGGTAGAGAATACGTTTTTAGGTCAAGATATAATTTAGAAAATATGACTTATATATATATTTTTTTTTTGGTCGAGAGTCATATAAAAATACTAAAAATAATAGAATAATATTTAGCTTATAGGCAAAATATATTTGGTTACAACCTAAGTTTTTAGGAAATTATTCACTATACATATGTACATATATTCTTTTACTAAAATAGTACACATAACTAATACTAACAATAATACAGTATTTAATCATAAATAATACAATATATCTACAATTGTGCTGACTATCCCAAGAATATGAAAAACAAAATAATAATAAATATTAACTTTACTCTTCGTTTCCCGTGCTCTTCATTTACTGTATTCTTCCCACTGTGAGAACTTGGGGAAAGAGAGTTTGGAAAAGGAAGCTGTAGAAAGAAAAGGAGGAATGAAAGGGTTGGCTCACCGAGGTTCTTCCCGAGCTCGTCGGGCAGCGTGCGGCGCAGGAGTAGTTCCGCGGAGGTGCGGCACTGATGCGCCGCCGGAATGGCTACGCGCCGGGGGCTCCGGTCACGTTTGCTCGCAGGGCCGGCTCGGCGTCAGGCGGTGCGGGGAGTAGGCGTTCGGCGGCGTGCTTTACCACCGGAGGTGGCTCGCCGGAAAGAGCTCTGTGGGGGAGACGCTCGGCGGTGACTGGAGTTGACTGGCTCGGCGGCAGTAGGTCACGGCCAAGGCGAATCCGCGAGCTTGGCACCGCGCTCGAGGAGGGCGACGGGTGGAGATGGCGGATCTGCTTGCGGCGGCGCACAGGGAACGGGGTTTGTCCCACATCCGGCTTCGGATCCGGAGGCACGGAGGAAACTCGACATTGACGAAGCCTCGAGCGCCGGGCTCGGCGAGTGTTCATGGACGGCGGGCGACGGAGAACGGTTAGGTCTCACTCCCTCTCTCCTTCCCTGGTGGTTTTATGCTGGCGGTGTGTGGATGATGATGCCGGTGATGGTGGTCGGATTTGGGGAGGAAATCAGCGGACATAGGCGGGGTTTGGCCGGGATAGGCAATGATCGGGGTGGTAGTGATGGTGGTTGTGCGGTTGATGGTGGTGTTGGCGACAGGACAGTAGCAACGCCGGGCTCGACGTAGGCCACAAAGCGGTAGGCGGCAGGGAGGAACCCCTTGGCGGTGTCGAGAGCGGAAGGGTCTGCGTGGAGCGCTCATCGGTCGGCGAGCTAGATGCCGACGGCGGACAACGACTCGAGGAGCGGGCGCTGGAGGGGTCGAAGCTGGTCGGATGGCCTCGGTGAGGCGCTCATGACGGTCGGGATGCAAGCCTTGTCACGCGGCGAGAGGTTTGCCTGGCGACGCCCGCCTAGCCGCGCTTGGGAGATGTTCTGGCCGGCGTGGGCGGCAGTACGAGGGTGTCGGAATGCTGCGGTCATCGGGTTGGGACAGGATCGATTTGATTTCGAGACGACCACATGGTGCAGGGGGGTGGAGATTGCGCTCAGTTACGTAAGAAAGGTCGGAGCACGGCGGCGCGCTCGCGTGGAGACGCGACAGATCAAGGGAAGGCGATGGTTGGGGTCATACTGATCGAGTCGGGTCTCGCAGAAGGTGGCTTGCCAACGAAGGCTGCCCAGCGCCGGTGCAATCACCATGGTGCCCGCAGTCGCACAAAATCGGGGACGTTCGTCCAGTCTGGGGGCGTGCGACCGAAGGCTGGTCTGTGCGACGCAGTTGGGGCCGCTCCGGCCAGGCTGTGGTGATAGCGGTGTTCGGGCAAAGCGGTTGGCCAGATGGTCAGGTTGTGACACCGTTACTGCTCGTAGAGTCCGGGTTTTGTTTTGAGGAAGAATAGGTAATTGAGAGGGATGGGATTTGTATATATGGAGAGGGAGAAGGACTGTAAGTCGGTTAGATTCGGATTATCTATCTGTTATATTTATACAAAGATGATAGAAGGAAACCAAGGAGCCTCATCTAGTTTTAGATGAAGTCTAAATCCTTTAGAAGTTTAGTAGATAAACCTACTCGTGAGTTTACATCAGTTAATGTTTAAAAATTGAATTTACTTAAATTATAGTATCAACATTTAATATTATCCATTAACCTAACCACATGAAATTACCATATTAGCTTTAAAGAAAACTCAACATTATTATAAATTTTAGTATATCAATTAGATAATTCAAGATAATAAGTTATAAAATAATATTTACTATTTATCAAATAACGCATTTAAATCAAATAATAATCAATCATTACTATAATATAGGTAATGTTCGATTCCATCCAAAAAAACATTTCTTTTCTTTTCTTTTATTAATCAAATTCTATAAGCTATTTATAATTCTCGAATTATTTCTCCGAAGTCAATAATTTAAGTTATATAAATTAAACCAGAATCAATACATTATTGTCAGAAAATATTTGAATATAATTTAGATATTTATCAAGCAATTTAAGTCATTGAAATCTAAAATTAATTACTACAATAAGTTAAATAACACAATTTCAGCAAACCGTTTCTATTAAAACTAATTATGATTTTTCAAACTAAAAATTTAGTATAGTTTTTGATTGACAAAAGAAAGTATTATCGTAATTTCTTTTTTTCTATAAAAGTTTTTAAAGAGAACTCATTACCCAAACGAAATATGTAGTATAAAATGATCAAAAAGAGATGTATAAAAATTTTAAAATTCGGGAAGGGAAGTTACAAATCTACCCACCTTAGAAATAAATTCGTCCTCGAATTTCTAACTCATAGGCATGCTAAAATTTCAAAAATAAAAATGAAAAGAATAAATCCACTATTACCACAATCTTCTCAAATTTAATTTGTCAGTATTATTTATACCTCCTCTTAGCCCTTTCGTAACTACGAATCCTCGAGAACTTCTACCCACCTTCGGTCACACTACTCCTCACAACTAAAATCTATAATCTTCTAACTAGCTGTTAACAAGTCTACCAACAGATATCTAGGCATATGGCATCTAGGATCCTCTCCTATCTATCAATTTCGAGTTTTCGTCTTTCCAATTAGTGAAAGGCAAAAACAATAGAGAGCTCAAGAGAGATGTCACTGAATACAATTACGTGATTCAAAGGCGAATGTATAATTCAAACGGAATTGTCAAAGCAGTCGTGGATGAGATCCTAGAGACATCTACATCTCAATCTGTGTAGGATAAATAGATGAAGAGCGAACCAATTGTATCATGGTTGATCAGACCGTAATTCAATGATTCTGATTAGACGATATGTTAGCGGGCGTCCCCAATAACATATGTCTTGAATCAAGCTCGATATGTTAGCGGGCGTCCGTTAGCATGGGACGATGTCGGAGAGAGACAGATGCTCGGTCCAGAACTGATTTCACAGACGGTTGAAGTGGTCAGGAAAGTCAGAGATCACCTCCGAGTTACTCAGGATCGCCAGCGCCATTGGGCCGATGCTCATCGGCGTTCCTTAGAATTTGCCGTCGGCGACCATGTATTCAGGATCTCGCCTACCCGCAGCGTCATTCGTTTTGGCGTGCGGGGAAAGCATAGTCCTAGGTATATAGGGTCGTTCGATATTCTGGAGCGAGTAGGCGATGTGTCCTATCGTCTCGCTCTTCCGCCGTCGTTAAGTGAGGTACATGATGTATTCCATGTATCCCAATTAAGACGGTACATCCCGGACCCGAGTCATATCCTAGATCATTCGGAATTGGTTGTTGGTACCAACCTTTCGTATGAGGAGAGGCCCGTGTCTATATTGGACCGGAGAGAAAAGACGCTCAAGAACAAGACTATTAACTTAGTCCGTGTTGCTTGGGGTCATCACTCTCTAGGTGAGTCAACGTGGGAGCGTGAGGACGACATCCGATCGCGATACCCCTACCTGTTTGACTCGTAAGGTATAATGTCTTCCTTATGCCTTACGCTTTACCTTCCTTGCTTGCATTGTATGATTGTATGATTGAACTGCTTAGTGTAGCTTGCCTGTGCTTAGTATAGCTTGTCGTGGCAATCTCTAGCTCCTTGATTAAATTTCGAGGACGGAATTCTTTGAAGGTGGGTAGAGTTGTCACCCCCATTTCCTGTATTTCGTATTTGTACTCGTAATTTGATTTTGGCACGTATTTTAATTTTCTCGACTTGCAGAATTGTGGGTTTTTCTCGTATTTCGGGTTTTGGTTCGGCTCAGTTTTAATTGGTTTGGTTTGATTAGGTTTGGGTTAACATGTATTGGTACACTTTAACCTACACTCCCCCCTCAACACACCACAACCACCCTCATTATATCTCCACCAAACTTTCTCTCTCCTCTTTACTCTCCATTAATTTTCTTCTTCTCCTTCCTCCACACACAACTCCCTAACCCATTAGGCAAGTGCACCTTGCCAACAAATAAGCACCCAATTTTATTTGTTCATTTGATAGATTAGGACATGGAGAACAACTTTAGAACTTGACATTTTGTGATTTGGAGCTTCCATTTTTCTAGATCTAGGTTTTAACCATTTTCGGAAATCCTTGGTTTTGATCTATTAAACTTTAATTTTTGCATGTTTTGATGCTTCCATGTGGAAGAGAATTCGATTTTACTCAAGTTAGAACTTTGAAAATCTAGATTTGGTTTTGATTTGATCAAGTTATGAAGAATTGAAGTTTTAAAGTTCTTGGAGTTCTTCTCGGATTGGAGAAGCAGCCCTCTCGGCCTGCGCTCTTTAGCGCAAGACCGATTGCGCAGCTCACCCTTTGGTGAACTGCGCACCTTCCTTCTCGGCCAGCGCCTTCATTGCGCATAGTCGATTGCGTCCGGCCTCTTGGGCTGGACCGCGCATCTCCCTAGGCGCACTAACCCCTGCGCACTTGGTCCCTGCGCAGCTCACTCCTGCGCAGTCCACCTTCTGCGCAATCTATCCATGTGCCATCCATCTGCTGCGCTATCCACTCCTGCGCAATCCTCCTGTGCGCAATCCATCTGCTGCGCTATCCACTCCTGCGCAGTTGGTACCCTGCGCAGATCACCCTGCGCAGTTGGCCTCCTGGAGCACTTGACTCTTGCACAATCCAACCCCATGACCCCTTGCACAATATGTCCAATCATGGAGACTTGGTTTTATTCTTCATTTAGCTTGGCTCTTCTATAGCCCTATAACTCTCAACCCGCGGAAGGATAACTGGATAGTCTGCAGGGCTTGGGACTGGAATTCTCACTTGCATCTTGTTAGTAATTAGGAATGTGATAACCCTAGTTAGTTAAAGTAGTAAGCCGTAGTATTTGTTTGGCCGATTGCGAATGGATGATGTCCAGCCTTGTCTAAGTCTTGTCTAGCTCCAGTACCTGCTATCTCCTGAGCATATTTATTTTACTTATCTTAACGATAAATGGGTAGAGACAGTGAGCTATTCAGGCGAAGGGGTACAATTCCGGTCCTTGTTTGGTTTAAGGATTGTAACCTGGCTCCCGGAATGGTTCCACGTCCCTAGTCGTTTATCGCCCTGTGTACTTTACTACTTGTACTTCTTTTATTCTTATGTTCTGATATGCTGGCTTTTGTTCTTATTTGTGGCCTCCTTTGTGGCACTTGCTCTTTCTGGGGTTTGACCCAGCTGGTTTTGTGTGGCCAGATTTCGGAGCAGCTCCCGAGGATCTACCGAGCTTCCAGCCCAATGGTGACAACTAGACGGAACCCGGGCCAAGAGTGGGTTTTCCTTTTTTTTTACCCACTTATATGTAAATTTATTCTTTTGAGGCGTTTAGCCGACGAGCACCTGTTAGCTCGATGCACATTTACTTACTGTCTGCCTACGGGCTGTAAGCATGATTAACAAATCCTAGGGTTGATCATGTATGACTGAACTCTTGCTAGTCCCATCATTTTGTACGACTAGCTTCATGATCATCCAATATGTAATATTTGGGATGCCTTATATATATATATTTGATGCTCTAATATCTTGTAACTCTGTTAATTGCTTGAGATTGAGACAATAGGCTTGACCTTAAGAGACTACTGGCTTGTAGTAAACCCTCATATCTAGACAGCCGTGACCGTATAGTTGAGATGTATTCTATTTCAATATACGTAGCTGGCTATATCTGCCCCCGCTCTCCAGTATTCTGGTTCCGGGGCGTGACAGCTGGACTCCGTCGACGCTCTAAGATCGGTGACGCTCTGCTCTGTCCGTTCAGTAACATGCCGGAGCTCCATAATGCTGCGGTCGAGCGCATCCAATCGTGCTATAAGTGCAGGCTCATCCGACTGGTGCTGAGACTGGTCCTGAATCCGTCGTAGCAGCACATCCCGGAGAGTCTCCATCATCTGGTGGACTCGGACAGTCTCCTGGGACGGCTGTGGACCATGCACACTAGCGGAGGATGTCCTAGAGGACTGGCTCACAACTAGGGTGCCATAGGATCCCGTACCGTAGTACGTACCCCTACGGAGGCCACCAGCGGCGGTCATCCACAGCTCGTCCGCCGACGGAGCTTGAGTGGGCTGCGAGGAAGTTTCGGCCTCTCCCACAGTAGGTGCACTAGCAGCCGCCCGGTCCCGAAGCCTCTGATACTCGGCCTAGAATGTATGGATAATACTCTATGATTTCTAATTTCTAATTTCTAATTAATTACTTATTATTACTAACTACATGAATATTTATTTGCATGCATATTTACTAAGTTATATTAAAATTAACACGAAGTATTATAACTGACAAATAGTATTGTAATACTTACATAGGCTTGTATGGCTCTCTCGTCAATAAGGGCTTCGCCCTTCTGATGGGTGGCCAGGAAGACGGTCACCATGTCGACGTTACCGACCTTCCTTACCTGTAATTAAATATATTATCTTAGAAATAATTTATCGGATTTGCATTAAAATAATATTTCTGAAAGAAAACTATGTACCAGACGACAAAAATGTTCCGTCATCGGAATCGACCCACCGCACCACTTCGAGGCATGCTGCCTAGCCGCCTTGGCCTTCTCGGACTTTTTCTTGTACCTTGGCTCATTGAATCGAGCCTTCATCGCATCCCACTGATCAGGGGTGATCCAACCTTGGATTGGATTTTCGACATGATCACGAGGAGGAGGAGCTCGAGGAGGAGGAGCTCGAGGAGTCCACACTGCTCAAGCACAGGCCAAAGACCAAGTTATAAGGCAAAATGCAGGCAACTGCCTGTAGCTACAAGGCAAAACCAAATGTTGACGTTATATATACCGTCAACATTTAAAAGTTTACTTGTCTTGACAAAATGAGTGAAGTAACTCTTATAAACCGAAAGGATACTCTATACACTCTATGTAATACGATATACCAATCATACCTACACTTCTAGGATACTCTATACACTGTAGTAATGAATTGTCCTTACTAATGATCCTCTTAGGTAACATATTTAACAGATGAGATTTTCATGTTGCACTTACGCATTTGTAGCTATAAACTGCTTGAGCAACAACATATAGGTATGGGAATCGGTATCGGACTATTCCTATGACTATTGGTATCGGCGATATCGGTAGTAGACTTACTAGCTAGGGTTTTGGTCAAACTCTAGTCCACA
This sequence comes from Iris pallida, assembly GCA_029216955.1. Lineage (NCBI taxonomy): Eukaryota > Viridiplantae > Streptophyta > Magnoliopsida > Asparagales > Iridaceae > Iris > Iris pallida. Next base: position 43,566,494 of record JANAVB010005597.1, read on the forward strand.
AGTTCAATTAGCCTATTGGGTTCATTTCTAGGTAATCCTATAGATATCTCAGGGTATAGGCTAAGGTACACTAGGTCAAGCACATATGTATACCATATATATACAATAACATATATATATATATATATATATATATATATATATATATATATATATATATATATATATATATATATATATATCCTCTCATAAATATAGTATAACTCATATCCCAACAATACATACATATACTATATATATGAAACTGTAAACCCAAACTTATCCCAAACTGTAATGTAAATCCATAAACTAAACTGAACTACAACCCAAGCTAACTCATAGACTCACAAACTCAACCTGGAAATCAAACTCAAAAGCAAACCCTAACTCAGAACTCACCCAGACCCCCAAACAACATACAACATTCAATTATATAGCCTATTTATATAAATACACAAATAATATAAGAATCGTATCAGTCTACAGAACTAACATTTAGGTTAGGGTTTACCTAGTCGGGGCCAGAGGAGCGGGTCGTCAAGGGGGCAGGGGGTCGCCGGTGGGGAGCTGGAGATGAGGGTGAGCGGGGTCGCCGGTGGGAGCAGGGTCGTCGAGCGGGGTCGCGGAGGGTCGGGGGCCGAGGGGGGAGGGGGTCGCCGGAGGCCGAGGGGGGAGGGTCACCGAGGGGGAGCGCGCTTTCGTTTGGGAAAATTTTGATCAAAAAATAATGGGGGGAATGAAAACTGAAAGCCCTATATTTTCAATTTAGCGACGTCACACATATACGTCGGTAAACGTCGCTAATATTAGTGAAATTAGCAATGTTACTGTAGTTACGTCGGTAAACGTCGCTAATTTTAGTGATATTAGCGACGTTCGCCGACTTATCCGTGACATATGTTTTCTTATACACAAAAAAGTCGCAAAACGTCGACGATCGTCGGTAAGTATTGGTAACTTGGTTTACTTTGGACAGGGAAGGCCGAACGGTAAGTATGGGTAAGTCGTGCTTGCATTTCCATGCACACACTTGAATTCGACAACACGAGATAGGTTTTGAAATATGCCATGAAACTGATCCTAAGGTAAGATTAGAAAGACAATGAATGATAGGCGGTGCACAAAAGTAAATAGAACGTGTTTGGTAATGATAGTATTGTGGGCGAGCTAGCCTCCCCACCAGTGCATAACAATGTACTGATAACCCCACGGTCTGCTTGCAGGATGCAGGAGACGTCGCCGGGTGCGGAGCTTCCCTCAAACGTCTAAGGCGCGGAGCTAGCTCTGGGGCCTTGGAGCGTTGCAAGGAGCTGAAGCACCATATACAGGACATAATATATCGGAACATCGTCATGAATCATTCCTTCTTGTAAGCCACTTAGCACGCCATTTATGTTTTAGAGAGAGAGGCTTGAGCGATTTGTAATATCGGCCTAGCGCCGCTTGTAAACTTCTTGAAAATCAATAAAGTGTTTGAATTCGCTTCAACTTGTGTTCATTTACTTTCCGCTGCAAATGGGGATACTCTGTGCGACTCTGTGGCCTAGCTCAAATCGGCCGTTTCTGGACATAGCCTTGCACGGGCGCAACCTAGGCCCGTGCGTCATCATCCCTTAGCGAGGACGATCGCTCCTACGGGAGCGGGGCGTGACAGATTGGTATCAAAGCACGGCTTTACGTCCTTGGACTTTATTTCGATTTTCTCAGTTTTGAAAGCTCGGTTGGAAACGAAGGAAATATACGCTCTCTCTCGTTGTGTCTTGGGATGTTCCATACAATAAGTCTAATATTTTCAAAAGCTCGTGCGAGCATTCAATCGAACGCATCGGTAGGCCATCGTCGGATGCATCGGTAGGCCTTTGTGCCGAAACAGTGTCAAACTTGTCTTGATAGAAATCATGTGCTAAAGTTAGCAAGCCGCGTACGTGCCCAACTGGTCCGATATCGACCTTAGCAAGTGAGTATACAAACTAGAAGTATAGTCCGTACGGGATAGCTATGCACACGGCCTTTTTGGCTAAGTTGTGCCGCGTGTTGCGCACCTCGACTTTTTGGTGCAATCGGGTTGCGAGCGATATCAAGTATCGCTCGATCGAGAACAGAGATACACTTTGAGTGTCTATCGATATGAACGCTATCGAGTTAACGCTTAGGCGTACCCGAAAGATTGGCTTGGATTTTGAGGATTAGTGCGAACGACTTAGTACGTCGAGGCGACGTGAGCGATTACGCTAGAGATTCGTCGAACGAATCTGAAGGATGTCTTAGCGCATGACGCGAACGTGATTGAGGACTAGATCGTATGGCTTGAATTCGAGTAGTGTATGTGATAGGCTCGAAGAAGAATAAGAATGAGTGTCGACGACTAGTCGAGTGGCTCGAACCCTGAGTGGTGTTTGGACGTCATAGAAGTTATTCGAGCGAGACTAAAGGATATACGGATAGAACGAGTATGCCGGCGAAGCGATGCAATCGCGCAAAGCCGTAGAACGTGTCACGCTTGGTTGGCCGTGACTTCAAAAGTCCCGAACGAGATGTCGCTGGACATCTTATCAATGGGCAACGCGAGTTAGAAAATGGTTCAAAACGATGAATGAAAATGAATGGTCTTGATCGAGGAAACTTAGATGATCGCGCGTACGATTTCGGATTGATTCAAATGAATTGTGACTTGAGTTTAAACAACGATCTTGAAACTAGCTTGAGGAATAGCAGTTGAACTTGATCTTGAATATTAAATGAAATTGTGGAATATCCAACTCGGACAACAGCATCAACACACGACTCGAAATCGGTTGCAAAGGAAGATCGTCAGGTTACGCATATTATCGATGGTATTGAGGCGTATCAAAGATCGATATGCGATAACTCGGGGGTACTCTGACTCGACGAATGACGATCGTGCAAATGTCATTATTTCTTTGGATGCTATACTTGGGATGTTAAAAATGTATCAAAGAAAAGATCGACTTGGCTCGAGGATTTTCTAGTTGAACGCATGACGGTCAGACTATCGAATTGAAATCTTGACTTGGATGGAATAAAATGTATGGATTTGCTTCGTCGATAACCACAACTACGACATTCTTGTCTTATGCGAGCACAACTCCAGCCTCGCACATGCGTCGCACCGATTAGGGCGATCACTCTGCGTGAGCATTGGTATGGTGATTCATACAGCGGGGGTGATTGAACTTGCATGGCGTGGCAATCCGTATACTTCGACTTGTGGTTTGACACGAAGGTAAACTTGAGAATAACTTGGTGTGCTTGATAATTGAGCCTGAGGATTGCGTAGGTCCAATCCGCGTGTCGAGAATGAGTTAGTCCAAACTTAAACAAGAGTTACGCCCCGATGAGAATGATTATTCCGTGGGAGCGTTGCATGGTGATTCATGAATCACCGTGGATAATCAGACTCGCGTGAGATTGGGGCACAACATATTGTCAAAGCTAGACGACCTCGTGATCGAATACATGAATTGGTTAGAACTGATGATTTGAAATAGATTTGAATATACGTAACGAACACATTGATACGAATAGGTGATCGTGCTCGATGTTTAGAAATATGAGTGACGCGAGCTTGGGTAGAAAATCCCATACTACCGACTTTGGTTCGACCCTAGGATTGGGGTCAGTGTTGGCATTATTGTTGGGGAACTATGATTCCAATCCTGATATTGACTTAGCCTTGAAAAGAAATAGCCTAGCGGTTAGGCGAGACGCCCTGTTTCAATTGTTAGCAATCGAAAGATTGATCTTGAGGATTGGCATGGATGGATAGCAGGAATCACGAATATAGGAAACCCTGCTCACGAGACTCGGCTGACATGTATATATTTCAGGGATGCCAGAGTATGTGCACGATGCGACTCGAGTGAGAATGATGAATTCTCTATCACGCAGTTTGGTGAATGCATATATTTTGGGGACGCCTGGAATGCGTGCACGATCTAACCAAGTGACACATTGAATTCCAAACGAGACTTGAGGAATGGAAGAGTGTCGAGAACTTGGAATCGTGTTAAAAGAAAGGAATGATACTAGTACGAGCGTGGCTCGGAATCGAAGAAACGTGTGAGCGGAGTGTGCGCGAACGACACCAAGATTGGCCCTAAACAAGCGAATGATATGGAATCGATATCGTGAAAGTAAAAGATGGTATAACGAGTTGAACCATTGATAGAAAGATATGCTCGACGATAGTGCAATTCTTAGTCTTGAATTGGACGAAAATTACTTAGACTTGGTCGACCCCGCTAAGAAGAAATCATACTGATTTCATGGACAAGAACGCTTGAGAAGCGAATCGGGTCATCTCAATGACCGAGATAAACGAAAGTGAGTTTGCCTCAGCCTACGACCCCTGCATTTAACGAATTATAACGTGCCTCGTACGACCATTTCAGTCCCAAGACACGAAGAAATAGCAACCAAGACGAAGAAACACTTGAATTGAATAAGTACCATCAACTCAAAAATGAATGAAAAGTTATTCAATAAAATCGACCAAAACGTATGCGATACGAAACTTAGAAAGGTATCGAGTATGGTTCGATGCCATCGAACGATAGCGCCGTTCGATAGAATTGTCTAAGAAACACGACGACACGAGCTAAGGAATGGTAGGATGACCTGCACTCAGGAAGTCTCGAGGACGAGACTTATTTTGAGTGGTGTATTATGTAATGACCCGCTCCGCCCTAGCGGAACGCCGATTCAAACGGCAAGTGCAACGACTCAAACGAGCCGTCGACCCGAAGAGTTAGCATTGTAATGTCCCAAATTCGTAATACGTATTTAGTGTACGTATACGTGTTTTGGGCCCATAATTTATTTAGTCATGATTAGTTATCGTGGTTTATTTTGCACTGGCTTGATTTTATTGGCATTGATAGTTTAAATGGTTTTAATGGTTCATTAGTTTATTTTGGATTAGTGATTTCATGATTCATTTGGTTTAATTGCTAGAGAGAGTTTATTGGCCTTGACTTGGTTCACCTTGGTTTATCTTGGCTTGGTTTATTCCTGGGGTTGGTTTGGTTCGGCTAGGCTTGGTTGCCTTGGTTCATCAAGAACCAAGGGGTGAACCCCCTACCTACCACCACCCATAGTATTTATTACCCTTTCTCCTTCTCTCTCTTCATTAATATCATCTTCTTCTCCACCATTAACTTCTTACCTACCAGAGAGAAGAGAGAGAGAGCTAGGCAAGTGCATCTTGCTTCATGGGGGAACTCTAATTTTATTACTTCATTCTCTCCCTTACTACATTCTAAAGCACTTTAGAACTTGGCATTTTCACTTTCCATGGCTAGATTCTTGTAGATCTATATTTACATTATTTTCGGATTTCTTGGGTTTTGATCTACTTAATCTGGTTATTTTCGAGTTTTGATGGTTCCATATTGTAGAGAATTTCGTTCTACCCCATTTTGACCTATGAAAGTTCTGATTTGGACTCCGGATGATGGAGTTGTGGAGCTTGAGAACTTGGCTTTTATGGTGTTCATCTTCTCAGAAATTTGGAGAAGATGAACTGTGCTTGGACTTGACTTGACCGCATGACAATTCATGCGGCAAGTGATTCAGCAGCATGAGACTCTCAGCCGCATAGGCTGAGTCTCATTCTTGGCCGCATGGACTTTTCCCTACTTGGCCGCATATGCGCCCTTGTACTCTTCTGAGCCGCATGAATTATCTTAGCCGTATGAGCCCCCACCACTTGAGTCGCAGCCGCATATGACACATCTCCCGCTGGCCGCATAAGCACCACATTCCTGAGCCGCATGACCCTTGCTTGGACCCAGCCGCATGGACTCGATTGATTGAGCCGCATGGACTCGATTGACCTTAGCCGCATGGACTCAATTGATCGGGCCGCACGGATCCAATTGATTCCAGCCGCATGGGTTTTTGAACCCTGCGCTGTATGGATTCGATTGATCTCAGCCGCATGGGGCCAAGAATATTCTTAGCCGCATAGGGTCCACCCCTCCCCACCAGCCGCATGAACCCCCATCTCCACTCTTTTCAGCCGCATGGACCCGAACTCCTTCTTGGCCGTAGGGGCTTTTCCCTTATTAGCCGCATGCTTGAGCATGACGTGATAGTGACCCGTAGTGGTGCACTCCTGATATAATAACCTGACATGACCTGATAGTGGCCCGTCGTGGCACACTCTTGACTAGTACACTTGATATGATAAACGAGACATGATTATCTCGAATAGCTGTTGCGACGGCTACCTGACATGACATGACCTGTATAATTACCTGGACACTGTAGGCGATTGTGCTTGTACAAATAATCCAGTCCTGTCGTGTATCATGTCTAGGAGGGGACTCCTGAGTACCACGGTCAGGAGTACCTACTGAAATGGACTAAGGTTAATGACTAGTATAATTCATTAGACATGAAGAGATGTTTCCCAGTTACAGGCGATCCCGTTATCCCGGCCGCAAATGTTTGGACTTGTAGCCTGCCGACGAGTAGGGCACATTTCTAGCCCACTGTTATGTGGGGCACCCACCATTGTCACTTAAATGATTGAACTCTATTGTCACTCTAATACATTGTACTCTCTAAATTGTCACTATAATGATTGTCTGGATAACCTGGATAGCTGCAGGGCCTGTGACTACTTGGAGTATCTCATTGCATCTTGCTAGTAACTAGGATTGTGATAACCCTAGTTAGTTAATGTAGAAAGCCGTAGGCAATGATTGGCCGTGATTGATTGGATGGAGTCTAGTCCGGTATAGTATTGTCTAGAAGTGATTGATTGCAAGATTGTACCAGAATGATTGAATGATTGTCACTCCAGATTGTCACTATAACGATTGTACTCTATTGTCACTCTAGCATATTGCACTCTTCATTGTCACTTTTATCATTGTACTCTCTCCTTTTCACGATAATGATTGGCACCTTTAGCAATAAACGATCAGAGACTAAGTTCTGTTCAGGCGGAGGGTTACAATCTCGGTCCTTGTTTGGTTTAAGGATTGTAACCTGGCTTCCGGAATAGTACATTCGTCTTCTCTTCATATATTGTCCAGCTATATTTTATTTAGCACGATTCTCCAGTTCTTTTATGTCAATGATGCTTCTCTTAATTATTTTCTCTGATTGGGGCAAGTGCATTGGTAGTGTACAAACCTCAATCTGTGTTACTTATTGTTTTCTTACATGCTGAATGCTAATGATTTGTTGGCTTTAGTTCTTAAGTGAAGCCTCCTTTGTGGCACTTGCTCTCTCTGGGGTCTGACCCAGCTGGTTTTGTATGGCCAGATACCGGAGCAGCACCAAAGGATCTCCCTGCTTTCCAGCCCGATGGTGGTCACCAGGCGTAACCAGGGCATCGAGTGGGTTTCTTTTTTGTTCTTCCACTGTAATATTGTAAATTATTCTTTTGAGGCGTTTAGCCGACGAGCAAGTGTTAGCTCGATTGTACTTACTTACTGTCTGCCTACGGGCTGTAACATGATTGACAAGCCCCGGGGGTTGATCATGTATGACTGAACTCTTGCTAGTCCTCACATTTTGTAACGACTAGCTTCATGATCATTCCGAATATATAATGTATGGGACGCCTTACTATTGTATATTTGGTGGTCTGATATCTTGTAACTATTATTAGTTGGTTGAGATTGAGACAATAGGCTATTTTATGACCTTAAGAGACTGATGGATTGTAGTGAAACCCTCACATATCTAGACAGCCGTGATCGTATAGCGGTGTGGATTCCATTCCGTTATACGTAGCTGGCTATGTCTGCCCCCGCTCTCCAGTATTCTGGTTCTGGGGCGTGACAAGCATCGACCTGATGAAGAATCGATGCACGGCTTACATTGGCCCGTCAAGATGAATCCAGACTTAGAGTTTCAAAGGCGCGCTCGGAGTATCGCTCGGCCGATGCGTACATCGCTAAGGTGGGTGGCTCCGATGAACCCGTCTTTGCTTAGCCTAGACACATAACAATACGGACACTAATGCTAGAATCGCTAGGCGATAATACCGTGTATGCTAACAAATGACTCAACGCACCTAGCTAAGGTAATAATCCCATCTTGTATGCTTGTATAGAATATGGAAAGGAACTTGAAAAATGTGAACTCTCGCACCGCGCTCCGCGCTCGTGCTAAGGCACAAGCTTACGTTCACGTCCCTTATGCGTTCAACAATGAAACAATGAATGGTTTACAACAATGAAACGGGAAGACTATCAACATAGTCGTTCCGAGTAGAGTATATCAACATTGAAAGACTATGGGACCGATGGGTCGCCAAGGCGACTCCCGCACTGGGAGTTGCGTAACGAATGAATGAATGAATGAATGAATGAATGAATGAATACGTGAATGAATCGATGAACGAACGAACAAGTGAAAGAAAGAAAGAAAAGAAAGAATACATGGAAGATAAGAAAGGAAAGAATGGTTAGCGACAGGTGTGACGGACACGTACAACGGAGTTCTCTACCCGCGCTGCACGGACGCCAACCTGGTCGATAACGCATTATGGCTAAGGGTTAGCCTACGGCTCGGAGATAGCCGCTAAGTTAAAATGACAAGATAATACGAAATGGTCGTGGACAAACGGCACGGGCGATGGGGGGAATACCGTGGCCGTGATGTGGAAGGATTCTGCGACACGGGCGATGGGAGGGAAACCGTGGCCGGCCTAGGCGGAATCAAAACGGGGCTTACGAACTGCCTGGGTGTGGGCTTGGCTTCCCAGGAGACGTAAGTGCAGGGTATTTCAAAAGACTTAACGGGGTGTGCCAGCCAACACCCTACGCTAATTTGAGAAATACCAAGGGGAAAATATCCAAAATGGCTTGTGAAGCCAGCGACCCATGCATGTAGATTAAGTGGACTATGCTGGTGGCAATCCACGTGCAAGTCATTGCATTGAAACAAGTAGTCTAAGTTAACTAAATGAAGTGCCTCCTGAATATGCTTGAAATGTAACACTCTGAACATGCCTGAGATGTAACACTCTGAACATGCTTAAAATGTAACACACCAAATGTTAAGGAGTAATTCATGCAAGTGAGTTAGATGACGCACCCACGACGTGCTAGAACCCGAGGCAGGGACACGCCCTTGATATTGAATGTTTACATGAATTCCGTCAAGTTACTACATGTGAATTGTTGACTAACTTGGTTTACTTTGGACAGGGAAGGCCGAACGGTAAGTATGGGTAAGTCGTGCTTGCATTTCCATGCACACACTTGAATTCGACAACACGAGATAGGTTATGAAATATACCATGAAACTGATCCTAAGGTAAGATTAGAAAGACAATGAATGATAGGCGGTGCACAAAAGTAAATAGAACGTGTTTGGTAATGATAGCATTGTGGGCGAGCTAGCCTCCCCACCAGTGCATAACAATATACTGATAACCCCACTGTCTGCTTGCAGGATGCAGGAGACGTTGCCGGATGCGGAGCTTCCGTCAAACGTCTAAAGCGTGGAGCTAGCTCTGGGGCCTTGGAGCGTTGCAAGGAGCTGAAGCACCATATACAGGACATAATGTATCGGAACATCGCCATGAATCATTCCATCTTGTAAGCCACTTGGCACGCCATTTATATTTCAGAGAGAGAGGCTTGAGCGATTCGTAATATCGGCCTAGCGCCGCTTGTAAACTTCTTGAAAATCAATAAAGTGTTTGAATTTGCTTCAACTTGTGTTCATTTACTTTCTGCTGCAAATGGGGACACTCTGTGCGACTCTGTGGCCTAGCTCAAATCGGCCGTTTCTGGACATAGCCTTGCACGGGCGCAACCTAGGCCCGTGCGGTATCACGCCTTAGCAAGGACGATCGCTCCTACGGGAGCGGGGCGTGACAATTAGTCCACAAACGAGCTTAAACCGAGCTGGACCGAGTCGAATACGAGCCGAATACGAACGGTTTGAATCGTTTTACAGTCCTAGTTGGAATCTGTTGTCCCTATTTTGGTGCTCCCAATCATGCCCCCTCTTACAAGTAGAGTTGGAACCTACCAAATTTACAAAAAAAATACTCAAAATTGATGGAATCCATATCTACTTATAAGGGTAGACATGGTTGGAAACACCAAAAAAGAAACAGCAGATCTCAGTTATTTGAGAGAAGTATTGTTGTCTTCTTTTTCTTTTTTTGAAATCTCACTCACACACACAATTGAGGGGCTCGAACTTTGTCGGGCTCCTCCGGGTGTCCACTCTAATACTAGGCTATAAAGTTCGTGTTGGGAACGAAGAGCGGAAACCGTTCCCCCAAACCAGAAAGTCCTGCGAGAGAACCAAGCAAAAGCACACAAACCAAAAATGCCAAACACAACCGCAGACACAAAGATTTTTGACGTAGAAAACCCTTGTGGGAAAAATCACGGGATGATCGGAGTCCAACCCTGAAGAACGTCCACTAATGGAATAAAGAGAATAGACCCTCTACAAGCTCCTCCCGATCCAACACGGATCACCACAACTCACTTGAAAGAAGAAATTTTTTGATTGCGGACTCCGAAGAACAAGAGATGCCAAAAAATTATTCGAAGCAATCTCTCCTTCACAATAGTCCTTAATCCTCTCTCTCTCTCAAAGATTGTAAAGCACTCTTGTTTTGAGATGAGTTTACAACTAGCATGCATCACCCTTTTATAAGCCCTTGGTAATCCATACATGGAAGGCCAATATATATGGAAACTTCCAATATGCATCAATCATTGTAACGCCCCAGTCCCAAAATACGTAGGACTAGGTACGTATCCATGCCAGCTATATACATACGAAATACACTCCAATATATGAAAACCTCGTATGAATACATAAACTTTAAAATGCAGTAGAACCATAACTAACTAATCTCATCCACAAAATATAAGAATAAAAGATATCATAAATTCGACTATGAATTATCATTGGTACATGTAGTTGGACGGAGACAAATCCACTACCAACTATGAAAAGAAATACATGATAAGCAAAAGAAAGATTTTGGCGAGCGAAGCGAAGACGATCCAAGTGCAATCATCATCGAAGAAATAGCGCAGATCACGGCTAGAGCTAGAACACCTACGAAAGACAATAGCACACACACCTGGAGAGATAACCAGGTCCTCAGAGGGACGTAACAAGACACATAATATCATGCCATATAAACTGAATAAATATTGCTCAAATAAATAAGTCAATCGAATTATAACATGGTCCAATACGCACCTACTGAACGAGCGTACCATGCCCCCAACCAAAGAAGGACAGGAGATGGTAAACTAATTCACGGTGACGTATCTTTCCATGCTATGAATCCAATATGGTATCCGGACCCCAACAAGGTTCAATATCTTCTCATCGAAGTAGTAAGTCACACCTACAACCAAACAAGGACAAGATGTGACGAACTAATTCGCGACAAGTTATTGTTCCAAGCCACGGTCAGATACAAGTACCCAAACAAAAAGTACTCGTACCTAACGGATAAATGTGCCTAACCGTTCTAAGTGAAATTTAGTTAAGAACAATCCTTCCTACGCATGGGCCCTGGCTAAATAGGATCGGTGTAGTCCCCACTTGGGCACCAGAGGCCCCATCAGTAAGAGCATGACGTTCCGCAGAATCGTCAATGGCCATCAGTAATCATGGGTAAACTGACCCGCGTCTCCGGCGGAGCTCACGGGTTACAAAAGGGAAAGTGCATCGAAGCCCATACGCTAAGAAATTGTCCTCTCCACCCAATGCCTACTCTGTTGTATCCACAACAGTAAACCTCTATAACCGCTAAGTCAAACTAAGCATGCAACCTCTATTAGCGGTTATTCCTATCGTACGGCTTGTACGTACTGGTGGCCAGCCAATCACGTACTTCCGTGTCCTACATGTGACACACAACTTCGTGTTACAATGTGTCAAGGCCAATGAATGCAACACACAAGGTGGTCCCTTAAATCTAGGTTTAATGTGAGAAAAATAATACATAGCAGAAAATATAAATGAACAGTAAGTTCTAACAGGTTATGCCATGTATCACAGTTTATTTTGCATAAAGAAAATAAATAATGCATGAAATATGAGCTAAAATAAATAAACAGCAAATGGCAAGGTGTCTTGCCTGGTAGTACGTCTGGTGTGCTGCGATAATCATGGTGGCACGAATCGCGACTTCGGTGCGACAACTACACAAGGGGACCTCTGATGGCGGTACGGATGGTTCCATTGGGTCCAGGACGGTCAATTTGGTTAGGATCGATAGGTGGAAGGGAAGAATTTGGCAAGGGGTAGGAATGATTCGTTTTAGTCATGGGCAAGAATAAATAATCGAAGAAGTTTTGTATATATAAATAAATATTTTGGAAAATATTTATTGTTTGAAATATATATTTTTATTAGTAAAATACTTTTAGATAAATACTTGAAAGTCATAAAAACCATCTTTATATCCAAACTATAATTTGTTTGTAGAAAATATTACATCTATATTTAATCCCATAAAAATAAGCTTCGAAATCTTGTTTGAAGTACCTATAGGGTCAAGCCCTAATACTATATTTTGATAAAATACAACATAGAGAAATATTATATAATTATTTTATTGAACAACAACTACAGGAAAATTTACAAAATAATTGCTAATATTATCAATTAATCAAAATAATTATTATAATAGTATATATACATAATATACCAATATACAAATTTCAAAATTTACTACTGTTTCCCAAATTATTCATCATATTAATTAATAATACTAAAAATAACAAAACATTAATGATTTATAAATCACTACTGTATCCTCTCCTCGAATGACTAATAAAAGAGTAAAAAAAAGATAAAAAAATAAAATATACCATAATTGTCCTGAACCAAAAAGGGAGGAGAGAGAATGATGAAAGAGGGAAAGGGAGGAGAGAGCGGAGAGGTCGGGGCTCGGAGTGGAGCGCCGGCGGAGGTGCCGCTCCGGCGGAGAGAAAAGGGGAGGCGGAGAGAAGGAGATCGGGAGAGAGAGGTGAGCTGGGAGAGCGGAAACGTGTCACGACCCGCACCCTAGAGTAAGGGCATGAGACGTGGGTACGTCCAGCCTACGTCGCAGTGTCGGCGGTAGAACGCTGTCCTAGGTCAACAATCATCTAGCAATATATCTCTAAACAGTTTATACTCCCCGAATGGGGGTGACATAGCAGTAAAACTCAATCACATCTAAGGAAGAGATAGCACGATATGAAATAGAACTCAAGAAAATAAATAGATAAAAAGTAGTCTAAGATAATCCCAGCAATATCCAGAAGTACATGGTCTCAGATACAGAATAAAAGAATATATACAACTCTGAACTCCAAATATAGTCTAGCTAAAACATGTCTCAAGACTGCATAAAGTAAAATAAGCCTAACTAATCTAATCTAGGCAGTCGGGGTGATATCCTCAGCTAGAGCTGGGTCCTCCTGAGAGTCCAGCTCGCAGGTGTCATCTAAGGCTGCCCCGTAGTAGGTATCCAGGCAAGCCTCCTCCTCGTCCTCTGTAATATTTTCAACAGGTCCAGTCAGGACAGGAGCGAGTACAGTACATCTCAACAGTTCATAGCAGGTTAGAAAATATAATCATGCAGTAAAGTAAGATACAAGTACTGAAAGAAGTGCAGTATGTAAACAGAGAGAGAGAAAGCTGTAATAGAAATATCTACTATAAATAAAGAACTAACATGTGGCTAGTGAGTCAGAGTACAATATAGACATATAAATGGCATAGGAGATTCTGATAAGACACTATGGAAGAGATTCTAATAAGATACTACTTGGGTATTATTCACATGTCTACTTCTACTCTCCCGTACTCCCAATCAATACACAAGGATCCAACCAGGTTATGTTATGATACTATGTAAGGCCCCCGAAGGGTGATAAGCCCCCGAAGGGTGGTAAGCCTCCGAAAGGTGATAAGCCCCCAAAGGGTGATACATAGTAGACCCATAAATGGGATAAGGATTCCAGGAAGACTCTGTGATCATAAGAGTATTTGTCACAAGTGATCAAAGAATCAACGAAGCATAGTGATACGCTATGTAAGTGAAACGCACAGAACATAGTGTACCCGATGCTCCCTAAGGATAACATCTCAAGAAGGGATCCATATAGTACCAATCCGTGTGACCAACCTGACAGTAAAAGTAAAGTAATCTACTGCAGGAAATAGTTCTAAACAGGATATAAAATGATCAGAGAATGTACTCGCCTGGTATCTGAGTGTCCGATATGAAATTACTGTCCGATGAGTGGTGTCTGGCTCCTAATCAGAACAGCACAAGTCACAACAAGTCAAAAATAGTAAAATGAAGTCCTACTATGCATTCTACATGATTCTAGGTCAATCTAGGCCAAAGTCAACTCTTGGTCAACCCTGGTCAACCCTAGAAGTCAAACTAGGTCAACTATGGTCAAACTAGGTCTAACAGGTCCAAACTAGGTCAAGCAAGTCTACACTAGTCCAATAACAAGTACACAACTATATCAAGCCAAAATCAAACCATCACACTAATTTCCTTGGGCCACATTAGCTACTTTCTACATTACACATTATCCAAACATCCATTACACCTATGCATATATATACCTTACACATAATACATAGGTATTCATACTAGATACCCAAAAGATACACAACCCTAATATATATAGATATATATATACACATATAGCTCAACCTACATATATATATATATATATATATATATATATATATATATATATATATATATATATATAGGCAAACATTACATATATTATATATGTATACCTATTATATACATAAACTTAACTATATGAAGACTAGGGAATTTATATATAGAGAGAAAGGACAGTGTGTGTGAGTGTTAGAGTGATAGGGTGAGAAGGAAAAATCTGAAATCAATGTGTGTGTGTATGTGCAACATGTAACAGGAACTTAGAATAGGCATGTGTGTTAGGGAAAACAAAAGTGTGTGACCATGTGCAGTGCTTAGGTGAGGGGGAGTGTTCAGTGTGCAGGAATAAAAATAGTGAAGAGAGAGAGAGAGACAAGGCTGTGTGTGTGTGCAGGAATAAAAACCTGTCGAGGCGGCCAAACTCCCTGGCGTACTCCTCCACTGAGAGACTCCCCTGGACTAGGCTCTCGAATATCTGAGCTGCGTCCCCGTCTCCTGGAGGCGGTGGCTGCTGAAAGGGATCCTCTGGAATGACCGGGTCCTGTCTCCGAGTCGGTGGATGCATACCCCCTGCTGCGGCTGCCGATGTCTCAATACGAGTTGAGGTGGCAGGAGCTGCAGTCCCCTGGCCTCGCCGTACTGGCTGAGAGGTAGCAGTCCCCTCTATAGCATCCTCATGAATGGCACGCTGCGATCGAGTCTCTACCATCCTGAAAATAGACAAACAAGAGTATCAATTTCTGAGAAAGAAGCGAAATAACAAAGGCGGACAATTATAATTCAAAGGATCAGCTGACAAAAAGGATTTAGATGGCAATAAAAGAATTTTTTGTTTTTTCCTAAAGTGATTGAGTACCTTAAAATTAATGTTCTATAACTTACTGCAGGCTGTAGTGATACTCTAGTTCAAATAGCACTACACTTCTAGTCTAGATCTGCATGGGCCACCACTGAAAACGTGTCACGACCCGCACCCTAGAGTAAGGGCACGAGACGTGGGTACGTCCAGCCTACGCCGCAGTGTCGGCGGTAGAACGCTGTCCTAGGTCAACAATCGTCTAGCAATATATCTCTAAACAGTTTATACTCTCCGAATGGGGGTGACATAGCAGTAAAACTCAATCACATCTAAGGAAGAGATAGCACGATATGAAATAGAACTCAAGAAAATAAATAGATAAAAAGTAGTCTAAGATAATCCCAGCAATATCCAGAAGTACATGGTCTCAGATACAGAATGAAAGAATATATACAACTCTGAACTCCAAATATAGTCTAGCTAAAACATGTCTCAAGACTGCATAAAGTAAAATAAGCCTAACTAATCTAATCTAGGCAATCGGGGTGATATCCTCAGCTAGAGCTGGGTCCTCCTGAGAGTCCAGCTCGCAGGTGTCATCTAAGGCTGCCCCGTAGTAGGTATCCAGGCAAGCCTCCTCCTCGACCTCTGTAATATTTTCAACATGTCCAGTCAGAACAGGAGCGAGTACAGTACATCTCAACAGTTCATAGTAGCTTAGAAGATATAATCATGCAGTAAAGTAAGATACAAGTACTGAAAGAAGTGCAGTATGTAAACAGAGAGAGAGAAAGCTGCAATAGAAATATCTACTATAAATAAAGAACTAACATGTGGCTAGTGAGTCAGAGTACAATATAGACATGTAAATGGCATAGGAGATTCTGATAAGACACTATGGAAGAGATTCTAATAAGATACTACTTGGGTATTATTCACATGTCTACTTCTACTCCCCCGTACCCCCAATCAATATACAAGGATCCAACCAGGTTATGTTATGATACTATGTAAGGCCCCCGAAGGGTGATAAGCCCCCGAAGGGTGGTAAGCCTCCGAAAGGTGATAAGCCCCCAAAAGGTGATACATAGTAGACCCATAAATGGGATAAGGATTCCAGGAAGACTCTATGATCATAAGAGTATATGTCACAAGTGATCGAAGAATCAACGAAGCATAGTGATACGCTATGTAAGTGAAACGCACAGAACATAGAGTATCCGATGCTCCCTAAGGATAACATCTCAAGAAGGGATCCATATAGTACCAATCCGTGTGACCAACGTGACAGTACAAGTAAATTAATCTACTGCAGGAAATAGTTCTAAGCAAGATATGAAATGATCAGAGAATGTACTCGCCTGGTATCTGAGTGTCCAATATGAAAGTACTGTCCGAGGAGTGGTGTCTGGCTCCTAATCAGAACAGCACAAGTCACAACAAGTCCAAAATAGTAAAATAAAGTCCTACTATGCATTCTACATGATTCTAGGTCAATCTAGGCCAAAGTCAACTCTTGGTCAACCCTGGTCAACCCTAGAAGTCAAACTAGGTCAACTATGGTCAAACTAGGTCTAACAGGTCCAAACTAGGTCAAGCAAGTCTACACTAGTCCAATAACAAGTACACAACTATATCAAGCCAAAATCAAACCATCACACTAATTTCCTTGGGCCACATTAGCTACTTTCTACATTACACATTATCCAAACATCCATTACACCTATGCATATATATACCTTACACATAATACATAGGTATTCATACTAGATACCCAAAAGATACACAACCCTAATATATATATATATATATATATATATATATATATATATATATATATATATATATATATATATATATATATATATATATACACATATAGCTCAACCTACATATATATATATATATATATATATATATATATATATATATATAGGCAAACATTACATATATTATATATGTATACCTATTATATACATAAACTTAACTATATGAAGACTAGGGAATTTATATATATAGAGAAAGGACAGTGTGTGTGAGTGTTAGAGTGATAGGGTGAGAAGGAATAATCTGAAATCAATGTGTGTGTGTATGTGCAACATGTAACAGGAACTTAGAATAGGCATGTGTGTTAGGGAAAACAAAAGTGTGTGACCATGTGCAGTGCTTAGGTGAGGGGGAGTGTTCAGTGTGCAGGAATAAAAACAGTAAAGAGAGAGAGAGAGAGAGAGAGAGAGAGAGAGAGAGAGAGAGAGAGAGAGAGAGAGACAAGGCTGTGTGTGTGTGTGGAGAATACAAGAGAGTGTGTAGGAAACCTGTGTACAGGAATACCAGTGAAGTGATACACTGATATACATTGTGTGCATAAAATCCTGAAATCAGTGAGTAGGAATCTGGGAATAAAAGACTTAGTCTACATTTGAACCAAAATCAGTGGCTACATTTGTGTGAACCTTAGTTAACAATGAACTCAGCTATATGCTAAACAAAAAGAAAGAAATCCATGAAACAGTGAAGCCCCAACCCATGTCCAGGTTTTAGGAAATCAGCAATGCCAATGTCAGGTGACTTAGGTTCAGCCATGAACCAACCCAAATTCAGTCTCAGGTTTTATAGTGAGAGCATTGCTATTTCAGAAATGCAGGAAAATATAGGATACATAAATTCTCAGGATCAAGAAAGGGAACTCAGATTCATCTTAATACAAAAACAGTATACACAAAATCTCAGGTTTAATATCAACCCATTCTCAGGTTCAACAATTGAAAGGAAGGAATTCAAATCTAGCAATGGATCATTCCCAGGTTATTAGAACTAAGGATCAATTCATGTAATGAAGGGGAGACCAATTTCCAAGTTTTAACAGAGATTCTCAGGTTATTACTCTAACAAGACTTAAACAGTCAAGCCCAAATCTCATTCTCAGATTAGCACAAGTAATGTAAGGAAACCAATTACCAGATTAACAGTGAATCTTAGTTAATGAGTGGTGAAGTCTCATGTAGCAGTGAATGCTATAACAGTTAGTAACAGTTGAAACCAACTCGAATACTAAAATCCATTTCTACAAATCCCAAGCCAATCTCGAATGCCATATACTCAGCTAACATGATTTGTAACATATAGGGACCATAATCAGTGAACAACTTCAACAAAATAGGGAATTAAATGAGTTTGAAAAACTGGAAGTACACGTATCAGAGCATGTATCAGGAAATTACTGTTCGAACCCATTTCGAGCCAAAACACAACATTAAACCTAAACTGATATGCAAACCTAATATAACAGAGATTAACCATCATGTTTAGGATCTAACTAATACTTAAAACATAATTTTAAAACATTAAAATCGATTAAACACATGAATATAATCTCAGAACATACTCACACACAGTACACGACCCTTGCACAGGCAAATACGTGTCCGACACGACACCATAGGTCATGCCACTCGAGGAGCATCGTGTCAGACACTGCCCCAACGTGTCCAGTGAAAATCACGTGTTCTAGTGCCGTGTCCAGTGAGCAATCGGGTTCGTGCAGCAGGGGAATGAACCGAACTCAAGCCAGTGTGCACAGCAGTGTCCAACCCGATTTGCACCCGACACAGACACAAAACCACCATGGTCCCTTCACAAAAATTGAAGAGCAAACCTAGATCTACATTCCTCTTCAAATAGAATTTTAAAACAACAATATTAATCTCTTAGGGGCATTTCGTCGAACACCCTATATACACGACTGATACGTGTCCGAATGGACACAAAACTCAAGACACCCGACACAAAACCTATACTGATACTTAGGGGACTCCTAGGGCTCCCTAATAATGAAGACAAATTGAAATTTCATGGAGATTTGAGAGAGTTACCTAAGCTTGAACTTCTCAAGAAAACCCCTCTTTTAATGGCTCTCCTCTTGATGTCCCAATCCACAAAATAACCTCAAACTGAAATAAAAAATTTATGACAACAAGAATAGGTAGATTAGGATCTAATGGAATGAATTAGAAAGAAAAAAGGAAGAGGAAAGGAGTTCTAGGAATTAAAATATAATAGAAACTAACCTTTCTAAAACTTAGAGCTTTTCCTAAGAAAGAGGCAACCCTAGATTTTAGGAGTGTATTTATAGTGGGGGAATCCCTAGGTTAGACTAAGGTGGCCGGCCATCACTTCCTAGGGATTAGGGTTTGCTACTTTGGGCTTTGGGCCAAGTTACATAGGCTATGGTTTGATTTGATTAATAAGGACTCTAAATCATAAGCCATGACTTATGACTTTCTAATTTCTATTACTAATTAGGTTCTAATGACCAAACCAAAGATTAGGCTAGGTTAGACTAGAGTCATATATCCTAACCAAGTCCATACTAACTAGGGTTAGCTCCTAGGTTGATCTACATGGGTCCAAATTAGCCAAAATCAATCTAGTCCAAACAATTCCAAAATAATTCCTAAAAATTTCCAAACATTCTAATAAATTCTAATAAATTTAAATTACCCCAAAAATGACAAAAATACCCTCACACTAGAAATGTGGTAGTGACAAATCTATCCTCCTTAAAAGAATTTCGTCCTCGAAATTGAAAGGCGAAATACATCTGATGAGAAGAATAGAAAGCCTACCTTACGGTCCAAAAAGATAAGGGTAGCGCTCGCGCATCTCATTCTCCCGCTCCCAGGTAGACTGTCACGCCCCGAGTCGACAAACCGTTCGTCCCCGGTGTTACTTTGCCGATTCGATCGTCCTCGCTAAGGCGTGATGCCGCACGAGCCTGGAGTTGCGCTCGTGCAAGGCAAGATGACAAGTTCTCAAATGGTTATCGTTAAATTTTGATATTAATACGCCAAGTCGAAACTTCACAATTCACATCAGAATATAAGACGCAGTATAGGAAGATAGAAATGCTTTTCATTCATAGCTTGCAACGAAGTGCAAGTCGTAATTTACATTGGATGCCGTTGCGGCTACATTGATTGAAAACAGAAAGAAGATACATTCGACAAGTTGCCTGAACTAACGCTTGCCGTCCCATACATTCGCCCCTTTATACATAAGCCGTCGACTTGAATTGGCTTCAAAATACTTCAGTATAGGAAGAGCTTCAAAACGCCTCTCCGCACTTCAGCTCCAGTTTAGTTGGGCGCGCCCGTCGCACCTGGGGAAATTGGGGGAATGGGATTAGCACACTTGCTAAGTGGACGAGACGAACCCACTCGTCTAAACCGACTCTGATTGTTAGGGTAGGCATGCTTTAGAGTTGTCTTTCTATTAGAACTAAATGAATTCAGTTCATATTCGATAGCCATCTTTGCGTAATAAAGCATACAGTGAAACATAGCAGTTTATCATATTTCTTACCACGGCCGTGCTCGTCCCTGCATGAAAATAGAGATAATATTTACCCTGCATAAGACAATAGGTGAGCATGCTACTATCTTATATGCGGTCATTGATGTTACACATCACGTGGGACTATTCTCAACGGCATTTCGGCCCGCTCAGTCTAGGTTGCAAGCCTGACTGACGGTCCCGCAATGCATCAGTGCCGAAGCACGATTATTCATTCCCCCTAGGTCGAGTCGATTTCGATGCCCCGGATATCGATTCGAGGAAAATATCAACTTGTGCACAAGCTGTCCATGACCATGCCAATGCGTGAACAGTTTATATATGCAACCAGTTTTGTATAGCGCGGACAGTATTTAACGACATTATCATTTCCCCCAACTCATGCAATGTTTCATTTTCCTCAAGTCGTACTCCCGATTTAGCGTCCCGCAGGCACCAAATTGTCCGAGGCATCATAACCCACAATCGCCGTTTCATAATATTTTGCAGCACTTGAAATAGTCTATCTTTTTCTGTAAACCTTAAACTTTTCGGTTTATGTGAAAAACTTGTATTTGTAAATCGATACGTTTTTCCCGAGTTCTTGACTTAGTGGATTGGCATGCAATTAACTTGGCATCGTTCGATTTGAATGGATTCGAAGCAAGGATTAAGTTTGCGGGACAGAATAGAAAAGAAGGCCGAATCACCCACCGATTACTTGGCTTCGTGCAGGTCGTCGAAGCGCTACGCAACGTCAATCCTTAGTTACGCGAGCTCCTGCAATGCATCAACACTTTGTTAGATTTCCTTCTTTTCCCCTTGCATCGAAATTTGTAATTGCATCCTTGAAAACGACGCGAAAGCACTTCAATCAAGCCAAGCGGCAAAGCTCCAAGAAAACCATACAGCGGTCCGGTCCCGTCGAAGGGACTCTTATAGAGAGCTCGCGCGCCGAGACGCAGCCCGCTGCATCTAGGACTTGTTCCAACAGAAGTCGTTCCATTAGTTGGATCGATTCTCGTATCTTCCGTCCAAATCGAATTGAATCGATGCCGCAAGGCGTTAACGTTTACCAAGCTTAGCGATCGAGTCAGATGGCCATCTAAGTTCCCGGCCGATCTGACTCGGCGCTAGCATATTATGAAGTTCCGTCGCCTATCGAAAGCGGGGCGCTACATAATATACCACCAAGAAAAAGTTTCGTCCCGAAACTTAAGAACAAGGGTCGGACCTTAATTTAGACGAACAACGCAGGGTACTTCTCCTTCATCTCCGCCTCCATCTCCCATGTCGACTCCTCGACTGTATGGTTCCGCCAAAGCACGCGGACCAAGGACATCGACCGATTTCGCAGCACCTTTTCCTTGCGGTCCAAAATTTGAATAGGCTCCTCCGCGTAAGACAAGTCAGTACGCAGCTCCAACTGATCGAATCTAACCACGTGACTTGGATCGTGCACGTATTTTCGAAGTTGTGAAACGTGGAAAACATCGTGCACATCGGCTAAGGCAGGAGGTAGCGCGATCTGATAAGCAACCGTCGCAACTCGCTCAATGATCTCGAAGGGGCCTACAAATCTCGGGCTCAATTTGCCTTTAACGCCGAACCGCATCACTCTGCGCATGGGCGTTACTTTCAGAAACACATGGTCCCCGGCCAAGAACTCTAGCGGTCGTCGACGAAGATCTGCGTAGCTCTTTTGTCGACTTTGTGCAATGCGGAGTCTATCTCGAATCAAGCGGACCTTTTCGACGGCCTGCTCCACCAGTTCCGGTCCCAGCACTTGTCGCTCTCCGACGTCATCCCAGCATATCGGCGAACGGCACTTCCTCCCGTAGAGCGCTTCGTATGGAGCCATCCGAATACTCGACTGATAACTGTTGTTATACGCAAACTCCGTAAGCGGCAAATGCGTATCCCAACTAGTCTTTAGGTCGATCGCACACAGACGCAGCATGTCTTCTAGGATTTGATTCACCCTCTCCGTCTGTCCGTCTGTTTGGGGATGGTACGCCGAACTAAAGTTCAGTTTGGTTCCCATCGCCGCTTGGAGGCTCGTCCAGAAACGCGATAGGAATCGTCCGTCTCTGTCCGAAATTATTGAGGCCGGCACCCCGTGCAGTCGAACAATCTCATCGACGTAGATTTGCGCTAACCGATCGACGCTCCATCCTACTTTAATTGCGATGAAGTGAGCCGACTTGGTCAATCTATCAACAATGACCCAAATCGCGTCATTCCCCCGCGGCGTCTTCGGAAATCCCACAATGAAATCCATCGAGATATTGTCCCACTTCCACTCGGGAATGGGGATGTTCTGCAGCTCTCCGCCGGGCCTCTGGTATTCCGCCTTCACCTGCTGACACGCCATGCATTGCGATACGAACGTAGCCACGTCTTTCTTCATGCCGTGCCACCAAAAGTTTGTGCGCAAGTCCTTGTACATCTTGGTGCTCCCAGGATGTAACGAGTACTTCGCATAATGTGCCTCCGTCAGAATTTCTTTTCTAAGTTCGGCAGTTTCAGGAATGCAGAGCCTTCCCTTTAGTCGCATCGTCCCGTCTCCGTCTTCCGCAAAGTCAGTCGCCCTTCCCGTTGAAATCAGCTTGCGCATCTTCTTCAGGAATGAGTCGTCCTCCTGTGCGGTCTTTATCTTGCTAAGCAGGCTCGATCCTAACTTCAGTTGAGCTAGGTACAGGTGTCGATACTCAATTCCAAGTTCGATACCCATCGCTTCAAGGTCTCGCTTTATCTCCTTGTTTATGGCCAGTGTTCCCATAAACATTCTGCTGAGTGCGTCGGCCACCACGTTTCCCTTGCCCGGCGTATACTCGATCGTTAGCTCGTAATTTTTTATGAGTTCGAGCCATCGTCGCTGTCGTAGGTTGAGTTCTCGTTGCATGAACAAGTACTTCAGGCTTTTATGATCTGTGTAGATTCTGCATGCTACACCGTAGAGATAGTGCCGCCATAACTTCAATGCAAAGACGATCGCCGCCAATTCTAAGTCGTGCGTCGGGTAATTTTTCTCGTGCTGCTTCAACTGCCGTGAAGCGTAGGAGATGACTTTGTCTCTCTGCATGAGTACGCACCCGAGGCCAGTTCCTGACGCATCGCTGAATATCTGAAAGCCTTCGGGACCGTCTGGAAGTGCAAGGATTGGGGCTGAGACGAGCCGTTGCTTCAACTCTTGAAAGCTGGATTCACAGTCGTCGCTCCATTCGAATACTACTCCCTTCTGGGTGAGGCGAGTCAGAGGCGACGCTAGTTTTGAGAAGCTTCGCACGAATCTACGATAGTAGCCCGCTAAGCCCAGGAAGCTCCGAATGTCGCTAGCCGAGGCAGGTCGTTTCCAATCCACCACCGCATCAATCTTCTTTGGGTCCACCGCGACACCTTCGGCAGAGATTACGTGCCCAAGGAAGGTCACGCTACTCATCCAGAACTCGCACTTACTCTGCTTGGCGTACAATTTGTTTTCACGCAGAATCTGCAGTACCGTCTTCAAATGTTCCGTGTGCTCTTCCCGATTCTTTGAGTAGACAAGGATATCGTCGATGAATACGACTACAAATTTATCTATTTGAGGTCGGAAGACTCGGTTCATCAGATCCATGAAAGCGGCAGGGGCATTCGTCAAACCGAACGGCATGACGAGGAATTCGTAATGACCATATCGAGTGCGGAAGGCAGACTTCGATATGTCGTCGGACTTGATCTTCAACTGATGATAGCCTGAACGAAGATCGATTTTTGAAAATATTACCGCGCCTTGCAGTTGGTCAAACAAGTCGTCGATTCGCGGCAAAGGATACTTGTTCCGCACGGTCGCCTTGTTGAGTTCCCGATAGTCGATGCATAGCCGCAACGACCCATCTTTCTTCTTCACGAACAGTACGGGAGCTCCCCACGGAGAGACGCTAGGGCGAATAAATCCGCGGTCTAGCAACTCTTGTAATTGCACCTTCAGTTCTGCTGGAGCCATTCGGTAAGGCGCCTTTGATATCGGCCGCGTATCCGGAAAGTTGTCGATGCTGAATTCAATTTCTCGATCCGGCGGCATCCCGGGCATCTCGTCAGGAAAGACGTCAGGAAAATCTGCCACAACATTAGTCTGCATTGTGTTTGTATTATCCGTCCGTGTGTCTCGAACTGATGCCAAGTATCCCGCACAGCCGGAACGCAGCATACGCCTTGCCGAGATTGCCGACACCATCATCGCCGTCTTCGAGGCCATATCGCACAAATATGAGAACTCTGTCTCACCAGGAAGGCGAAACACCACTCTCTTCTCCGCGCACTCGATCGTTGCACGACAAGCGCCCAACCAATCCATGCCCAGGATTATGTCGTAATCTTTGATGTCTAGCACGACGGCATCCAAGGATAGATATCTTCCCCCGACGTAAAGGTGGCCATCCCTACAAATAAAGTTCGCAGGCATATCGACTCCCGACGGAGTGCTAACGCTAATATTTATATCTAGTGATTGCATGGTTATTTTATTTTCTTTCGCAAAATCAGCAGATATAAAGCTATGCGTCGCACCCGAATCGAATAGGACTCGTGCAGGTATACTTTTGTAGAGTAATATACCTGTTACAACAGTATTGGACGCGTGCGCCTCGTCCCGAGTTAAGGCATAAACTCGGCCTTGAGCTCCGTGGCGTTGGTTCTGCTGGTTGACGGGCACCGCATTTGCGCCTTGCAATATCGGCGCTTTATGCGGGTTCGGGACGTTCCTCGGTGGATTGTGTTGATTCGGACCTTTGTGCGGACAATATGTAACTATATGGCCTACCTCGCCACATTTATAGCAAGATCTCGTGACGCAGTCGACGGTTCGGTGCCCACGCCTACCGCACCTGGTGTAGTGCTGACTGCCATGGCCTCGATCATCGAACCTGTTCGGACGCTTTGTTATTCCCGATCCCCCGGCGCCGGCGTCGTTAGGACGCTTGTTGAAGTGGTTACGGATGCCTCTACTCGACATATGGCCAAAGATGCGTTCACTATTAAGAGCGGCATTATAGGATTCACGGTATGTTTGGCACCTTTGATTCACGACGTCCCTTCGCAGTTCGTCATTTAGGCCCTGTTGGAAGCGCTCACACCAGGCTTCCTTGTTGGGCAGAAAGGCGCCGGCAAACTTTGCCAGCTTTGAGAAGCTCGAATCATAATCGTCGACAGACATATTTCCCTGTCGCAGCATCATGAACTCGTCTTCTTTTTGTTGACGGACGGCGCGAGGAACGTACTGTTCGAGGAAGGCTCCCTTGAACATTTTCCAGGAAATCGTGGCGTCTGTATCTGCTTCATAGATTTCCTGCTTTTTAGCGGCCCACCAGTCATACGCCCTCAGTTGTAACTGTAACGCCGCACAAGTTACCCGCTGGGACCCTTCGATGCTAAGCAGATTAAACAGGTCCTCCATCTCCGCGAGCCATCCCACGATCACATCAGGCTCCGCTCGGCCGTTGAACTTCGGTGGATTCATCTTGCGGAACTCCTTTGCCTTGAACAAGGAAGAAGAATCTATCATTTGCGGTTGAGTCTCTTCTTCCTCGTTTTCTTCTTGGTTGCCTTGGTTTCCCTCGGGCCCTTCGTCCGTCGTCTTCGTGTTGCCCGCCATTCTGCTGACTATCTGAGTCAGGGCATTCATTTGTCTTTGTTGCGCTTCGAATTGGACTTTGAATTGTGTCTGAAGCTGCTGCTGCTGCAGCTCCATCAACTGTAGCATCTTTTGCATAGTCGTCTCGCTAGGCTCGGTGCTTTTTGTGCTCGACGTACTATCTACAGTTTGGGTTGGGGCGGGATTGTTCCTTTTCTTAGTCATTCCTACAAAACAGAGTAAACCCGTTAGTATTTTTCAAAAATATCTACGGGCTTACCTGTATGGAACTCTTATTTCACGCAACATGCCGACAAGCATTCAATCGAGCCATCGCAACGGACATTCCAATAATGAAACATCTTTCGAAAATCCGAGGAAACATAACTGAGCTCTGATACCAATTTGTCACGCCCCGAGTCGACAAACCGTTCGTCCCCGGTGTTACTTTGCCGATTCGATCGTCCTCGCTAAGGCGTGATGCCGCACGAGCCTGGAGTTGCGCTCGTGCAAGGCAAGATGACAAGTTCTCAAATAGTTATCGTTAAATTTTGATATTAATACGCCAAGTCGAAACTTCACAATTCACATCAGAATATAAGACGCAGTATAGGAAGATAGAAATGTTTTTCATTCATAGCTTGCAACGAAGTGCAAGTCGTAATTTACATTGGATGCCGTTGCGGCTACATTGATTGAAAACAGAAAGAAGATACATTCGACAAGTTGCCTGAACTAACGCTTGCCGTCCCATACATTTGCCCCTTTATACATAAGCCGTCGACTTGAATTGGCTTCAAAATACTTCAGTATAGGAAGAGCTTCAAAACGCCTCTCCGCACTTCAGCTCCAGTTTAGTTGGGCACGCCCGTCGCACCTGGGGAAATTGGGGGAATGGGATTAGCACACTTGCTAAGTGGACGAGACGAACCCACTCATCTAAACCGACTCTGATTGTTAGGGTAGGCATGCTTTAGAGTTGTCTTTCTATTAGAACTAAATGAATTCAGTTCATATTCGATAGCCATCTTTGCGTAATAAAGCATACAGTGAAACATAGCAGTTTATCATATTTCTTACCACGGCCGTGCTCGTCCCTGCATGAAAACAGAGATAATATTTACCCTGCATAAGACAATAGGTGAGCATGCTACTATCTTATATGCGGTCATTGATGTTACACATCACGTGGGACTATTCTCAACGGCATTTCGGCCCGCTCAGTCTAGGTTGCAAGCCTGACTGACGGTCCCGCAATGCATCAGTGCCGAAGCACGATTATTCATTCCCCCTAGGTCGAGTCGATTCCGATGCCCCGGATATCGATTCGAGGAAAATATCAACTTGTGCACAAGCTGTCCATGACCATGCCAATGCGTGAACAGTTTATATATGCAACCAGTTTTGTATAGCGCGGACAGTATTTAACGACATTATCATTTCCCCCAACTCATGCAATGTTTCATTTTCCTCAAGTCGTACTCCCGATTTAGCGTCCCGCAGGCACCAAATTGTCCGAGGCATCATAACCCACAATCGCCGTTTCATAATATTTTGCAGCACTTGAAATAGTCTATCTTTTTCTGTAAACCTTAAACTTTTCGGTTTATGTGAAAAACTTGTATTTGTAAATCGATACGTTTTTCCCGAGTTCTTGACTTAGTGGATTGGCATGCAATTAACTTGGCATCGTTCGATTTGAATGGATTCGAAGCAAGGATTAAGTTTGCGGGACAGAATAGAAAAGAAGGCCGAATCACCCACCGATTACTTGGCTTCGTGCAGGTCGTCGAAGCGCTACGCAACGTCAATCCTTAGTTACGCGAGCTCCTGCAATGCATCAACACTTTGTTAGATTTCCTTCTTTTCCCCTTGCATCGAAATTTGTAATTGCATCCTTGAAAACGACGCGAAAGCACTTCAATCAAGCCAAGCGGCAAAGCTCCAAGAAAACCATACAGCGGTCCGGTCCCGTCGAAGGGACTCTTATAGAGAGCTCGCGCGCCGAGACGCAGCCCGCTGCATCTAGGACTTGTTCCAACAGAAGTCGTTCCATTAGTTGGATCGATTCTCGTATCTTCCGTCCAAATCGAATTGAATCGATGCCGCAAGGCGTTAACGTTTACCAAGCTTAGCGATCGAGTCAGATGGCCATCTAAGTTCCCGGCCGATCTGACTCGGCGCTAGCATATTATGAAGTTCCGTCGCCTATCGAAAGCGGGGCGCTACATAGACTCTCCTGGAGAATGATGCCTCCATGCAACGCACACTAAGGGTATCACCTGGTTCCTCAGAACCTTCTCCCGTCGATCCAGAATCTCCACTGGCTGCTCTGGATAGCTGAGAGAAGGCCCAACCTCTATCTCTGAATGATCGAGCACATGGCTAGGGTCAGCCACGTACCATCTCAACTGTGATACATGAAATATGTTATGGATCCCCACTAGTACAGGCGGCAAGTCTAGCCTGTATGCAACGTCACCGACTCTCCCGCTGATTACGAAAGGGCCGATGAAGCGCGGGCTAAGCTTTCCGCCTCCACCAAAACGTATCGTACCACGAGTCGGAGATATCCTCAAGAAAACCTGGTCTCCGACCTAATCACAAGCAAGGTCTCAATTAAAATAATAAACAAACATGATCAAAAATCACAAACAAGGAAACCTAAATCTAATCCTACTCTAATCTGTACCTCAAACTCCAAGGGCCTCCGGTGGCTATCGGTCCAGTGCCAATGTCTTTCCTGCGCCACGCGAAGTCTGTCCCTGATGAGCTTCACCTTCTCGGCCGCATCAACAACCATCTCTGGCCCCAATAAAGCTCGCTCACCAACATCATCCCAGGATAAGGGTGTACGGCACCTACGCCCGTACAGAGCCTCAAAAGGTGACATCTCAATGCTGGCCTGGAAACTATTGTTGTAGGCAAACTCCACCAAATGAAGATGATCCTCCCAGGAACCTCTAAAGTCCAGGACGCACGTCTGCAGCATATCCTCAAGGGTCTGAATAGTCCGCTTTGACTGTCTGTCCGTCTGGGGGTGGTATGCAGTATTAAACTTGAGCTGAGTGCCCAAGCTAGTCTGCAGACTCCTCCAAAAATGGAAAGTAAAACGGCTATCCCTATCTGAGACGATGCTGACCGGAACCCCGTGAATCCTGACTATCTGCCGCATATACAACTCCGCCAGCCTCTCTGTAGACGTACCCACCTTGAATGGCAAGAAGTGGGCCGATTTGGTCAACCTGTCAACGATGACCCAAATCGCGTCTTTCTCTCCTGGTGTGCGCGGCAATCCTGATACGAAGTCCATAGTGATATGCTTCCATTTCCACTCGGGAATGGGCAGCGGCTGCAACAATCCACCGGGCCTCTGTCTCTCTGCCTTAACCTGCTGACAGACCAAACACCTAGCCACGAAGCGAGCCACCTCCCGCTTCATCCCTGACCACCAAACATGCTCCTTCAGATCTCGGTACATCTTGTTGGCACCCGGGTGTATAGAGTACTGAGATCTGTGGGCCTCCTGCATAACCTGCTCCCTGAGATCTCCACTGGGCATACATAACCTGGAACCGTGCCTCAAGGCACCATCCTCTGCAAGAGAAAACTCGCCCTCCAGCAATCCTGCTCGAACCTGCTCTCGGAGACACCGCAGAGCAACGTCCTCAAACTGTGCCGACTTGATCCTCTCCACCAAGTCTGACTGAATCTGCATCCCCCATAGCTGTATCTGCACTCCGGGCACGATCACCTCAATCCTAAGGCTCTCCAAGTCGGCAAGCAAATGCCGATCCATGGTCAAACACATGGCTGTCGGATACCTACTCAAGGCATCGACAACCACGTTGGCCTTCCCTGGATGATACTGCAGTACAATGTCGAAGTCCTTCATCAACTCCAACCCTCTGCGCTGCCTCATGTTCAACTCCTTCTGAGTGAACACATACTTTAAGCTCTTGTGATCTGTAAAGATCTCCACCCTCTCACCATACAGATAATGCTTCCATAGCTTCAGAGCAAATATCACTGCTGCCAGCTCCAGGTCGTGGGTAGGGTAGTTCTTCTCATGGGGACGTAATTGCCTGAAAGCATAGGCAATCATCTTCCTATGCTGCTGCAAGACGCAACCCAGCCCCTTTCCTGAAGCATCACTATGAATAGTGAAACCACCTGATCCTGAAGGCAATGTCAGAATCGGAGCTGTCGTAAGCCGCTTCTTCAACTCATCAAAAGCTGCCTGACACTCCTCTGACCAAACGAACTCAGCATCCTTCCGGGTCAACCGAGTCAACGGCTCTGCAACCCGGGAGAAATCCTGCACAAATCTCCGATAATACCCTGCCAGCCCCAGGAAACTCCTGATCTCTGCAACTGAAGTCGGCACTGTCCACGCCTCAACTGCTATAATCTTCTTGGGGTCAACTGAGATACCATCTCCAGTCACCACATGCCCCAAGAAGTCCACCCGATCCAAGAAGAACTCACACTTGGAGAGCTTCTCGTAAAGCTGCTCCTTCCTGAGAGTCTCCAGCACGATCCTCAAATGCTCCTCGTGCTCCTCCTCAGTCTTGGAATATACCAAGATATCGTCAATAAACACCACCACAAACTGATCCAGATACTGGTGGAACACCTTGTTCATAAGGTTCATAAATATTGCTGGTGCATTGGTTAGCCCAAACGGCATAACCAAAAACTCGAACTGCCCGTACCGCGTCCTGAAAGTGGTCTTGGGAATATCCTCCCTCTTCACCTTCACCTGGTGATATCCCGACCTCAGATCAATCTTGGAAAATACCCGAGCTTCGCTCAACTGGTCAAATAGATCATCGATCCGCGGCAGTGGGTATTTGTTCTTGATCGTGAGGTTGTTGAGTGCCCTATAGTCAATACACATGCGCACTGACCCATCCTTCTTCGGCACGAACAACACTGGTGCACCCCAAGGCAACGAACTCGAGCGGATGAAGCCCTTGTCCTGTAGCTCATCCACCTGCATCTTCAGCTCCACCAGCTCGCTGTTGTTCACCCGATAGACATACTGAGAGATGGGCTCCACTCCTGGAACCAAGTCTATCGAGAACTCTATGTCCCTGTCTGGTAGCAGTCCCGACAACTCCTCTGGGAAAACATCCATAAACTCTGCTATCAAGGGGTGTGGAATCGTCTGCTCCTCGACCGAGACTCCACAAAAGACTCCGCTGCTCTGCTTTGCCTGACGTCTGGAGTACTCGAACTCTGGCTCCCCCGGTGCTCTGAAGAGAACTCTACCCCCTCTGCAATCAATGCTGGCGTGGTGCCTGCTCAACCAATCCATGCCTAGTACTATATCGTAGTTCGGCAATGGCATTACGAGCAGGCTCACCTCCAACTCACGGCCTCCCAAAACTACTCTCCGGCCCTTACAAACATCACTCACGAGGATAATGCCACCCCCGGTCGTGATCTTGTAAGTCCTAGGCAACGATTCAGCTATGATACCGTGTCTAATTGCAAAAGATACTGATATGAAGCTGTGCGAAGCACCGGAATCAAATAATGCAAAGGCTGGACTGGAGTCGAGTAGAATCGAACCTGCAATCAGCTCTCCTATCACCTCTGCATCTCCAGCTGCCATGGCGAAAGCTCGCCCCTGCTGGCCTCCCCTGGCCTGCTGCTGGTGCTGGACGAACCTCTGCTGCTGCATCGGCAGGGCTGGTCCCCTTTGCTGGCCTGCTGGAGCTCTGACTCCACCTCCCGGAGCTGCTCGTACTATGCGGCACTCCCTCATCTGGTGGTCTGATAAACCACACACTAGGTACTGGCCCAGCCTCTTCCGGCACTCATTGAAGACGTGCCCAGGCTTCTTGCAGTAGGCACAACTACCATCCTGTCTCTGACCCTGCTGGTGCTGCCTCGGCTGCTGCTGCGGGTGAACTGGCCTCTGCTGGATCAGCTGCGGCTGAAACTGCCTCAGCTGCTGGTACTGAAAATGGGGCCTCTTGGCCTGGCCCCCGCTGCTGCTGCTGGCCCCTACTGGGTCTCTCCCCCTCTTGAGCCTAAGCTCAAGATCATCCTCTGCCAACAAGGCTCCCGTCAAGATCTCCTCGAACGTAGCATCCCGGTTGCCCTTGGTCAAGGACTTGACCTCCTTGACTAGACCCTTCCGAAACCTCTGGGCCTTCGCCATCTCGCTCAAGCCCTCCACAAACCTGCCGAGGCGGCCAAACTCCCCGGCGTACTCCTCCACTGAGAGACTCCCCTGGACTAGGCTCTCGAACATCTGAGCTGCGTCCCCGTCTCCTGGAGGCGGTGGCTGCTGAAAGGGATCCTCTGGAATGACCGGGTCCTGTCTCCGAGTCGGTGGATGCATACCCCCTGCTGCGGCTGCCGATGTCTCAATACGAGTTGAGGTGGCAGGAGCTGCAGTCCCCTGGCCTCGCCGTACTGGCTGAGAGGTAGCAGTCCCCTCTATAGCATCCTCATGAATGGCACGCTGCGATCGAGTCTCTACCATCCTGAAAATAGACAAACAAGAGTATCAATTTCTGAGAAAGAAGCGAAATAACAAAGGCGGACAATTATAATTCAAAGGATCAGCTGACAAAAAGGATTTAGATGGCAATAAAAGAATTTTTTGTTTTTTCCTAAAGTGATTGAGTACCTTAAAATTAATGTTCTATAACTTACTGCAGGCTGTAGTGATACTCTAGTTCAAATAGCACTACACTTCTAGTCTAGATCTGCATGGGCCACCACTAAAAACGTGTCACGACCCGCACCCTAGAGTAAGGGCACGAGACGTGGGTACGTCCAGCCTACGCCGCAGTGTCGGCGGTAGAACGCTGTCCTAGGTCAACAATCGTCTAGCAATATATCTCTAAACAGTTTATACTCTCCGAATGGGGGTGACATAGCAGTAAAACTCAATCACATCTAAGGAAGAGATAGCACGATATGAAATAGAACTCAAGGAAATAAATAGATAAAAAGTAGTCTAAGATAATCCCAGCAATATCCAGAAGTACATGGTCTCAGATACAGAATGAAAGAATATATACAACTCTGAACTCCAAATATAGTCTAGCTAAAACATGTCTCAAGACTGTATAAAGTAAAATAAGCCTAACTAATCTAATCTAGGCAATCGGGGTGATATCCTCAGCTAGAGCTGGGTCCTCCTGAGAGTCCAGCTCGCAGGTGTCATCTAAGGCTGCCCCATAGTAGGTATCCAGGCAAGCCTCCTCCTCGACTTCTGTAATATTTTTAACAGGTCCAGTCAGGACATGAGCGAGTACAGTACATCTCAACAGTTCATAGTAGCTTAGAAGATATAATCATGCAGTAAAGTAAGATACAAGTACTGAAAGAAGTGCAGTATGTAAACAGAGAGAGAAAAAGCTGCAATAGAAATATCTACTATAAATAAAGAACTAACATGTGGCTAGTGAGTCAGAGTACAATATAGACATGTAAATGGCATAGGAGATTCTGATAAGACACTATGGAAGAGATTCTAATAAGATACTACTTGGGTATTATTTACATGTCTACTTCTACTCCCCCGTACCCCCAATCAATATACAAGGATCCAACCAGGTTATGTTATGATACTATGTTAGGCCCCCGAAGGGTGATAAGCCCCCGAAGGGTGGTAAGCCTCCGAAAGGTGATAAGCCCCCAAAAGGTGATACATAGTAGACCCATAAATGGGATAAGGATTCCAGGAAGACTCTATGATCATAAGAGTATATGTCACAAGTGATCGAAGAATCAACGAAGCATAGTGATACGCTATGTAAGTGAAACGCACAGAACATAGAGTACCCGATGCTCCCTAAGGATAACATCTCAAGAAGGGATCCATATAGTACCAATCCGTGTGACCAACGTGACAGTACAAGTAAATTAATCTACTGCAGGAAATAGTTCTAAGCTAGATATGAAATGATCAGAGAATGTACTCGCTTGGTATCTGAGTGTCCAATATGAAAGTACTGTCCGAGGAGTGGTGTCTGGCTCCTAATCAGAACAGCACAAGTCACAACAAGTCCAAAATAGTAAAATAAAGTCCTACTATGCATTCTACATGATTCTAGGTCAATCTAGGCCAAAGTCAACTCTTGGTCAACCCTGGTCAACCCTAGAAGTCAAACTAGGTCAACTATGGTCAAACTAGGTCTAACAGGTCCAAACTAGGTCAAGCAAGTCTACACTAGTCCAATAACAAGTACACAACTATATCAAGCCAAAATCAAACCATCACACTAATTTCCTTGGGCCACATTAGCTACTTTCTACATTACACATTATCCAAACATCCATTACACCTATGCATATATATACCTTACACATAATACATAGGTATTCATACTAGATACCCAAAAGATACACAACCCTAATATATATAGATATATATATATATATATATATATACACATATAGCTTAACCTACATATATATATATATATATATATATATATATATATATATATATATATATATATATATATATATATATATATATATATATATATATATATAGGCAAACATTACATATATTATATATGTATACCTATTATATACATAAACTTAACTATATGAAGACTAGGGAATTTATATATATAGAGAAAGGACAGTGTGTGTGAGTGTTAGAGTGATAGGGTGAGAAGGAAAAATCTGAAATCAATGTGTGTGTGTATGTGCAACATGTAACAGGAACTTAGAATAGGCATGTGTGTTAGGGAAAACAAAGTGTGTGACCATGTGCAGTGCTTAGGTGAGGGGGAGTGTTCAGTGTGCAGGAATAAAAACAGTGAAGAGAGAGAGAGAGAGAGAGAGAGACAAGGCTGTGTGTGTGTGTGGAGAATACAAGAGAGTGTGTAGGAAACCTGTGTACAGGAATACCAGTGAAGTGATACACTGATATACATTGTGTGCATAAAATCCTGAAATCAGTGAGTAGGAATCTGGGAATAAAAGACTTAGTCTACATTTGAACCAAAATCAGTGGCTACATTTGTGTGAACCTTAGTTAACAATGAACTCAGCTATATGCTAAACAAAAAGAAAGAAATCCATGAAACAGTGAAGCCCCAACCCATGTCCAGGTTTTAGGAAATCAGCAATGCCAATGTCAGGTGACTTAGGTTCAGCCATGAACCAACCCAAATTCAGTCTCAGGTTTTACAGTGAGAGCATTGCTATTTCAGAAATGCAGGAAAATATAGGATACATAAATTCTCAGGATCAAGAAAGGGAACTCAGATTCATCTTAATACAAAAACAGTATACACAAAATCTCAGGTTTAATATCAACCCATTCTCAGGTTCAACAATTGAAAGGAAGGAATTCAAATCTAGCAATGGATCATTCCCAGGTTATTAGAACTAAGGATCAATTCATGTAATGAAGGGGAGACCAATTTCCAGGTTTTAACAGAGATTCTCAGGTTATTACTCTAACAAGACTTAAACAATCAAGCCCAAATCTCATTCTCAGATTAGCACAAGTAATGTAAGGAAACCAATTACCAGATTAACAGTGAATCTTAGTTAATGAGTGGTGAAGTCTCATGTAGCAGTGAATGCTATAACAGTTAGTAACAGTTGAAACCAACTCGAATACTAAAATCCATTTCTACACATCCCAAGCCAATCTCGAATGCCATATACTCAGCTAACATGATTTGTAACATATAGGGACCATAATCAGTGAACAACTTCAACAAAATAGGGAATTAAATGAGTTTGAAAAACTGGAAGTACACGTATCAGAGCATGTATCAGGAAATTACTGTTCGAACCCATTTCGAGCCAAAACACAACATTAAACCTAAACTGATATGCAAACCTAATATAACAGAGATTAACCATCATGTTTAGGATCTAACTAATACTTAAAACATAATTTTAAAACATTAAAATCAATTAAACACATGAATATAATCTCAGAACATTCTCACACACAGTACACGACACTTGTACAGGCAAATACGTGTCCGACACGACACCATAGGTCATGCCACTCGAGGAGCGTCGTGTCAGACACTGCCCCAACGTGTCCAGTGAAAATTACGTGTTCTAGTGCCGTGTCCAGTGAGCAATCGGGTTCGTACAACAGGGGAATGAACCGAACTCAAGCCAGTGTGCACAGCAGTGTCTAACCCGATTTGCACCCGACACAGACACAAAACCACCATGGTCCCTTCACAAAAATCGAAGAGCAAACCTAGATCTACATTCCTCTTCAAATAGAATTTTAAAACAACAATATTAATCTCTTAGGGGCATTTCGTCGAACACCCTATATACACGACTGATACGTGTCCGAATGGACACGAAACTCAAGACACCCGACACAAAACCTATACTGATACTTAGGGGACTCCTAGGGCTCCCTAATGATGAAGTCAAATTGAAATTTCATGGAGATTTGAGAGAGTTACCTAAGCTTGAACTTCTCAAGAAAACTCCTCTTTCAATGGCTCTCCTCTTGATGTCCCAATCCACAAAATAACCTCAAACTAAAATGAAACATTTATGACAACAAGAATAGGTAGATTAGGATCTAATGGAATGAATTAGAAAGAAAAAGGAAGAGGAAAGGAGTTCTAGGAATTAAAATATAATAGAAACTAACCTTTCTAAAACTTAGAGCTTTTCCTAAGAAAGAGGCAACCCTAGATTTTAGGAGTGTATTTATAGTGGGGGAATCCCTAGGTTAGACTAAGGTGGCCGGCCATCACTTCCTAAGGATTAGGGTTTGCTACTTTGGGCTTTGGGCCAAGTTACATAGGCTATGGTTTGATTTGATTAATAAGGACTCTAAATCATAAGCCATGACTTATGACTTTCTAATTTCTATTACTAATTAGGTTCTAATGACCAAACCAAAGATTAGGCTAGGTTAGACTAGAGTCATATATCCTAACCAAGTCCATACTAACTAGGGTTAGCTCCTAGGTTGGTCTACATGGGTCCAAACTAGCCAAAATCAATCTAGTCCAAACAATTCCAAAATAATTCCTAAAAATTCCCAAAAATTCTAATAAATTATAATAAATTTAAATTATCCCAAAAATAACAAAAATACCCTCATACTAGAAATGTGTTAGTGACAGAAAGAGAGCGGAGGGGCGGTCGATCTGGGCTAGGGCGGTCGCCTGATGCACGACGGAGGGCGGTCGGGGGAGATTGGTAGGCGGCGGAAGCTGAGGAAGCGGGGCGGAGGCTGATCGGGGAAGTGAGGCGGCGCGCCGAAGGGAATCGGCCAGCGGCATGCTGGGCTAGGCGGAGGTCTCGCCGGGGCTCGGTGGTCGGAGGCGCGCGGCAAGGGCGACGCACGCGCGGCTCAGAGAGGGGTCTCGGCGGAGCATCACCGCTCCAGCGGCGGAGACGGTTCGCCGACACGGGGTACAGTGACTGGTTTAAGCGCGACGGAGAGAGCGGAAGCTCGGTGGCTGCGTCCCTAGGGTCACGGAGGACAGAGTGACATGGGGCGGCTCATCGGCGGCGAGGCTACGGGCGGCGGCCAGCGGTCAGGTGAGGGGTGTGCGTTGGATTTTTTTTTTGGGTTTTCTTTTCCTTTCTTGGTGGCGGTGGTGGTTACGATGGGTTCGGGTGCCGATGATGGCCTTGGAGATGGCGGAGTTGCTGGCCGGGATTTGAGTCCCGGGGTGGTTGTCTATGGCTGCGGCAACGTTGGTCTGGTGTCACCGCGGCGGTCGGGTAGGGGAGATCGTGGTGGCAGAACAGAGGGTCTTCACCGGCGCGAGGAGACGCACGCGACGGAGGGAAGGGCACGACGAGGAGGTCGTGGGTCAGAGATCCAAGAGGAACGGGCTGTCGCGCCGATGGCAAGGAAGAAGGCGGAGGCGGGGCGACGGCTCGAGTCGGGCGGTGGTGGATAGGTACGTGGCGGTAGCGGTAACTGTGTTTGGTGTTAAGGGACGACCGGGGTGGTGGTGGTACTAAAGGTGGTAGTGATGTCGATGATGGTGGATGCAACGGACGTGGGTGGCGGAGGTGAAGTCGGAGGTGGGGCGGCGGAGATGCCGATGCGTTTAGGAGTCTATGTTTGCTGGTGGCTGTGGATGTCGGGTCGGGGTGGTGATAGTGTGTTTGGGGTCGGAGATGGGCCGCCGAGGGGGAAGGGAACTTTGGCTAGGTGGTTTAGTGTAGGTGGTACGGGTGGTTGGACGGGATACGATGGAGGACGGAGCAGTAACTAGGTTTAGGATTTTTTTTATTTTGGTTGTATGTGTCGGGGAGTGTCCGACACAAGGGATACAATGTATATGTATATATATTGGAATAAGAACGGGAAGGGGACACGGACACGATGCACGGCACGTTTTGTAGATGGTAAAAATGTTTGTGGATGTGAATTGTGGAGAAATTAATAAAAGTTGGAGGAGTACCTGCCTATTTATAGGATGTGGGAATTCCCAATTGGATAAGAATTATGATTCATTTAAACCCAATTTAGATAATTCCTAATTTAATTTAAAATCAATCAATCCAATCCAAATATAAATCAAATTTAAATCTAATTAAATTTTTAGTTTAAAAATCAAATGGGATAAATCAAATTATAAATATTTATCTATTTAAATAATTCCATAAATTCAAATCAAGATTTAAATGCCACAATAATTTCAAAATATATTTTCTAAAATACTAATAATATTAATTTCAAAAATTACATTAAAAATAAACTAAAAAATAATTATAAATATATATGTATGCACAAATAATGTTTTCATAATTATGTTTTTCCTAGTATACCTTAAAATATTATTTATGATTAATAACTGCTAAAAACAAAAGGCTTTTTACAGCAAGAATAATAATTATATATAATATTTTGAAAGGGTATAATAAAATAGCAAAAAAAATATTTTTTTAAAATATGTACGCTCATACATATTCGCACTCGACGAGCAAAAAAATAAAATTTCGTGCGCGTCGTACAATATGACTACGCGACGTACAATACAAAAATTTAAATCAGTACCAAATTTAATATATAAAAAAATAGTAGAAAATTTAGGGATTTTACATCCTACCAAACTTAAAAGAATTTCCTCCTCGAAATTAAGAATTCGTAGGGGGGTAAGAAGACACAAGGGATATCGATGTGCAACAATCAATAACAAAATCATGCCGTAAGAAATCGCGATCTAGATCATAGAAAAATAATACGGTATGGTCATGGTGATAGGACAGTTAGAGGAAGTTCTAGTATAATGCCTTCGTCCTTCTAAAATAGGTGAAGGCGAAAGCAATAAGGAGTTCAAAAGACGATATTTATCGAGTACGAATACGTGGTTCAAGGACGACCGAAAAATTCCAAAAGGAGTTGTCAAGGCAGTCGTAGATGGAACTCTAAAGGACAAGTTTAGCTATGTTCCATCCACGTAGAATAATAGACAAAAGCGAACCAAAGTGCACTTGGTTGATCAGACCATCATACACCGGTCCTGATTAGACCATATGTTAGTGGACATGCCCAAATAACATATGTCTTGAAACAAGCTTGATAAAAGAATAAGCTTACAAAAACTAGGCTACATTAGCATCATTAGTCAAAGTGGTAAATACATAGGCACGAGATTAAGATTTAAAGAAGGCAGAATCATTCTAGGTCATACAGTCGTCCTATAGTCTTCTTGTCCAAGTCCTTGGTTGACTAGATGGGTTAGGGTCCTTTAAATTCTAGAATCTAAGTAGACTTGCTAAGATAGGTCACAAGGACATAGGGGTTGCTAGGTCTTAAGGCATTCTACCCAACTTA
This sequence comes from Iris pallida, assembly GCA_029216955.1. Lineage (NCBI taxonomy): Eukaryota > Viridiplantae > Streptophyta > Magnoliopsida > Asparagales > Iridaceae > Iris > Iris pallida. The sequence continues at coordinate 43,606,674 of JANAVB010005597.1, forward strand.
AAAGAATTAAACTAATGGTGTTTGGGACATTTAGCTAGTAGGGTCAATCTCTTGCAAGCACGAAGGGAAGATAAGAATAATGATAGAAGGAATCAAGCAAGATGCAATCGATGAGTCAAACGATTATGGAATCAAGGGAAAGAGGTCAAGTATGTGGATAAGATCCTAGACTTCTAATCCTATTCGCAGGCTTGCTTGGTACGGTAACGTAACCAAACAATTTATCTAGACCTGCATGGGCCACCACAAAAATATGTAACGCCCCAGTCCCAAAATACGTAGGACTAGGTACGTATCCATGCCAGCTGTATACATATGAAGTACACTCCAATATATGAAAATCTCGTATAAATACATAAGCTATAAAATGCAGTAGAACCATAACTAACTAATCTCATCCATAAAATATAAGAATAAAAGATATCATAAATTCGACTATGAATTGTCATTGGTACATGTAGTTGGACGGAGACAAATCCACTACCAACTATGAAAAGAAATACATGATAAGCAAAAGAAAGATTTTGGCGAGCGAAGCGAAGACGATCCAAGTGCAATCATCCTCGAAGAAATAGCGCAGATCACGGCTAGAGCTAGAACACCTGCAAAAGACAATAGCACACACACCTGGAGAGATAACCAGGTCCTTAGAGGGACGTAACAAGACACATAATATCATGCCATATAAACTGAATAAATATTACGCAAATAAATAAGTCAATCGAATTATAACATGGTCCAATACGCACCTACTGAACGAGCGTACCATGCCTCCAACCAAACAAGGACAGAAGATGGTAAACTAATTCACGGTGACGTATCTTTCCATGCTATGAATCCAATATGGTATCCGGACCCCAACAAGGTTCAATACCTTCTCATCGAAGTAGTAAGTCATACCTACAACCAAACAAGGACAAGATGTGACGAACTAATTCGCGACAAGTTATTGTTCCAAGCCACGGTCAGATACAAGTACCCGAACAAAAAGTACTCGTACCTAACGGATAAATGTGCCTAACCGTTCTAAGTAAAATTTAGTTAAGAACAATCCTTCCTACGCATGGGCCCTGGCTAAATAGGATCGGCGTAGTCCCCACTTGGGCACCAGAGGCCCCATCAGTAAGAGCATGACGTTCCGCAGAACTGCCAGTGGCCGTCAGTAATCATGGGTAATCTGACCCGCGTCTCCGGCGGAGCTCACGGATTACAAAAGGGAAAGTGCATCGAAGCCCATACGCTAAGAAATTATCCTCCCCACCCAATGCCTACTCTGTTGTATCCACAACAGTAAACCTCTATAACCGCTAAGTCAAACTAAGCATGCAACCTCTATTAGCGGTTATTCCTATCGCACGGCTTGTACGTACTGGTGGCCAGCCAATCATGCACTTCCGTGTCCTACATGCGACACACAAATTCGTGTTATAATGTGTCAAGGCCAATGAATGCAATACACAAGGTGGTCCCTTAAATCTAGGTTTAATATGAGAAAAATAATACATAGCAGGAAATATAAATGAACAGTAAGTTCTAACAGGTTATGCCATGTATCACAGTTTATTTTGCATAAAGAAAATAAATAATGCATGAAATATGAGCTAAAATAAATAAACAGCAAATGGCAAGGTGTCTTGCCTGGTAGTACATCTGGTGTGCTGCGATAATCACGGTGGCACGAACTGCGACTTCGGTGCGACAACTACATAAGGGGACCTCTGATGGCGGTACGGATGGTTCCATTGGGTCCAGGACGGTCAATTTGGTTAGGATCGATAGGTAGAAGGGAAGAATTTGGCAAGGGGTAGGAATGATTCGTTTTAGTCATGGGCAAGAATAAATAATCGAAGAAGTTTTGTATATATAAATAAATATTTTGGAAAATATTTATTGTTTGAAATATATATTTTTATTAGTAAAATACTTTTAGATAAATACTTGAAAGTCATAAAAACCATCTTTATATCCAAACTATAATTTGTTTGTAGAAAATATTACATCTATATTTAATACCATAAAAATAAGCTTCGAAATCTTGTTTGAAGTACCTATAGGGTCAAGCCCTAATACTATATTTTGATAAAATACAACATAGAGAAATATTATATAATTATTTTATTGAACAACAACTACAGGAAAATTTACAATATAATTGCTAATATTATCAATTAATCAAAATAATTATTATAATAGTATATATACATAATATACCAATATACAAATTTCAAAATTTACTATTGTTTCCCAAATTATTCATCATATTAATTAATAATACTAAAAATAACAAAACATTAATGATTTATAAATCACTACTGTATCCTCTCCTCGAAAGACTAATAAAAGAGTAAAAAAAAAGATGAAAAAATACAATATACCACAATTGTCCTGAACCAAAAGGGGAGGAGAGAGAATGATGAAAGAGGGAAAGGGAGGAGAGAGCGGAGAGGTCGGGGCTCGGAGTGGAGTGCCGGCGGTGGCGCCGCTCCGGCGGAGAGAAAAGGGGAGGCGGAGAGAAGGAGATTGGGAGAGAGAGGTGAGCTGGGAGAGCGGGAAAGAGAGCGGAGGGGCGGTCGATCTGGGCTATGGCGGTCGCCTGATACACGGCGGAGGGCGGTCGGGGGAGATTGGTAGGCGGCGGAAGCTGAGGAAGCGGGGCAGAGGCTGATCGGGGAAGTGAGGTGGCACGCCGAAGGGAATCGGCCGGCGGCATGCTGGGCTAGGCGGAGGTCTCGCCGGGGATCGGTGGTCGGAGGTGCGCGGCAAGAGCGACGCACGCGCGGCTCAGAGAGGGGTCTTGGCGGAGCATCACCGCTCCAGCGGCGGAGGCGGTTCGCCGGCACGGGGCACGGTGACTGGTTTAAGCGCGACGGAGAGAGCTGAAGCTCGGTGGCTGCACGTCCCTAGGGTCACGGAGGACAGAGTGGCATGGGGCGGCTCATCGGCGGCGAGGCTACGGGCGGCGGCCGGCGGTCAGGTGAGGGGTGTGCGTTTGATTTTTTTTTTGGGTTTTCTTTTCCTTTCTTGGTGGCGGTGGTGGTTACGATGGGTTCGGGTGCCGATGATGGCCTTGGCGATGGCGGAGTTGCTGGCCGAGATTTGAGTCCCGGGGTGGTTGTCTATGGCTGCAAAAGGGCTGGTCTGGTGTCGCCGTGGCAGTCGGGAAGGGGCGATCGTGGTGGCGGAACAGAGGGTCTTCACCGGCGCGAGGAGACGCACGCGGCGGAGGGAAGGGCACAGCGAGGAGGTCGCGGGTCAGAGATCCAAGAGGAACAGGCTATCACGCCGATGGCAAGGAAGAAGGCGGAGGCGGGGCGACGGCTCGAGTCGGGCGGTGGTGGATAGGTACGTGGCGGTAACTGTGTTTGGTGTTAAGGGACGGCCGGGGTGGTGGTGGTACTAATGGTGGTGGTGATGTCGATGATGGTGGATGCAACGGACGTGGGTGGCGGAGGTGAAGTCGGAGGTAGGGCGGCGGAGATGCCGAGGCGTTTAGGAGTCTATGTTTGCTGGTGGCTGTGGATGTCGGGTCGGGGTGGTGATGGTGTGTTTAGGGTCGGAGATGGGCCGCCGATGGGGAAGGGAACTGGGGCTAGGTGGTTTAGTGTAGGTGGTACGGGTGGCTGGACGGGATACGGTGGAGGACGGAGCAGTAACTAGGTTTAGAATTTTTTTTATTTTGGTTGTATGTGTCGGAGAGTGTCCGACACAAGGGATACAATGTATATGTATATATATTGGAATAAGAACAGGGAGGGGACACGGACACGATGCACGGCACGTTTTGTAGATGGTAAAAATATTTGTGGATGTGAATTGTGGAGAAATTAATAAAAGTTGGAGGAGTACCTGCCTATTTATAGGATGTGGAAATTTTCAATTGGATAAGAATTAGGATTCATTTAAACCCAATTTAGATAATTCCTAATTTAATTTAAAATCAATCAATCCAATCCAAATATAAATCAAATTTAAATCTAATTAAATTTTTAGTTTAAAAATCAAATAGGATAAATCAAATTATAAATATTTATCTATTTAAATAATTCTATAAATTCAAATCAAGATTTAAATGCCACAATAATTTCAAAATATATTTTCTAAAATACTAATAATATTAATTTTGAAAATTATATTAAAAATAAACTAATAAATAATTATAAATATATATGTATGCACAAATAATGTTTTCATAATTATGTTTTTTCTAGTATACCTTAAAATATTATTTATATGATTAATAACTGCTAAAAACAAAAGGCTTTTTACAGCAAGAATAATAATTATATATAATATTTCGAAAGGGTATAATAAAATAGCAAAAAAATATTTTTCTAAAATATGTACGCTCACACATATTCGCACTCGACGAGCAAGAAAATAAAATTTCGTGCGCGTCGTACAATATGACTACGCGACGTACAATACAAAAATTTAAATCAGTACAAAATTTAATATATAAAAATAGTAGAAAATTTAGGGATTTTACAATCATATATTTAATGGAAATCCAATCATAATTGGCTTGCCATAATTGGAAGCCCAATTATATGGAAAGCTACTATATGAAGGATCCAATTATAAATATATGATCAAAGTAAATATGGAAATCCAATCATATATTTCCTTACCATATATGTTCCAAAATAGGATTCATGCACTCCCCGAGCATCTTCGACACAAGGATGGCGCTCGTTGCTCTCCGGGGTATTCTCCACATAGGTTGGGAACCCCACCCACTCCAACAAATCTCTCCCTTCACAACTAGGTGGAGGAACTCGTCATCCCGACGATCCACCTGTAGTACTCAAACTTTCTCCTTGGTAGAACTTTCGTGAGCATATCCGCTCCATTGTCATCAGTATGGACCTTCTCAAGCATCGCGTCCTTCTTCTCAACCACATCTCGTATCCAATGATACCGAGTCTCAATGTGCTTGGACCGACTATAAAATGTCTGGTTCTTCACAAGGTGAATGGCACTCTGGCTATCGCAAAGCAAAGTATACTGCTCTTGCTTCAGCCCCATTTCCTGCAACAGCTTTTTCAACCACAACAACTCCTTGCAAGCCTCCGTCGCCGTAATGTACTCTGTCTCTGTCGTCGACAAGGCAACACACTTCTGTAACCGCGACTGCCACGATACCGCTTCTCCAGCAAACATCATCACATAGCCCGAAGTCGATCGCCTCGTGTCTACATCTCCAGCCATATCAGCGTCGATATACCCAACCAGCTTCGGCTCGTCACCACCAAAAGAAAGTCTCCAATTAGTAGTGCCCGAAAGGTGTCGTAGAATCCACTTGACCGCACTCCAATGTACTCTTCCAGGATTTGAAAGGTATCTGCTAACTGTGCTAACTGCATGAGCAATATCTGGCCTCGTACACACCATAGCATACATAAGACTTCCCACAGCTGAGGCATATGGAATCCGCTTTATATCTTCTTTTTCGTCCTCGGTAGATGGACACTGCTTCTCAGTGAACTTAAAGTGAGCCGCAATGGGGCAACTCACTTTCTTCGACCCTCCATCCCGAAATGCTGAAGTACCCGGTGAATGTACTTCTTTTGGGATAAGTGTAGCAGCTTGGACTTTCTCTCCCGGCTGATCTCCATTCCAAGAATAGTCTTTGTTGCACCCAAATCCTTCATGTACTTCTTTTGGGACAAGTGTAGCAGCTTGGACTTTCTCTCTCGGCTGATCTCCATCCCAAGAATAGTCTTTTTTGCACCCAAATCCTTCATAGAGAAGGCCACGTCCAGTTAGTGCTTCAACTCCGCTATCCTAGTGGCATTCTGACCCACTCACAAAAACACAGTGATCCGACGTCGTCCGTGCATAGCCATGCTCCCCCATAAACGACTCAAACTTTCTGTACCACAGCCTCGGAGCCTGCTTCAGACCATACAAGCTCTTCCTCAACCGGCAGACCAAATGTGACTTGCCCTTCTCACAGAATCCCTCTGGCTGCTCCATGTATAACTCCTCCTCAAGATCACCATGGAGGAATGTCGTCTTCACGTCCATCTGCTTGACCTCCAAGTCAAAACTGGCTGCCAATGCTAGCACCACCTGAATAGACGAATGCTTGACAATAGACAAAAAGATCTCATCATAATCTATGCCTTTTCGCTGACCGTAGCCTTTAACTACCAGCCTCGCTTTGTATCGAGGGCGAGTAGCATCATCCGTCTGCTTCACTCTAAACACTCATCGATTCTTCAAAGCCTTCTTGTCCTTTGGCAATCGTACCAGCTCATAAGTAAAATTGGCGTATAAAGAACTCATCTTCTCCTGTATAGCCTCCATCCACTTCTGTCTGTGTACATCTTCCATAGCCTCTGCAAAAGTTTTAGGCTCTTCTCCGTCAGTCAATAGCACATACTCACCCGGTGAGTATCTCGTAGATGGTCGACGCTCTCTGTCGCTCCTTCTCAGTGGAGCTACTGGTGCTGGCTGTATACCAACAGCCTCCTCCTCTTCAGGAACCGCCTCCCCGGCATGCTCATCCTCCTGAGGGACACCCTGACCACTATCAGCAGGCTGATGATCAAGGTTGGAAGCAACTCCATGTACTGGTTCCCCCATAATTGGATCCTCTGCGATGTCCTCTGGAAACTGCTCGAAGCAAAATGACTCTAACTCAGGCAATTCCTCAGCCTCAGAAGGCGTCTCGAAATCCTGAGTGTTGGTCATGGTCTGATCCTCGACGAATACTACGTCCCTGCTTCTGTAGAGCTTTCTTTCCACCGGTTGTAGAGTCTATAGCCAAACTCATCCCGACCGTAGCCGACAAAGACGCATCGCCTCGTCTTCGGCTCAAGTTTGGACCTCTCGTCCTTCGCTACATGCACGAAGGCCTTACAGCCAAATACTCGCAGGTGATTGTATGACGGCTCTTTGCCGTACCATTTTTTGTTAGGCACATCACCCTGTAAAGGAGCACTAGGTGATAATTAATAACATAAGCAGCTGTGAGAAGAGCCTCACCCTAATAACTGCCTGGCAAGTTTGCTTCTGACAGCAAACACCGCACCCTCTCCATCAGTGTCTTGTTCATGCGCTCCGCTATACCATTGAGCTGAGGCGTCTTGGGCGGAGTCTTCTGGTGTCGTATCTCCTGCTCTCTGCAATAAGCATCAAAGGGACCAATGTATTCGCTGCCGTTGTCGGACCGAACACACAATAACTTCTTGTTCGTCTCTTTTTCAACAGAGGCCTGAAACTCTTTGAAAGTAGACAGCACCTGATCCTTGGTCTTTAAGGCATAGACCCAAACCTTCCTGGAACAATCATCAATAAAAGTTACGAAGTAAGAAGCACCACCAATAGATTTTACCTTCATAGGACCGCAGACATCCGAGTGAATCAACTCGAGCAACGTCAGCTTCCTTGAACTTGGGTGACTTTGGAAAGACACCCTATTTTGCTTCCCAGCTAAGAAGTGCGTGCACTTCTCCAACTTTGTAGACTTGAGCCCTGGAATTACCTTTCTGTTCACCATGTAGCTCATCCCCTTCTTGCTGATATGGCCGAGCCACCTGTGCCACAACTCGGTAGACGCATCACTGACGGCGTTCACCTCCTGTGATCCCTGTGCGCTCCCCTCCATATAGTAGAGACCAGACTTCTTGCTTCCTCTGGCAATTACCGTCGAACCTCTGGAAAGCTTCAAATAACTATTCCCGAAGAGACTGAAGAATCCCTCATCATCCAACCTATGTATCTAGACAGTTACGTCCTCATGAGAAGAACTACCCGACTCACGATCTGGAGTTAGCCGCTGTCATCTTTGCCCTGAAGTTGTGGAAACACTATCTGTACGGAGAGCGGGTTGAGATCTTTACTGACCACAAGAGCTTGAAGTACGTGTTCACTCAGAAGGAGCTGAACATGAGGCAGAGACGTTGGCTTGAGCTGATGAAGGACTTTGATATCGCCTTGCAGTACCATCCAGGGAAGGCCAACATAGTCGTAGATGCCTTGAGCAGGTATCCAGTGGCTATGTATCTGACATCAGACCGTCATCTTTTGGCCGACCTGGATAGTTTGGGAATTGAGGTAATCATTCCAGGCATGGAGGTGTAGATGTAGGGTTTACAGATTCAGTCTGAGTTGATGGACAGGGTCAGATCAGCGCAGTTTGATGATGTTGCCCTGAGGTGCATCAGGGAGCAGGTGCAGAGAGGGTTGCTTGATGATTTCTCCATTGCCGAAGATGGGTCGCTGCGGCACGGTACTAGACTGTGCGTTCCGAGTGGAGAGCTTCGGGAGGAGGATCTTCAGGAGGCTCATCGCTCTCAGTACTCTATGCATCCTGGTGCCAACAAGATGTACAGAGACCTGAGAGAGCACGTTTGGTGGTACGACATGAAGCACGAGGTGGCTCAGTTCGTATCTCGCTGCTTGGTTTGTCAGCAGGTGAAGGCCAAGAGGTAGAGGCCTGGTGGATTGCTACAGCCACTACCCATTTCCGAGTGGAAGTGGGAGCACATCACCATGGACTTTGTGTCCGGACTTCCACGGTCTCCAGGTGGAAAAGATGCGATTTGGGTCATAGTTGATAGATTGACCAAATCGGCCCACTTTTTGCCTTTCAAGGTGGGTTTGTCTACGAGAGGTTGGCAGAGCTGTATGTTCGTCAGATCGTGCGATTGCATGGGGTTCCTGTGAGCATAGTTTTAGATCGAGATAGCCGTTTCACTTCCCACTTCTGGAGGAGTTTGCAGGCTAGCTTGGGCACCTCGTTCAAGTTCAGTACTGCTTATCACCCCCAGACAGACGGGCAGTCGGAGAGGACTATCCAGACCTTGGAGGATATGCTTCGTACGTGTGTGCTAGATCTCGGGGGTTCTTGGGAGGACCATCTCCACCTGGTAGAGTTTGCTTACAACAACAGCTACCAGGCCAGTATAGAGATGTCGCCATTCGAGGCTCTATATGGACGGAGATGCCGTACTCCCTTATCTTGGGATGATGTTGGCGAGAGGGTGCTGCTTGGGCCAGAGATGGTGGTGGATACAGCTGAGAAGGTCCGGCTTATCAGAGACAGACTTCGGGTGGCTCAGGATAGGCAGCGGCATTGGGCCGATAGCCACCGGAGATCGTTAGAGTTCGAGGTTAGTTTCAGTTCCTGTTTGTGCTTGTTTATGTTTTGTCTATCCTGTGTGCTGAGTTTGTTTTATGTCTAGGCTGGCGCTTTGGTGTTCCTGAAGATTTCTCTGACACGGGGCACGATTCGCTTTGGCGGAGGCGGGAAGCTTAGTCCGCGCTACATCGGACCTTTCACCATTCTTGAGAGGGTCGGTGCAGTGGCGTACCGGCTAGACTTGCCGTCTACGCTAGAGGGGGTACACAACGTGTTCCACGTGTCGTAGCTGAGACGGTACGTGGCGGACCCCAGCCATGTATTGGATCATTCAGCGATCGAGGTGGGGCCTACTCTTCACTATCCAGAGCAGCCGGTTGAGATTCTGGATCGTAGGGAGAAGGTGCTCCGGAACCAGGTTATACCCTTGGTTCGCGTTGCATGGAGGCATCACTCTCCAGGTGAGTCTACCTGGGAGAGAGAGGACGACATGCGAGAGCGTTTCCCTTATCTCTTCGAGCCCTGAGGTATAATTTCTGTTTCTGCATTGTGGTTCATTGTATGTTTGTTTTAATTTCGAGGACAAATTTTTTTTAAAGTGGATAGATTTGTCACCCCCAGTTTTCACAAACAGGGGTATTTTGGTAATTTTCCACTTTAAAATTATTTTGGAATTATTTTATTATTATTTGTATTATTTCGGGATTATTTGAATCGGGTTCAAATTTCAACTCATTCCGACTTGTTTTGACTTGTTTCGGGGACCCCGGGTAGTTTTGACCTTAACGGGCCCACACACTAGCTAGCCATGGCCCACAATATCACCATCAAAAGTTAGAGGGATTTATCATGACTCCTTGGATTAGGTTAGAGCTAATTAGAACACTAGATTTACATTTTTTAACCCCCAAACCCTAAGCAACCTTGTGTAGGACTAATAGAACAAATTGGAGGGCAAACTTGTAATTACCAAATAGGACAAAAAGGACATGTTGTGGCCGGCCACTAGGTGTAGGGGTGGGGAGGAGAGAGAAACCACTTTCCTTTCATTCTCATCCACTTTTTCTTCTTCTTCTCCAAAGGCTCCTTCCACTTTTGAAGCTCACCATTGATTTCTTCTCCAAACTTGGTAATCTCTTCTCCAAATCTATTTCTCTTCTCATGTAGATTGGTTAGGAACCCAATAGGAATGATTCCCATGGTGGAGTCTCCTTTGTGTCCATTTGGATATTTCTAGGGGTGTCCACATGTAGGATTGTGTCCCAATAGGAAAAACCCTCTTTTGGACACATGGATATTAATGTATATTGATTTTTGTGTTATTCTTCCTATCATTCCAGATTTTTGACATGTTTTAGAATATTTTCCCAAGTATCTAAATGTATCATATTCATTTTTTTCCATTTGATTATATATGTGGTTATATATATATATATATATATATATATATATATATATATATATATATATATATATATATATATATATATATGGCTTATATATATATATTGGTGAGTATTTTGTGGTGTTGTTGTGTGCTTGGGCATGGGGCCAGGTTCGGCCAGCAAGGGGAATGGGTGTGTGTGTATATATATAGTTTCATATCTAGAAATCTCTCTCTATATATATATGTATATATATATATATATATATATATATATAGTGGCATATATATATGGTTTATATAAGGGATATATATATATATATATATATGAGGTTGTGGTGTGGTTTTGTGTTGTGTGTGTGTGATATGTAAGTGTGGGGGAGAACAGCAGGTTCGGCCAGAACAGGCCATAGGTGTGTGTGTGTGGGGTTTTGAGAGGGGAGTTTGAAATAGAGAGGATTAGAGTTTTGTGAGTGTGTAAATGAAGTGAAGGAAGGGAGGAGGAAACCCAAACCAGTCCAACATGGGTACATGTTTGCTGTCCCAAATGACAGCTATGTATTCCCTAAAACCTGTCCTGTTTTGCCTCCCCATGGCTGTCTCTAACAGTCCCCACATTGCCACTAATCAGCCCACAAATCCCCCTAAATTCTGTACAAAAAACAGTCCACCAAATGCCCAAATCAGTCCACACATTTTCCATATTTTTCTGTCCAAAACAATCCCCCATTTACTTCATTTCACCCCACCAAACCACCACAAATCTGTCCATTACTTGACCACAAATCAGCCCACATTAGGACCCTATGGCTGTCCTATTTTGCCAAGGACAGCCCCCACAAAATCAGCCCACTATGACACAAAACAGTCCATGTAAAATCCCCACTTTGCAGTCCAATTTTCACCCTTCATAGCTGTCCTAAACACCTAAATTTCTGTCCATATTTCAGTCCAAAAATCAGCCCTATAATCCCCACTTTTCAGTCCCCACTTGCCCCTCAAATCTGTCCTTTTATTCACCTATGTGTTTGTGTGTATTGTGAGATGTGTGTGTGTGTGTTTTGTGAGGTATTTTGAGTGTAGTCTAGTATCCTATAGCATAGCCTATATCTAAACTAGTAGGAAACCTATTAGGAAACCTATAGAGAAGTCTATGAGAGGAAGAAGTGTCATGTGAGAGTGAGTGGTGTTGATGAGTGTGGTGTAGAAGGGTAAATTCATGAGATAGAATAAGGTAATAGGGTAAATCACTACCCCGTATCCTAACATGGCCTAGATACTTAGGATACCCAAATTTCTTGGTAGGTAAACCTTACATAGGTTGATATCTAGCTACCCTAAGGAGCCTAGGCTAGTGTCATGGGTATTTGCGGGGTTTCCTTGGGTTTGGGCAAGGTATCGAGATTTACCTTAGAAGGGTAAATGCTAGTTTTGCCTAGGAATAGGGTATTTGTGTTAGAAGCCTAAGATGGTGTTAGAACTTGATTTCCGTGGTTGGTAATGATCAAATATGGTACTCATAGACTAGTTTTGACGTCGGTTGACCCTTTTGACCAAAAGTCAACAAAAGTCAACCGAGAGTCAAACTTAGTCTTTAAGCGACCCGATTTGACCGAAACCAACCCAGAGTTGACCAGTTGACTGAAAGTCAACAGTTGGTCAACATTAGACTAGTTTGACCTAGAGTTGACCAGAGTTGACTAGAGTTGACTTTTTGACCAAAAGTCAACTGTAAGTCAACCGTTGATCCCGATTGACCTAGTTTGACTTGGAATGACTCCCAGTGACCTAGTATGACCTAGTATGAACCAGTATGGCCTAGTATGACTCAGTTTGACCTAGATTGACCTAGTATTGACTTAGACTTGCATTCATGGATTATATTAGTTTCCTTTTTCAGTGTTAAGCCCGGTTTGACTCATAGTATCTTATTTTAGGTCTGTGATCACTCTGAGCGTCTGTTCACTCTATCAGCTCAGGACCACAGGCGAGTACATTCACTGATAGTTTTTATTGTCTTGATATCTACTATATCCGATTCAGTGGTAGTGTCTTAATTGATTCTCGACACGATAGTTCACGGACTAGTATTATCGGATTCCGGTCATAAGATGTCATTCCTGGATTTCTTAGGATACTGGTACTTGCTTGGTCTTGATTCTTGTACTTGTATTGATGCCGATTCCTGAAGAGGACTTGCTCCCCTCTTAGGGAATCCTGCGTCATGACGTGCTATGTCCGGATCCGTGATACTATTCGGGGATGGGGGAATTATTAGGTGTTATGTGATCAAGCCTTCCTGTAACTATATTTGCTAGCGTCACCCTCACCTCACGTAGGGTGTTGCAGAAACCCCATTACCAGTTATCCAGGTTGGACGGCATGATTCTCCGTTGAGTACACCGCAGATTGCCGGGCCAAATGGATAACCATCTCTTGCTTCCCTAGCCGATCACATTTCGCTCTAATAATTTAAAATACACTTTTTACTTTATTTGTCATGTCCTATATTCCAGTTTCATCTTTACTTACTGTACTTTCACCATGCTATGATTCATTCTCATTTGCTCTATCTGTATTTTATACTGTACCATGGTTATGGGACTAAGTTCCGTTTGAAAGAAGGGTTACAACCCCGATCCTTGTTTGGTTTAAGGGTTGTAACTCGGCTTTCAAATGGTTCCCAAGTCGCCGATATCTTTGTCTTGTATTTTATTATTACTGTCTCTTATAGTATTTTTTAATTCATATGGAACTGCTGTTGGTATTTTGTACTTGCTCATTTTCCTGACAGGATACCATTGATAAATTTTACAGATGACTCTGAGACTGACTGTCCGACCTACTACGGGGTTGAGTCTGATGAGCTAGACTTAGACCGTGGCTTATTGGTAGAGCCACTGGACTTCGTTCACCTTGAGTAGCTTAGTTAGTTAGGTTTGCCTGGCCTGCGAGCCAGCTAGTACATTTTCAGTTTGCAGTATCTTATACTTATATTATTTGAGACTCTGGATGTTGAGTTAGCTATGACTTGTGGATTTTGGACTCGTTTCCTGTTTTATTCTATCATATCTCTGTTTCATGCTATCTACCTTAGTTTTGATATATGTGATTGAGACTGTATTGCTATGTCACCTCCGTTCGAAGTGTATATACTGTACAGGTACATTTATCTGTTTAGTCGTAGTATTTACAGACCCTATATACAGCGTTCTACCGTCGATTCTGCGGCGTAGGCTGGACGTAACCACGTGCTCGTGCCCCTCTTCAGGGTGCGGGTCATGACAAATACACCCTCTACAAGCTCCTCCCGATCCAACACGGATCACCACAACTTACTTGAAAGAAGAAATTTTTTGATTGCGGACTCCGAAGAACAAGAGATGCCGAAAAATTATTCGAAGCAATCTCTCCTTCACAATAGTCATTAATCCTCTCTCTCTCTCAAAGATTGTAAAGCACTCTTGTTTTGAGATGAGCTTACAACTAGCATGCATCACCCTTTTATAAGCCCTTGGTAATCCATACATGGAAGGCCAATATATATGAAAACTTTTAATATGCATCAATCATATATTTAATGGAAATCCAATCACAATTGGCTTGCCATAATTGGAAGCCCAATTATATGGAAAGCTACTATATGAAGGATCAAATCATAAATATATGATCAAAGTAAATATAGAAATCCAATCATATATTTCCTTACCATATATGTTCCAAAATAGGATCCATGAACTCCACGAGCTTCTCCGACACAAGGATGGCGCTCGTCGCTCTCCGGGATATTCTCCACATAGGTTGGGAACCCCACCCACTCCAACAGTTCGGACACAGAAGTATTGTTGTACTTTTGTCATGTGCACAAATATATTATTAAGAACAATATATTTGTGTATATGGAACATGTTGTAAATATGGATAATTTACCATAATTATTTGGCCTATATAACCTATGTCTTTTGGTTATCCATAACCTATAACATTTGGTTATCCATAGTCTATATTTTTTAGCATTTCTCCTTTAATTGTCATGATAATGTTAAACCTTCATTGTAAGCCTATATAAAGGGCTCTTCTCAAGTTGATTGTGATACAAGTGAATGAAGAAATAATTTCTTCCATTTTTCTATCTCCATATCTTTTTACTTTATAATACGTTATCAGCACCATGCTCTAGGAAATAGAAGAAGGAAAAAATATTTCACATAAGGGAAAAAGAGTTCACTTAAGAAAAGAAAGGTAGAAGTCACTTATATTGAAGAGGTAAGTCTAATCTTGTATACTTAGTTATATGCATATTTTAGTAAAATTAAATACATGTTTGATTTATGTGTTTATAGATCGATTAGAATGTAAGTTTTCTAGATCTACTTTCTCTTTTAGTTTTAAATCTAAATTTGTATTGAACATGTTCACAATTTCATTCAAAATATAAAATTTATGATAATCTATTTAAGATTATGTATAAATTTTATTTCTATATTGTTTTGTATGAACTATGAAATTAATATAGAATACCTTAAATTTTTGTAACTTATTTGGAATTAGTTAATTACATTAGACTAGTTTATGTGAATCTTTTATTTTTATTATTTTATTTATTTGAATTCTACAATGTACTACTTCACATTATTGTATATGTGAATCGAATTATATATAAAAAAAAGTACCCAAAATATATTATTATATAATGATCACATTGTTGTATATGTGATAAGCATAAGACATAATATTCTTTAGGAGCGTTTTATCACATTGTCGTATATATGATACACATGAGATAATATTCTTTGATAGCGTTTATATTAACACATTGTTGTATATGTGATACACATAAGATATATTCTCTAATAACGTTTCATCACATTGTGGCATATGTGAAGTTTTGTAATCTTGAAAGTGCTTATCAATTTTATTATTAATTTATATCTAATATAATTATTTTCTATCATGTAGATGTCGAATCTCTTGATTCAAAGCTCTTGATGTGAGCAGAGATAATTATTTATCATGGCAATAGATGCAAAGTTGTAATTGCAGTCCAACAAGCTTGATGGTACTATTAAGAAGAAAAATAAAAAAGTTCTGAAGCCAAGGTCAAGGCTTTGATTTGATTTTTTTATGACATCATATCCATGATGATCTAAAGACAGAATATCTATGTGAGGATGATCCATTGAATTTGTGGACATCTCTAAATGATAGATTTGACCACCAAAGGATGGTAATCCTTCTGACTGCTCAAAGTGAATGGTTGAATCTAAGATATCATGACTATAAAAATGTTAAATAATATAATCGTGCTCTTTTTAATATTATTTTTTGCCTTAGATTGTGTGAAGAAAAAGTAACAGAGACTCAAATGATTGAAAAAATCCTCTCCATTTTTCATGCAAATAATGTGCTTTGCAGTAATAATATCATGAAAAAGATTTCATAAGATACTTTGACCCGGTGACTGTCTTCTTGTAGCAGAGGCAAATAGCAACGTTCTCATGAAAAACCACAACTCTAAACCAATTGGGTCCATAGAAATTCTAGGAACAAATGTCAACAATTTTAGAATTATTAGAGGTCGTGGTGGAGGACGTGGGAGAGGAAATGAAATTTTTTTTGAAGATATGGTCATGATTATCAACCTTACAAAGGTGGACGTTGTGTTTCATAAAACAACAAATGAAACAAGTGGACAACACACTCTAAAGGGAATTCAAATCCTCAAAATAAACAAATAAGAATTGTTTCGATCCTATTTTTTTGGGATCAAAATGGTAAAGTTACAAATGAATAGTTTGACGAGATGCTTGAAAATCCACCTTCCATTGAATGTGCACTCGGTCAGTTTATGTTTATTTCAACTACTTATGAACTATTTAAATTTGACGTCATGTTCTATTTTTGGTTTCCATCATGGAATGTCTAGGCCATGAGAGTTTTATTTTATTGAAAAAAATTACTATAAATTTGGAGTTATATTTCTATAATATGATATTATCATTTGAAATGCTTAATTTTTCTTATTATACTTATGCTAGCCAGAATATGTAAGTTCATAATATTTTTATTTCATTTCATAGAGAAGTAATGCTTGTCGTAAATATGACAAAGATAGACACTGATTTAAGCAATATCGAGCTACTCAACACGAGATTAAGAGATTCAAAGAATCCAAAAAAAATGACTTGGATATGTGTTTGGTAGATAGTGCTACAACACATATAATTTTGAAGAATCAAAAGTTTTTGCCAAAGTTAGTATTTGACATGCATAAAGTGCCAACAATAGCTAGACCAGCCCATATAATCAGGGCCGGCCCTGAGGCCGTGCCAATAGTGCGGCCGCACAGGGCCTCCAACTTTTGGGGGCCTCAAAAAAATATTAGGGTTAGTTTTATAATTTTGTATTTCAAGTAATTCCATTTCTTCCTGAATTCCTATTCTACAATCCCTCCAAGACCTCCAATTCTTGGATCCCTATTCCTTACTAACTCTAAGATTCATATTTATAATCATACAAAAAAATTAGGATTTTTTAAAGATATTGCTCTGACCGGTGTGTTAATTGCTATGTTGTTTCTAAAGATCCATCAATTGTTAGATGAATTTATTTTCTACAATAATGATCAATTTTTTTATATATATAATTTAAGAATTTGGATGTGCATGCTTAGTATTTATTTAAGAAATAATGATCTCGAAGACTGGAGCTCTTGGTCTTGCATCAGGTCCATAGCCGGTTCTATGATTTACGGGACCTATGACAAAATCTAAAATTTGCGCTATTTTTCTCACATAAATAATTTTTTTTTAGCATTTTTAGAAGCAAAATCATCAATTAAGCTATCAAAATCATCAATCAAGTTATCATATTTTTTTTTCAATTAGAGCGTTGGCTTTTTTGTTTCTTCCAGATTGGGTCTTTGTTTTTTTCTTTCTTTTTTGATATACCTAGTCTATTGTAAAATTACGGGACTTCCAAAATTTGGGGCCCATGACGGTCGCCCACCTCGTCCGTCCCCTGGGCTGGCCCTTCTCAGGTCTTGGAGGCTCTAAATTGTGTAATTACATATTACTTCTCATTTGGGTCTTGATCGTTATTCATTTTATTATACGTTTTTATCAACATAAAAATTTGGAACCAGATTTAGACAATTTAACGGTCACTACGTCTTCTATCTAAAACATCTTTATTATACTATGTAATATGCTTGAATATAGATAATTTGAGTTTTAGTTATTTTGTTTAGTATCTACCTATATATTCAGTTATAATATACAATCAAGAGCATCTCCAGAGATTTTGATAAAGACATATAATAATATATTTAAAAAATATAAATAAATAATTTTAGGGCCATATTTTGAAATTCGCACAGGGCCTTCAATTATTAAGGACCGGTCCTGCATATAATTAAGGGTTTTGAAAGAGCACACATCATGTTACCTAATGGTATTCAAACCTATTTGCAGAATGTGTTATATTCAAGTAGTTCCGGAAAGGAATTTGTTAAGTTTCAAAGATATACACAAAATGGGTACCATATTGAAACTCGAAATGATAACAATAAAGAGTCATTATGTAGCACATCTAATGTTGGGAGCAAAAGGCTCACATTAGAAGAATTATCTTGTCTTTCAGTGGGTTTATATTTCACAACCATTGGCATAATTGAATCTAATATGAATGTGCCAAAATATAAAGCCAATGATCATGTCTTATATAACATTTGGCATGACCCTTTGGGTCATCCGGGACAAATTATGCTCAATCGGATCATTAATAATCTTTATGGATATTTATTAAAAAATTACGATATTGGCTTATCGAAGAATCACCTACTTGTTCCTTATTTACAAGGGAAGATTATAACTAGACCATCTTTCTAAAGTTAAGAATGAATCTTCTACATTCTTGTAAAGAATATAAGGAGACATTTCTGGTTATATTCATCATGCTAGTGGTCCTCTTAGATATTTTGTGGTACCATAGATGCATCTACTAGATGGTCATATGTTTGTCTATTGTCTACTAGAAATCTTGTATTTTCTTGTCTTTTGGCCCAAATTATTTAACTTAGATTTTAGTTTCCTGATAACTTGATTAAGTCAAGTTTTATAATTATTATTGTATATTATTAGGGATTGGGTTAGCTGAGTCATGTATTAAATATCTCGAACTTATAGTTGGACCTTACTAATGCAATCGGATTTGCAAATTGAGGCTTGGGGACATGACATTCAATATGTTGCATCTCTAGTTAAATTTAGATCCATTGCCTTCCATATCTTTTCATATATACAACTTGTTAGTGGTAAACAACCAAATATTTCATATTTGAAAATGTTTGGATGTACAATATATATCCCAGTTCCATCTCCCAAAAGAACTAAGATGGATTTCCAATGATGTTTGATAAATATACATTAGTTTCGAGTTTTCTTGCATAATAAGGTATTTAAAAATCAGTGACTAATAATGTCTTTACTACAAGATTTGATGATTGCCAATTTGATGAGAGAGTCTTTCCGCCGTTAGGGGGAGGTAAGCAACAAATTATTCCTATAGAACAAACTATTGCTACTTAACGGCATGAATAGACATGGAATACGCCTACTCTATCTCATCAAGTTCCAAGAACTCCACAATATGATTATGAGACAAGAAGAATGATACATTTACAAGGAATTTCTAATTAATTACCTCATGCATTTAATGATGTCGCAAAGGTAACATGATCACATGTGGCAACTATGAATGTGTCGGCCATAATTATTGTTCCAATTGGACAACATCTAAATAAGGCGGCAAATGAATATACTACTACACGTCAAAATCGTGGTAGGCCTATAGGTTCCAAGGATAGTGCTCTTAGAAAGAGGAGAGCTAATAAAACATC
Source organism: Iris pallida (assembly GCA_029216955.1). Taxonomy (NCBI): domain Eukaryota; kingdom Viridiplantae; phylum Streptophyta; class Magnoliopsida; order Asparagales; family Iridaceae; genus Iris; species Iris pallida. Next base: position 43,626,045 of record JANAVB010005597.1, read on the forward strand.
TTGTCCTGATAAAAGCCCAATAGTGGCCGGAGCTCCAAAAATAAATAATGAAGATGTGCATGTTTTCAAATTCATCGAAATGCCTATGGATGCCTCTAGAGAGGCACAGGTACCTGGAAATGAAGAGATCTCGATATTTTATGCATGTTCAGGTGAATTGTGGAATAGATAAGCACTTGTCATCTGTCACCCCCAGTTTTCAGAAACAGGGGTATTTTTATCATTTTCTATTTTAGAATATTTTTTGGGAATTTTATTTCATGAATATTAATATTTAATGATTATAGGAGTCAGGTTCGAATTTCATCGTATTCCGACTTAATTCGGGACTCCGGGGAATTTTGACTTGAGTTGTGATTAACACATTAATTAGCCATGGCCCACCATACTTGACAATTAGGTCTAGGAGTTTGGACTAGTCCCCCATGAGTATTTAGGCTTAATTATGATTTTTATTTAATTTTAGCTAACCCCAAAACCAAATAGGGACTTAACTTAGCATGTAAGTAAAGAGAGGGGCAAACTTGTAATTAATAAGTGCCCCAACCTCTCCAAGTAGGGCCGGCCACCACCCTCCCCATTTCCTTCTTTCCCACTTCAAATATTTCTTCTTCTTCTTCTTCTTCTCCAAGTTTCTTTCAAAAGGAAAGAAGTGATTTCCTTAGAAATCATCTCCAAAATAAGCTTTTCTCTCCATTTTTCTTCCATCGAACTCTTCCTCTATCCCAAGTAGTGATTCTCCAAGCTTTTGGGAGCAAGAAGTGCAAGGGTGTGTCCTAAACAATTTGATTTGTGTCGGAGCCGTGTCGGAGGATTTTTCCATTGGGATCCATCTCCCGATAGGTACAACCTATCCTCTAATCTATTCTTTTCATCATGTAATTTAGTTTAGACCCCGTAGGATTGATCTTCGTGTTCGTGTCCCTCTTCGTGTCAAGTTTGAGTCCGTTTGGAGTGTCCTAGGAGAAGTTAGGAATTGTGGTTGTGTCCTTGAGTTTCCCCCAAATTTGGACACTTCTAGAATAATTAGGTTTTGCCTCTAAGTGGTTTAGGCATTCAAATTCATTTTGTATTAGTGTTATGTGGAGTGTATTATTCATATTTAGTGTGTGTGTGAGTGTGTTCATATATATATATATATATGTGTGTTCATATATATATGTGTGTGTGTGTCTCTATATATATGTATATATATATATATATATATATATATATATATATATATATGTGAGTGTGTGTGTGTGTCTCTATATATATATATATATATATATATATATATATATATATATATGTGTGTGTGTGTGTGTGTGTGTGTGTGTGTGTGTGTGTGTGTTCATGTATAAATATATGTATGTATTTATATATATAGAGGGGAATGAATGAGAGTGATAGATTGTGTGTGTGTACGTTTATATATTTTAGAGAGATTTAGAGAAGAAAATAGAGAGAATTAGAGAAGAGTATAGAGAGATATTGAGGGGAGAATAGAGAGGGAAGAAGAGGAGAAGAAGGAGAGCAACCAACAGCAGCTGGGGGGGACAAGGGGCTGCTGCCCCCCCCCCCCAAACACAGCAGCAGCAGCAAGCAGCAGGAACAGCAACAGTAGCAGTAGCAAAGGCCCATTCCCCTCCCCCATTTGACCCCCATTTGATCTTCCGTAGACCTACGTATATATACCTATATGTATACATATATATACCCCTATATATAGCTCTATATACACCTATAAAACCCACTAAAATAACCCCCTAAACTAGTCCTAAGTGAGTGTGGGAAATGAGTGTTTGAGAGTGAGATTGAGTGGTTGTGTGAGAATTTAGTGAGAGGGTGATTTTGAGTTAGGAGCGTCGGAACGCATCCAAACTTGGAGGGGACTTAGTTAGTACAAAATATAGTTTGCGGGTAGGCTCGTAGGTGGAAATCGGGGTTGCGTGTGGGATTAGAAGGATGGTATCGCACGATACCATTGAGTATCTTGAGATATTCAAGATAACGAGTAAACGGAGTGAAATTCCTAAGGGAAGGCCACTTGGCGCCAAGATAGAATTTTTTAAGGGTAAGTATATTAAAGGGGTAATCAGGTAAATTCAAGATACGGGGTTCGGGTATTCGGATTGACTTGAAACTTAGGTGACTTGTTAGGTACACCCTACAAATGTCATATTTGAACCGATTTTGGCTCGGTTGACCCAGAGTTGACTTTTTACCCAAAAGTCAATGATGAGTCAACACTTTGTCTAAATTTGACCAAAACCAAACTAAAGTTGACCAGTTGACCAAAAGTCAACTGTTGGTCAACATTTGACCAGTTTGACCTAGGGTTGACCTAGAGTTGATCAGAGTTGACCATGGTTGACCAGTTGACTAAAAGTCAACTGTAAGCCAACTCTTGACCCCGTTTGATTTTTGACTTATTTTGACTTGCTTTGACTGGTATGACCTAGAGTTGACTTAGTCTGACTTAGATTGACTTGATATAACTTAATTTGACCTAGATTGACTTGACAAGACTTAGTGTGACTCAGTGAGACCTAGTTTGACCTAGATTTCATATCATTCATTATAATCATTCATAACTTGTTAAACCTAAATTAACATGAAATATCTCATCTATTAGGTCTCTGATTACCACTCTGAGCATTGATATACCCTACAGCTCAGGATAGCAGGCGAGTACATTTACTGATAGTTTTTATTGTCTTGATATCTGCTATATCCGATTCAGTCGTAGTGTCTGACTTGATTCTCAGTCACGATGGTTCACGGACTAGTATACGTTGGATCATGACATGAGATATTTTTCCAAGATTTCTGGATATATTGGTACATGACTCGACTTGTTACTTGTACTTGTATAGACATGGACTCGGGAGTGGGCTGATCACCTGCTTTTGAATCCCGTGTCATGACGTGTTATGTCCGGATCCTTTATACTATTCGGGGGATGGGGAGTTATTAGTGGTTGTGTGATCAAATTTCCATATTGTTCTATTATACACATTGTTCATAGCTATACCCTCGCCTCACGACGGGTAAAGCCTTACCCTACATCGTTCATAGCTTTCCATGGTGACCGGCCTTACCGCTCTATTGTACACATTGTTCACAGCCGGTCGGATGGAAAGCCTGATCATGTTTTCCAAACCGATCACATAACGCTCTAATAATTCAAGGCACATTTTATATTTACTTATCTTATCACATATCAAGTTCTGTTCTGCATTCAGTACTTTCTCACAATGCTATGATATTCAGTTACTCACATGTTCTACATGCCTTTATATTGTACCTTGATTGGAGACTAAGTTCTGCTCGGGAGAAGAGTTACAACCCCGGTCCTTGTTTGGTTTAAGGGTTGTAACTCAGCTTTCGAACGGTTCCCAAGTCTTCCTATATCTTTGTCTTGTATTTTATTATACTGTCTCTTATAGAATTTGTCAATTCACATGGAACTGCTGTTAGTATTTGTACTTGCTCATTTTCCTGACAGGATACCGTTGATATTGTAGAAGCATGGAATTTCACAACCAGAAAAACCATGCGTCAGATACTACATGCGCCAGAACTCAAACAGCAAAGTCAGTAACTATAGACATTTGAAGAAGGACTTTTTATTTATATACAAAAGTCTATTACATGTCTAGAAAAGGTTGTACAAAGGAGAATTCTACAAAGGAAGGATCCTAAGGCTACAGCCAGCAGCCACCATGCGCCTCCAGATAGGCGCAGCAATCACCATGCGCTGCCAGTTAGGCACAGCAGATGTCATGCGCCTCCAACCAGACGCATCCCACCATCTCTTCAGCAGCTCAGTTATGTGCATCCAACTCAGTTATGTGCATCCCTTCAACAGCCCAGTTATGTGCCGCTCTTCCAGCCAGGGTCACCTGATAAATGCTTCGACTAAACAAAGCATTTAACCCTCTGGCTGGAACCAAGGAAGAGAAGAGCACCGCAAATCTGTGGCCAGGGGAGGCTTCGAAAGAGCCTCCAAAGACCAAGGAAGACCGTGATCGAAATACGGCTAAAGGAGCAGCTTTCAACACAACCAGAGTGAGCAGCCCCCACTTTGAAGGAAGAGAGAGCCTAGCACCGCCATTCTGATCTACGGCTCTTCCGGAACAACGGAGACGAGGTCCGAGCATCCCTATCTTTGGATGCAACAGGCACCTTCCGCCTGCCTCAGAAGCCCTCGACTCCGTCTTTTGGATGTAACAGTCACCTTCAAGAGTATCAACGACGACATGGCGTCTCATCTTCACCCTCGGAAGCACTTCGTCAGCAGAGTACACCCGAATACTCAAGTTCATGTCGGAAGTACGTGAGGGAATGAGAAGCAAACCTTCTCTCTGTGCCACTATTTATAGGCCGGGCAGATCAAACCTACGCGCCAAGTGGATGGCTCTCCGAGTTCCGAGCAATGAACCCACATTAAATGGATGAACCGGACGCCTCGACTTCAGCCAAACGGCTATTTAAAGGCACTCGAGAAGCGAAACAGCCGCATCATTAAAGACGTGTCGGATGTGCCGACTGGACAGCGCATCATACTCCATCAAATACCAAACAGATGCGCCCTGTACCGAGCGCATCACAGGGGATGTGCCCCCATACGTCCCCATACGCCTAGTGGAACGTCAATCGACGTGCCCACTCAGCTGTCCATCGAATGTCACCAATATTAAATGCTGAACTGACAGAGTTGGCAGCACGCCTTCCCAAGTCTGAACGGTTTGCAGAAAATGAAGCGTCCACAACGTCAGCATCATCATGACCTTACCCCGACGGCTACTGCCACGTGGCCACCCAACCATCCGCATGCGTCTCAAAAGCCATGCACCTCAGACCCTTCACTGATCCCTAAAGACAGAAGAAGAGTCTCCAATTGAAGCTTTGCATGCGCCTCAAAAGCCATGCGCCCCAGACTGATCTCTGATCCTGAAAGACCGAAGGAAAGTCGCTTGCATGCGCCCCAAAAGCCATGCGCCTAGAACCGCTCGTGACTCCTAAAGGTCACGAGCCAAAATCTCATCATGCGCCCAATCCAAGGCGCATCCCACCAAATCATCCCTCCATCAGATCCGAGATCTCCGAGCCATGAGTCGACGACATATGTCCTTTGACTCAACTCATCCAAGATTTCAGCAACAGAAAGATCTTCTCCTCTGCTACGTGCCGGCTCACAACAGCAGTATGAAGAATTCAACCCCTCGAGTAGGGCGCATCATCCATGCGCCCCCATCAGCAATCCCCATGTGGCGTCCCCACGTACCGATGCATCCTACGAATGCGCGCATGAGCAGCCAACCTGCCCAGCTATAAATAGAGGGATCATTTCCTTCTTCCAGAGACATACATACGGACAACACACAGACAGATACAAGGGAACGTACCACTAAAGAGGCAGATACAGACACTCAACGTCTTCCTCCTCTCAGCAAGCTCCAGCACCCAGAGCAATCTACACCTTCAGAGAACCGATAACCGTCGTCAGCCCGTCAACGGAGTCAACGCATTACCACTCGCTCCATTGGTACTAAGGACCCAGATTAAACAAAAGTGTACTCCTAGGACTACATCTAAGTCCTATATTGTAACACTGTTCTGTTTGTATTAAGATTTGCAATCAAACAATTTTAATGGCAAACAGATATATTACAGATGATTCTGAGCCAGATTGCCCGACCTATTATGGGGTCGAGTCTGATGGAGTAGACCTGGACCATGGCTTGTTAGAAGAGCTACTAGACTTTGCTCACCCTGAGTACAGTAGATTAGTTAGGGTTGCCTGGCCTGCGAGCCAGCTAGTACTTTTCAAACAGTAGTATTTCATATTATATTATGTGACTCTGTGGTATTCTGTATAGCTTTGGGCTTGTGTGGATCTCGAACTTATTTTTTGTTTTCATCTATCATATTTCCTTTCATGCTATCTATCCTAGTTTGCCTTGTGATTGAGACTGTATTGCTATGTCACCTCCATTCGGAGTGTATATACTGTACATGTACCTTTATCTGTTTAGTTGTAGTATTTATAGATGACCTAGACAGCGTTCTACCGCCGATGTTACGGCGTAGGCTGGACGTAACCACGTACTCGTGTCCCTAATCAGGGTACGGGTCGTGACACATTTTTTTGGTGGCCCATGCAGGCCCGGTGTCGCAATTAGTGCGATCTCGTAATGGTGCTCGACTTAGAGTACTAATTACGAGCCTACAATTAGAACGTAGGATCTAGGATACGATAGGAGATTCTCAATCACACCTAGGAAATTTTTTTCGATCTTTTGATTATCATGATTACTCCCCTTGTATTAAATTAACGGTCCTTCTTTGATAATATCTTCTCATGTGCCATATTGATCTCCTTGTTTCAATTCGTCTCCAGGATGACGAAGACGCACCCGCAGGCCACTGGATCGAGTAGCTTGCACGAGAGATCTGACCAGGCTGACGAGGAGGTTCACGAGACTGCCCCCAGTGATTCCACTATCCTGGAGGTCGTGGCAGTTGCACAGGGAGGTCTACCACCTCCACCCCAGAGGGTTTCGGTCGTTGTTCCAGAGATACTGTCGCTAGCACCTCCGATACCGACGGATACACACCATATGTTCCTTCTCCTTCAGCAGATGATAGAGACACAGCAAGCCCAGGCAGAGGCATCGCAGCGCCAGACGGAGGCGTCACACCGTCAGATTGAGATGCTAAGGTAGAGCATGGAGAACTCGTATCAGCTTGCACTGACAACCGTGGAGAGAGTGGCACCGGGTACGGTGCAGGGCCCTACTGGCCAGCAACCGTACCAGCAGCAGTCCAGGCCAGTAAGAGTATTAGAATTTAGGAAGATGAGCTCCAGGGACTTCACGGGCACGGAGGGCATCCTTTATGCAGACGACTGGCTAGAGGACGTACAGCGGAGTATGGAGCTGGCAGAGCTTCCTAGAGGACTTTGGGTTTCGGCCGCAGCCAGCCGATTCTTCGATATCGCGCTGACATGGTACCATGCTGCTATATCTTGGCGATCAACAAAGCAAGGTTCAGTAGTAACTCCCTCTAGTCATGCATAATTAATTGCATTACAAGAAAAAATAAGAGAAAGTGTGTGGTTGCGATCGACCATTTATCATATACGAAAAAATTGTCAACTACCTATAGTTACAAATGAGCCTACAATAATATTCAAAGACAATACGGCTTGCATTACGCAAGTCCAAGGGGGATTCATCAAAGAAGATCGAATAAGCACCTTCCACCAAAATTATTTTATGCACACACTACAACAAAAAGGCCTATTAATAACGCTCGATAAGACGTATTGAGGACGCCTGATACCTAAGCGTTATCAAAATTCGAAATACCTTTTTTCTATGACGGTTTGGGCTAATTCTGGACTTTTTATAACGTTTATAAAACAAAGCGTTATTAATATTTTAGAGCGGTGGCAAACTTGTAATATTTTGCAAACTTATTAATATTAAGCGTTCAAAATACCTTCTTCTCCTTCCATTTTCCCTCTCCTCCTCCTCTTCCTCTTCCTCCGCTCCCATGCTCAGAATTAGGGTTCGGTCCAGCGTCCAGGCCTAGGGTTAGGTTTAGGGTTTCTCCACCGATCCATCCGTCTGATCCCCTCCTCCATGGACTCCGACGGGGCCTCCGGGGCCCTCTTCTCTGTCGACCCCCTCGAGCGCAACGCCGCCAGGGGGCGCGGCACCATCACCTCCATGGCCTCCGGCAACGATGTCATCATCCTCGGCACCAGCAAGGGCTGGATCATCTGCCACGACTTCGGCCTCGGCGACTCCTTCGGTCCGTCCCAAAACCTAACCCTAATTTCCCACCCCCTCCCATCCCACCGTTAATTTTTTCTCTTCCGTATGTTTAATCTCTTCGATCCGATGATCGCAGATCTCGACTGCTCTGGCGGCCGAGGTGGCGACTAGCCGGTCTGCCGATGTGCGAGAGGATACTGGCTTCGATGCCCGTGTGTGCGGCAGAGCCGAAGCGGGTCCGTCTCTTCGGAGTCAACCTCGACTGCTCTGAACAAAACGAAGACTACCGGTAGAAGGATCAGAGCACGGTGAGTTCCAGTCACCTCCCGCCGCCTTCGCCTCTTCAGTGGGGGCTATCGCCTACGCCTGCAGCGCCCAGCCGGACCGAGTTGCCACATCTGTCACCAGTGATGGATCAGGAATGATGAGCAACGAGATGAACAAGGTTAGTTTCAGCTAGGCTTTTTTTCATTTGTTTTTTTCAAAAATTTTTCCAAACCCTTTGGAACATAATTTGAGTGTTATGTGGAATGATTATATTGGTTAACTAAGAGGTGTTTAAAGGAAACTGAAGAGGAGGTATCAGTGCATCTTAGTATTTAATTTGCATCTTAAAGTTCAAATTACTTGAAGGTGAATGAACATAAAAATATATATATTGATAGATATATAGCTACTTATGTTTTAATAATTGTACGTAGCTTAAAGAGACTTGATATGTACAACTATTTTCCCCCCTTCTATAGCCTATACTTATCACTTGTATTGTTTTTCCTTGGCTAATTTACAGAATTCAGAGGTAGGCTCAAAATGCAGTTGTACAGTGAGCATATTGTTACCTTAAGGGACTGGTTGTAAGTAGACCTATTTTTTGATTCTGTCAAATTAAGTTTGAGCAACTAAATGGCATTGAAAGTCATTTTGCTTTAATAAACTTCTTGTGCACAGAACTGCAAGAAAAACATCAAATGCCAGTTTGTACTCACTTTACAACTAGAAATTCGATTTTCCGCTGACTCAATTTCTCAACTGAGGAAGCATGAACTAGTAACAGTGACTAGTTATTGATTATCATATTTTTTTAATTTTAATCTTTTTTATCGGCACCTGGTCATTGTAATGCTAATGTAAACTTTTTATTTGTTTATGCAGAGACACATTCACTACCAAAATATGTCGATTTAGCGACGGCCAGATCCGTCGCCCGTCCGTCGGCAATCTGTATTAGCGATCGATCACTGACGGATGTTGGCCAAAATAATCCGTCGGCAATCAGCTCATCGCTAATAACGGTCCATCGCTAAGCAGTCGTCAATGGACGAAATAGCGACGGCTTGTCGACTTCACAATACGAAGCATTAGCGATGACTTTTCGACGGGCTTTCGTCCCTTTCAAGTATTAAATACTGAACTGTGTAGACACTAGCGACGTAATGGTCCATCGATAAACCGTCGTAATAGCGTATCAGAGTGTATCGTTCCGTCCCTATTTCGTCGATCGCCGTCGCTAACAGAGGACGGCGTAGCGACGGAATACTGACAGATTATCCGTCGAACATGTTCTGGAAATGCTTGGCAATTCCAGAACCATGGCGACGGATGAGTCGTCGTCATTCCGTCGAACTATATACCACCAGAACGTTGCCGACGGATATTCCGTCGACCATCCGTCGCTACCTGGAAACATTTTCAAATCTCCAGTTAGCGACGGATATACCGTCGAACAGTAGTCAGAAACTGAAAATATCTATCGCTAACCGGTCACTAGTCCGTCGCTAAATGAGATTTTTTTGAAAAAAATTGCAGCACTTTCCCTGTTCACAAAAATATACATAAACCAAACCAATATATAATGCACACCAATTATCCAACAATTACATAGACCAAATATATAATGCACACCAATTATCAAAGAATCACATAGACCAAATATGCACAAACGAATTTAATGCACACCAATTATCCAAGAATCATATAGACCAAACCAAATTAATATAAAATAGACATCAATTATCTTGAAGAGTAACCTAATATCCGTCGTTATAATCCGATCATAGCACAAATATTCCAAAATTCCCACAAATATTCTAAAATTTCCACAAATATTCCAAAATTCCAAAACACATAGGAAAATCGACTTTGGCCTCAGCAAAGACCGCAAGTCAGACGATGAATCCTCACAGCCAGGGATCATAGTTGTGTTGAGGCATGTACCATTCTATCAGCCACTTTGCATACGAAGGCTTAATCTGGTTGAGGTCTTCTGCAGGGACAAGAGGGTTGGTCCCAATACTACTACTCTCTGACGGTGGCTCCTCCTTAACTTCAACCTTGGGAGCAATCTCTTCCCCGATGGTCATCGGTTCTTCCTTGACCTCGACCTTTGGTAACACCTCCTCCTTAACAGTCACCGGCCCTTGTTTGACGACGGGGATTTCCTCCGTGTCGACCTCCAAGTGTTTCTTGCCTCGGCCCCTTCCTCGACTAGCAGCACCACCTCGGCGAGTCCTAGGATCCGTCTCTCTGACAACAGAAATTTTTATATAGGGTAAAGAAATTTACTCAAATTATAAAAGTTGTGACGTTGGTTTTTTACGTTCATCATCATTAGAGGGAGCAACACTGGAAAAGTTGTGACGTAGGTAGCATGAGAGAGTAAAAATCTGTATCATAAGACTAACAGAATTACTATGTAATCATGTACTCACCAATAAACGGATGTAACTGGAGTCGTTGGGCCTATCGTGCAATAATTGGTAGATCTGCTGGTATAGGCCAGATGTACTTAGTATCTAGTGTATCAGATTAGTATCGGTCTATCGGTTTGGTATAGGACGTATCAGATTGGTATTGGCCTAAACAAATTGGTATCGTCCTATCCGATATGTACATGTATCGGCCGTATAGCTAGGATTCATATTGGCCTTATCGATTTGGTATCGGTCATATCCGATAGGTATCGGCCGTGTTGGATTAGTATAGACCATTTCGGATTAGTATCGTGAAAGGTTTAGTAACAACTGTACTTGGATTTCTCTCTTCTCGAGCTAGAATACCATTGCAAGTCACCAGATCGTGATTGGCCAGTTACAGTAACATACATGCTTCCTTTTCCATCAGGAAAAGCGAGATTGAAAAGAAGTATATATGTTCTGTAACTGGCCAGCTACGCTCTCGTGACTCTCTTGCAATGGTAATCTAGCTCTAGAAGAGAGAAATCCAAGTACAGTTGTTACTAAACCTTCTACGATACTAATCCGAAATGGTCTATACTAATCCAACACGGCCGATACCTATCGGATATGACCGATAGCAAATCGATAAGGCCAATATGAATCCTAGCTATACGGCCGATACATATCGGATAGGACGATACCAATTCGTTAAGACCAATACCAACCGATACGGCCCATACCAAAACGATAGATCGATAATAATCCGATAAGGTCAATACTTATAAGTACCTACGGTCCAGGAGGTTGATCCGCTAGTACATCCATGTACGATCAATGAAGTAATGATCCATTTCAATTTGGATGTGAAAATCTGTATCGTAAGACAAACTAAACATAATCAGTTCTATTTCACATGCTTAATTGCCAAGTATGGGAACGAATGGATCAGAACACAACCCAAAATTCATTCTAGCATACATTAGTGTGAATCATCTATGTTCTGTACATATGGTGTAGTATATGTTCTTATCGTATCTAGTATCTGAAGAATGTAACAGAATCAAGATGAACTCACATAATGTAATACTAAGACATCATCTACTACTATATAAGATATAGTGATACGTTGTCATATCATCATTGCTGAGGGATGAGGGTCGGAGGACAGTCAACTTTATCTACGGCTACATAGTTTCTGCCTTGCCAGTCGAATGGCTGCAGGGACTATGTCCTGATCACCATGTCGTACCATAGATTAATGCAAATGGAGCTGGAAAAATCCGTCGCTAACCGGTCACTAGTCCGTCGCAAACTGAGATTATCATATCATCATTGCCTGCCTTCATTCCTCACTCTCTAAAGCACACATACACATATGTATATCACAGTTAGATGTATAGATATATACATCTATATAGAAGCACACATACACATATGTATATCTCAGTTATATGTATAGATATAGATATATATATCTATATAGAAGCACACAACTGATACACTCTAAGGGTCGATTTTCCAGGAAAAACTTCTCTTATTCAGTGACTTTGGTGAAGCGAATGTCCCAAGGATATTCTTAGCAAAGAAGGCAGATGAAGAACTCGTACTGTCCTTGAGACAGTGAACATACACCATGAACCCAAACACCATATTCACATTTACTAATCCAAACACCACCAAACTAATGGATAACACCCAATATTGATAACACATTATTTAGCCGATATAAACACCTAATTAAAACTAGAATTTGAGAAGCAAAGCCACCCGCCGCCCCCGAACCAAGCCCGCCGCCCCAAGTCCGCCGCCCAGCCCCCGACGCCCCCGTCCCAAGCCCGCCGCCCCCTGCAGCCCCGCCACCCACAACCCCCCGCCCACCGCTGCCGTCCAGCCCCCGACGCTCCCGCCCCAAGCCCGCCGCCCCCGCAGCCCCGCCACCTACAACCCCCCACCCACCGCCGCTGTCCAGCTCCCGACGCCCCCGCCCCAAGCCCGCCGCCCCCCGCAGCCCCGCCACCCATAACCCCCCGCCCACCGCCGCCGCCCAGCCCCCGATACCCCTGCCCCAAGCCCGCCACCCCCGTTGCCCCTACGACACCGCGAGAGAGAGAGAGAGATCGAGAGAGAGAGAGGGGATTACCTTCGGGAGGGAGAGAGGAGAGGACGCCGATGCCGATCGGTTTTCCAGTCGCGGAAGAGAGAGAGAGAGAGAGAGATAGAGAGAGAGAGAATTTGGGGGAAATACGAAAAGTTCCCCCCGTCGTTTCAATTTAAGTCTGGAACGTATATTTAGCGACGGACTAGCGATGGATTTTTATCCGTCTCCCGTTAGTCGCTCTTTTTGATACTTGCCGACTGAATATCCGTCGCTACGTAGTCGAAGAACGGTCCCGCCAGTTCTTTCCATAATTCCCGCCAAATAATCGACTGCATAGCGATGGTTAAATATCCGTCGCTATATCTCCGACGTCCTAGCGACGGATGAGCGACCTTTTCTTCCCCTAAAAATAAAAAAAATGTAACGGCTTGTCGTCGGTACTCCGTCGGCTAGTTGCCACAAAGTCGTCGCTAACGCCGACGGATAATATTCGTCGCTAATGTTCCGTCGCTAATTTACTGTATTTTGGTAGTGAATGGAATGCTCAGCTTAAGGAATTGAATACAATTATCGAGGATCTTCACCGAGTGTTTTTCTTTGCAGGAGAGTTTGAGCAAGGAAAGAGACGAGAAATTGGTGTGTTTATATTTCAATTGCGATTCCCTCTGTTGTCTTTTTATGGTTCTAAGTGGTATCTGGACACACAAAAAAGAAGAAGAAGCCAGGTTGCCAGTATAAGTCTTTCGAGGAAGAAGCAGAGACTAGGGCTACATCTGAAAACTTACGTGCTTCTTTGTCAGAAGATCTTGAAATTAAGGATCACTCAAGAGTTATAACAAAGCAATCATCAGGTGATGAATCACTTCTTAAATAACCTGAATGCTGATTAAAGATTCTGTATTGACTTTTGTCACGCCCCAGAACCAGAACACTGGAGAGCGGCGGCAGACATAGCCAGCTACGTATAATAAAATGGGATCCACTCCACTATACGGTCACGGCTGTCTAGATATATGAGGGTTTATCTACAAGCCAACAGTCTCTTAAGGTCATGAACAAGCCTAGTGTCTCAATCACAAGGAAGCAAATAAATGTTACAAGATGTAAGATCACCAAATATACAATAGTAAGGCGTCCCAAACATTACATATTCAGCTGATCATGAAGCTAGTCGTTACAAAATGTGAGAACTAGCAAGAGTTTAGTCATACATTATCAACCCTAGGTTGCCAATCATGTTAGAGCCCGTAGGCAGACAGTAATAAGGTATGCAATACGAGCTAACACTTGCTCGGTGGCTAAACGCCTCAAAAGAATAATTTTACAATAGAGTGGAAGAGCCAAAATAAACCCAGTCGTTGCCAGGATTCCTTCTAGTGGTCACCATATGGCTGGAAGGTCGGTAGATCCTCTGGTGCTACTCCGGTATCTGGCCATACAAAACCAGCTGGGTCAGACCCCAGAAAGAGCAAGTGCCACAAAGGAGGCTTCACTTAGGAACTAAAACCAGCAATTAGCACAAGAATATATTACATAATAAAAGACAGTAATTAAGAAAAAGCATGACAGGTGATATACGATGAGATAACCATGGGACTATTCAGATAACCAGGTTACAACTCGTAAACCAAAAAAGGACCGGGGTTGTAACCCTTCGTTTGAACAGAACTTGATTTTTCCTACCATTTATCGATAAGATAAAATAAAAAATCAGGACATGTAACAATCTCGTACAGGATCAAGACAAGACTAGACTGAGTAAACTCCATCCAATATTCACAGCCAAGCAATATGTACGGCTTGATACTTTAACTAACTAGGGTTATCACAGGCCTAGTTACTAGCAAGATGCAGTGAGATTATTCCACAGCCACAAGCCCTGTAGACCATCCAGGTTATCCAGGTCGAATATTAGTACAATAAGGGTGCAATACATGACAGTGTGCTGAAAATGTGTCCTACTCGTCGGCAGGCTACAGATCCCAAGTGGGGCGCCCAGATAACGGGATTGCCTGTAGCTGGGAAATCTCTTCATGACTACTGGATTATTCTAGTTGTTAGCCTTAGTCGATTTCAGTGGGTACCCCTGACCGTGGTACTCAGGGGTCCCCGTCCTAGACATGATGTAAGACAAGACGGGTTCATTTGTACAAGCACAATCGTCCACGGTGTCCAGGTCATTCATTCTGGTCATGTCGTATTGGCCGTCGCAACAGCAATTTGAAAAATATCATGTCAGGTTTACTTGTCAAGAGTGCGCCACGGCGGGCCACTATCAAGAATTATCATGCAAGTTTATCATGTCAAATTTGTCAAGTCAAGTTATCTTGTCGGGAGTGCACCACGGTGGACTATCAAGTCATGTCATTTATCAAGAAAGGAAGAAACTTGTGCAATTAAATAATAATATATATATTCTTGAAACCAAGGAGAAATTCTATAACTTTTATGTTGGGAGTGGAAAGAAATTCGGACCACAATTTAAGCAAATAAAATATAAAACAAACAAAGTGGACCTCATGCGGCCCAAAAGTGGGAGAACATACATGCGGCCAAAGAGAGTGGGAGGCCACCCCTGCGGCCAGCCAAAGCTTATGCGGCCAAGAAAATAACTAAAGGGGGACATGCGGCCAGCAAAAAATATTTATGCAACCAGAAAAGACAAGGAGAGAGAAACCCGCAATAAATGCAAGCTTCCACTCAAGCAAAAGAAAAGGACACGTGGCCACTCAAGTACTGGGGCCATGTGGCCTAAAATTAAATGGATACAAACCTTGGGACCCCACTTCAATTAATGCTTTATACAAATAAGGCCAGCACACCATGGTGTATGCGGCAAAATATGGCACGTGGCCACTCAAACAATACATGCGGCCAAGGGAGCAGGTGATTAACCGTATACATTAAATATAGGCTAAGCAAATATAATATATATTAGCAAGCCATATGCGGCTCAATAGCCAACTTACTGTACAAAATATACATGCATTAATAGAATGCATTAAATAATGCTTGCAAGTATAAACATGGGATTCCCATGCATTAATAACATGCGGCTGGTGCTAAATATACATGCATGCTTGCATGCACTAATATATTCTTATGCAAGTGTTGTATGCATCTAATGCATGCAAAGTAAGGTGCCATACGGCCAGGAATTATTGGAAGGGGGGCATATGCGGCTAGTATTGCTTTCCATGCGGCCAGCTTACTGACTTTTCATGCAAGCATTGATGCATGTAAGTAATACTAAAAGTATGAAGCAAATGGCCAGCACATAGCCATGCGGCTCATTATTCCAACTAAAATCCTTCATGCGGCCAAGTATGAAGCAAATGGCCAGCACACATCTTTTAGTGCTAAAGCATTTAAAGGCTAAGGATGATACATTAAATGCTAATATAATTTAAATGCAAATGCATTAGAGGCTAAGACTAATGCCAATGCATGCCATTAAATAATGGCTGATGCATGCAATAGTAAATACTGATGGCTAAAAGTGAGGTTTGGCCATGCGGCCAAGATAAATTCTTGGCCATGCGGCCAAAAGTACAACAATGCATGTGGACATGCAAAATATCGCATGTGACCAAAAAATGCAAGCTCACTGCTAAAAATTTCATGCGGCCCACAAATAATTTATTGCAAGCAACTAATGCATGCGGCTCAAAATACGAACAAGCTGGCAGCTCCAAAAATGCAAATAATGACTTCCCACAGAGACTATGTCCATGGAAAATACTATGGTCTCCATGCTCTACCGAACAACATTAGGAACCCAAATCCAGACTTCCACGGGTCAAATTTGGGTAAAATGAACTTCTCTACAACATGGAACCATCAACTAGCAAAAATATACAAGTTGTTAGATTAGAATTCATGGAAACCGAAAATACCACAAAATTATATCTACAAGAATTTAACCACAGAAATGAAAAATAATAAATACTAAAGTGGGTTAGAAACACATGAGGAAGACAATAGAACAATAAAAATAGACTTCCTCCATGAAGTAAGGTGCACTTTCCTAAGCTCTCCACTCTCTCTCTCTGGTTGGTGAAGAAGTAATGGTGAGGAAGAAGAAGAGTTAATGAGGAGAGAGAAATGTGTGGTGGGATATTTCATGAAGGTGGTGGTGGTAGGTGGGAGTGGTTTGGTTCTCCAACCAAAACCGAACCAAGCCTAACCACATCAAGCCGAACCGAACCAAGATAAACTCAATAAAATGCCAAAATAAATCAAGCAGGAAGACATGCAATACGGGTCAAAATACGTACACGTATTCCAAATACGTAATACGAAATTTGGGTATTACAACTCTACCCACCTTAAAAGAATTTTGTCTGTAAGCAATCAATCATGCAATCATGTATGTAAGCAAGGAAATCGAAGGCACGAGAAAGAGGGAAGATATCCTGCTAGAAACCTCTCTGCCGGTTCTGAATCTGAGCTTGGACCAGGGCATACTGTTGGGGTCTCTGCTGCTGGAAGACTTGTGCCTGAGGTGGCAATGGCCTCGGAGGCTGGTACTGCTGCTGCACTGGTGCTGGTGCTGGTCCCCTTACCGAAGGACTAGTCTGGGCCGATGACGAACTGGCCCTATTCGGACAAGATCCTATCTTGTGGTCCGGTGCTCCACAAGCCAAGCACAATCCCTGTGCTCTGCGACACTCCGAAATAACGTGTCCTGGCTTCCCATAATTTGTGCAGCCCATTGCGGAAGACTGCTTCTGCTTCTGCTGCTGAGGAGACATGACCGACGTCACTGAGGCCGCCTGCTTCGGAGTTCCAATTGTCAAAGCCCTGACTGCCGGGGCTGGTGCTGTCGACTGGGTCATCTGGCCGTAAGATCGCTTCCGACCTTCGGTCCTGTCCACTATCCTGTGGGAGGTATACTCGTGCCTCCTGGCTGCCCTCAATACCGCATCGAAAGTCTGATGCTCAAACTGCTCCACTGCCAGCAGAATCTCTAAGTGGAGTCCCTGTTGAAACCGCTGGGCTCTATCATACTCGGTTGCCACCAAGGTGGGAGCAAACCGACTAAGCCTGGAGAACTCGGCCGCATATCCATCGACCGTCCTGCCCATCTGCTTCAGATTTGTGAACTTAATCTATAGATTGTACCGAGCTACAGCATCGAAGTACTTGGTCTGGAATCTCTCTCTGAATACTGCCCATGAAATAGGGGTCACTAATCCTACGGCTTGTGCCGCCTACCAGTTGAGGCTAGGTCTAATAACTGCAGGCGCACTACGGCCACCTTCTCGTCTTCTGGGGTCCTGGCTGCTTCTAGAATCACCTCAGTGTCCTGAAGCCAAGCATCTGCGGCAATAGCGTCTTCGCTGCCATCGAAGAATGAAGGGTTCAGGCGCTTGAAACTGTTCGCTGCACTGGAAGGATACAGGTTCTCAAGACGGAGCGCGTGATTCAGAGCCTCGCCCACGATCTTGTACTCCGGGACCCCGACATGCGCACCGATAGAGGGTCACAGACCCACTTTGATCCGTCGCATACGGCACTCTTCGGCAGGCAGAAACTGGCCAGCAAACTTAGACAACTTGTTGAATTCTGTGGCGTACTGTTCCACTGTCCGGCTCCCTTGCTTCAAGTACATGAATTCATTCTCCTTCGCTTGACGAACGGCTGACGGAAGGTACTGGACTTCGAAAGCTTTACGGAATGTGGCCCAAGAGATCGGCGCGGTGTTGTTGTCCGGTCGGATCGCTCGCTTGCGCACGGCCCACCAGTCGTGCGCGTTCAACCGAAGTTAAAGTTGTGTGCAGGCGACCTGCTTCGATTCTTCAATGCCGAGAAGCTCAAAGTGATCTTCTAGCTCTTCCAACTAGTCGATCGCTATGGAAGGGCCTTCGGTACCGCTGAAGGAAGTGCGGCACGCCTTCTTGAATTCGGACACTTCAAAGTTGTACTTTTTCGGTGCTGCTGGTTGACGCTCGAGATCCTCCGTGTCGACATCAATGGATTGGATCGCCGGCACGGTGACGGTAGGCGTAGTCGTAGAATTCCCGTTGGCCGCCATCGTCTGGACGATCTGCTGCAGGGTATCTAGCTGCTTTTGCTGAAGTTTGGCATGTACATCAAAGCGAGCTTCGAAGCGAGCTTCGAACTGGGCCTGTCGTTCCTCTACTTGTTGATGTCAGTTCTCGGACTTGGTTTTGCTGCGCCTCCATCATGCGCAGCATCCTTTCGATGGTATCGTTAGAAGGTCCGGCCCGCGGACGATGCGAACTACTAGAGCCGCTTGAAGCGCTCTGTTCTTGCTCGGCCGTGGGTTCCGTCACTTCTGCGATACGAAGGCAAACGCATCAGTCATAAAATATTACGGACTCATTGTATGGAATAACTTATCTCATCGATGCAAGGTCAAAGGATGTAAAGCCGTGCTCTGATACCATTATGTCACACCCCAATTCCGTAGAATCGATAGTCGTCCCCCGGACGTGATGCCGTACGAACCTAAGTTGCGATCGCACAAGACATAGTCATAAGGTTATCCGAAACACAATATCAAGTTAGAGTACGCAGAGAAATTGAATGACACATTTGAAATAGAAATAAACTTTTTTATTGATAATAATCAAACTTTACATGGCCTTCTTTACAATCATTGCCACGCGGGCTACAACATGACTCGACGTACAAAATGAACGCCGATGAGATAGTCGTTCCATACATTACATCCCTTTTTACAAGCAAAAACCATTACACATTTTCACCTGCTATCGAGGAGAGTCGAGACGTCATCTTCTTTTGGACTGAATGCGGGTCTTCTTCAAAATGAATCCAGTAACAAGCCCTTTACACGCGGACGAGGCTTCAAAAGGGTTCACTTCGCCTTGAGCTTTCAAGTGGCACGCCCTTCGTAGTTCGGGGTACCTGTGTGGAGAGCGAGGATCAGTACATTACACTTTGTACTGGTGCATGGCTATTTAAGTTCCAAGCTCTCATTTGGTTGAAGAGTTTAATTGAGTTAAAGTATGAATGTTTCTAACCATCCTAATGAATTGCAAACAAGCATATGACAAGCATAGTGAAATTTACATTGAAACTTACCGACGGCGGCCCGCGCCGCGCCTTATGAAACTTACCATGTTCTTCCCTGTCAATTGTTATCATTTCCATGCCAAGTGCAATTTTTTTTGTGTTGGTCACTGACATCACAAGCCATCCTGGACTATAGCTTTGTTAGCCGGGGACCTTGCAGCGCAAGTAGCGAGCCCCGCTGCAAGTCTCCGCTTAACCTGTGCTATCATCCAGCACAGCTGTACCGTGTTTCCTCCTAGGCCGAGTCGCTCCCGTGGCCCCGGGTAGTCGCTCGAGGAAACTCTCTCCTTGTCGACAAGTTGTCCAATGACCGAGTTAAGACAACATTTAGTTATTAAGGCCTAGCCTACTTTCTCTCTTTAAAACTTGATCATTTTGCCGTATCCGTGCCCTTGCTTTTATTCTTTCATCCGCAATAACACTATCGATTTACTTAAGAAGGGGGTCGAGAAGAGAAGGGTCAGCCACTCACCTTGAGTTTACTTCGGCGAAAGAACTTGTTGGTCGCGCTAGACGTCGCCTACGCGATTACCTGAAATTGCACAAGCAACCGATTAGAACACTGCATTATTTAAGGAGTTCGATAGGAAATGCGAGTTCGAAACGCAAGCCATGAAAACCATCGAAAACATTCACGGAAACGCATTCAGGAAACAAAGCCAAAACCAACGCAAGCGGCGTAAAAAGCAGAGCAACGGGAGGTCTCTCCCGACTCAGTCGCAGAGTCAATCCTCGAGGCGCAACCCGCTGAATATGGGACTTGGTTCCGAAGAAGACATTCCATAACGAGGAATGGATCTTAATTCAAACGTTCCCGTTCGATCGACTCGGTCGATCCCGACCTATCGGTCCCGACCGAATCGATAGCGACGGTGTTCCTTTCTCGCGCACCCAGTGGACAGAGTACGAGGCACGATGTAGGGATGGGGCACTACACCATAACCATCTAAGAAAAAGTTTCGTCTTCGAAACTTAAAATAGAACCTACCTCTACGAGAACAATGAAGGGAACTTCTCCTTCATTTCTGACTCAAGCTCCCACGTCGACTCCTCGACCGAATGGTTTCTCCAGAGGACGCGAACTAGAGGAATAGCACGGTTGCGGAGAAGTTTATCCTTGCGCTCCAAGATTTGCACCGGCTTTTCGACATATGACAAGTCCGCCTTCAGGTCCAGCTTACCCAAATCCACAACATGGCTCGGATCATGCACGTACTTCCTCAATTATGATACGTGGAAGACGTCATGTACCTCTGACAACGCAGGCGGCAAGGCGATTTGGTAAGCTACCGGGGCGACTCGCTTCAATATTTCGAACGGGCCAACAAATCTTGGGCTCAATTTCCCTTTCGCACTGAACCTGGAAACTCCACGCATAGGCATCACCTTCAGGAATACATGGTCGTCTTCCGAGAACTCGAGGGGGCGTCGGTACGTATCGGCATAGCTTTTCTGCCGGCTTTGTGCTATCTACAATCTTTCTCGTATCAACTTGACCTTCTAGACAGTCTGCTCCACCAGCTCCGGACCAAGTATCTGCCGTTCCCCGACTTCATCCCAGCAAATGGGCGATCTACACTTCCGGCCGTACAAAGCTTCATACGACGCCATTTGGATGCTGGACTGATAGCTGTTGTTGTATGCAAACTCGGCCAGCGGTAGATGGACGTCCCAACTTGACTTCAAGTCGATCGCACAGAGTCGTAATATGTCTTCGAGAATTTGGTTCACCCGCTCTGTTTGGCCGTCAGTCTGAGGATGATAAGATGAGCTGAACTTCAACTTAGTCCCCAATGCTGAATGTAGACTACACCAGAAGTGCGCTACGAACCGTCCATTCCGATCAGAGACGATAGAAACTGGGACCCCGTGCAGCCGAACTAATCAAGATATATCTGAGCAAGGCGGTCGACGCTCCAAGTAACTTTGATGGCGATAAAGTACGCTTACTTGGTTAGTCGATCGACGATGACCCAGACGGTGTCGTTTCCCCATGGCGTCCTCGGCAAGCCAACAACGAAGTCCATAGTGATGTGATTCTACTTCCACTAATCCTACGGCTAGTGCCGCCCACCAGCTGAGGCTAGGTCTAATAACTGCAGGCGCACTACGGCCACCTTCTCGTCTTCTGGGGTTCTGGCTGCTTCTAGAATCACCTCAGTGTCCTGAAGCCAAGCATCTGCGGTAATAGCGTCTTCGCTGCCATCGAAGAATGGAGGGTTCAGGCGCTTGAAACTGTTCGCTGCACTGTTCCCATGACGACCGCCTCTGTTCATACCATCTTCCACTGCCTGATGCAAGGCATCTCCTCTACGATCCTGGGAAGCAAACAAGGTCCTGATGAGACCCACCAAAGTACCATCATCAGGCTCTGCAGGCTGGACGGGCTGAACTGGTGGCTCGGGATCCCCGGTAGGTATGACTCGGGAGGCTGCTCCTGAGTGCTGGGCCTGATCTTCTGGTTGCTGCTGGTCCACGGGAGGTGCTCCGCCTTGCTGATCGGCAGAACCAGGAACAATGCCGCTGAAGAAGACGACATAGGGAACAATAAGGAAGGATCAGGACAGATCAACGATACAAGCATGTGATCAGGACAAGAATCTCAGGGATGAGAAGATACGGGCAGAGATCAAGGTCGAGTGCTGATTGAGACATCTATTCGGTAAACCCTCACATATCTTGATTTACAAGACCTGCATGGGCCACCACTTAAACCATGTCACGCCCCAGAACCAGAACACTGGAGAGCGGGGGCAGACATAGCCAGCTACGTATAATGAAATGGAATTTACTCCACTATACGGTCACGGCTGTCTAGATATATGAGGGTTTGTCTACAAGCCAACAGTCTCTTAAGGTCATGAACAAGCCTAGTGTCTCAATCACAAGGAAGCAAATAAATGTTACAAGATGTAAGATCACTAAATATACAATAGTAAGGTGTCCCAAACATTACATATTCAGCTGATCATGAAGCTAGTCGTTACAAAATATGAGGAGTAGCAAGAGTTTAGTCATACATGATCAACCCTAGGTTGCCAATCATGTTACAGTCCGAAGGCAGACAGTAATACGGTATACAATACGAGCTAACACTTGTTCGGTGGCTAAACGTCTCAAAAGAATAATTTTACAATAGAGAGGGAGAGCCAAAATAAACCTACTCGTTGCCAGGATTCCTTCTAGTGGTCACCATGTGGCTGGAAGGTCGGTAGATCCTCTGGTGCTGCTCCGGTATCTGGCCATACAAAACCAGCTGGGTCAGACCCCAGAAAGAGCAAGTGCCACAAAGGAGGCTTCACTTAGGAACTAAAACCAGCAATTAGCACAAGAATATATTACATAATAAAAGACAGTAATTAAGGAAAAGCATGACAGGTGATATACTGTCACGACCCGTTACCCAAATTGTTGGGCCGGGCCGAGCCATGTCCAGCCTACGCTTAAGATAAAGCGCAGTAAGCTGTTCTAGAGATAACAAGACAAGACTAAATGTGCTAACAGTTCTATAAGTGAAGAAGAATCATAAATGCTCCAAACACAAAAGTCGTCTCATATATAGAAATAAGTCCAAAGTACAAGTCTGAAATGTAAAACTGGATACATGTCCAGTTACAAAATGGTATAGTCTAATACATGTCTACTCTCAAAAGTCTAAGTAAACAAAAGACATCTAGGCGAGGTTCCCCGCAGGAACATCCTCGTAAAGCAGAGCCGGGTCCTCGGTAGTAACTCCATAGTATGAGTCGCAGAGTAACTCCTCCTCAGTAAGTATACCTACAACGTTATCCTGTCAGGACGGGAGCAAGTACAACCTCTACAACTAAAGTACTGAACATATAATGAAAGAGATGTACAATAAGAGACATGGTGTGATAAGTCTATAAAATTGGAAATACTGGAAACATGGTCTCATGGTACAATTGGGATCATAGCATCATAGTAACACAGGGAACATGACATATCTTGATTTACCCAGTTTAGATATATTTCATCATGGCAATACATATTCGTTTTAAAGTTTAAAACTGTAGTAGGTGAGTGATCAGTCAATAGGTAATCAGTATGTACTGTGGTACATAGCAATTTTTGAAGTGTACATATGTACACTTTACGGCATCGGTGTATATCCATACACAAACGCGAGATCAGACATACGACACAGATACATATAGAATGTAACGGTGCTCGGTAAATACATACGGAGAAGGGGGTCATGATCACGTACACTACTAACAGTTTTCCCTTAACCCGTTTTTATTAACATGTGGGTGATACGAGAACAGTATAAAACATGTGAAAGATACTGGGAGCAGTATAAGCATAGCAGGTACTAAAAGTAATACAACATGTGAAGAGTTGACTTGCTACCTCAAGGATCAGTATTTTAACAGGGTTAATACATGTTCTAGCATTAAAAGACAGTAAATGAGTTTGTAGATGTACTTGCCTCTAGCAAAACAAGCTGTGATAAAAGTGCTATGGATGTCTGGTAACTCGTCACTGTAGCAATAAATATAATAAACTTAGCTTTACACTAAGCTAAAACACTAAGACACTAACTGGTGAAAACACGACTTGTGACTGGGCACCTAGCCAATAATGATGACTTGGCATAGGAGACCAATGTGGGATGACACACTATGTTAACTAACTTTCTAGGGTCTTTACACTAGTGAGGGATGGGGTTCAACACGACTAAAACTGCAAATAACATAAAAAGCTACAAGTCGTAATTAATCAATAAATAAATCAAAAGATCATTGTGTTCTAACAATTTTTAAAGATAGGCAAAAAGTCTAGTTTTTTTTAAAGTAAAGTATCAAAGTGATCCTTGTTAATCATAGAAATTTATTATAATTTTTCTGGAATTTATTAATCAGTACAAATATTTTATAAAAATCAGTTTTCCTAAGTATACAGAAAGTGAGTTTTGGTTTCATATGCCAAACTAGTGGCAAAACAGTAATTTAAATACTACAAAAATTATACTAAATTAGCCAACTTAACAAAGTATCTAAAAACTATTTTTCCATAATTTTAGCAATACTTTAAGTATTTTTAGAAAATCAAAAACAGTAATGCACACAATAATTAATTATCTGCGTATTTTGTCCATGTATATAATTTGAACCAAAGTTCAAATACAGGACCCAAGGCCATGAATCAAGTCCAATATGACTTGTACAGGTCTTGAATGTGTGAAAACACATTTGAGCCCAAATACCCATGCTAGGTTTGGACATCAAATGGTTGCAGTAATTTAAATACAATAAAAATACAAGTTGGTAATAGTGCAAAATAAATATTATTATTTTAATATGGTAAAATTATGCATAGTGAAAATATACATATATATGTTCTAAAAGTACATATATATATATAAGGAAAATACTTAATTATAAAAGTACATATATATACATATACTAATATTGTATATATATATACATAGTATAAATATATATATACATATGAAGATATATACATATATACATATATGTATATAAATACAAATAAATATATAAGATTTTATTAAGCATAAAAATATATACATATATAAAATACTGCTAAAATACAGTATATATACATATATATATATACTAATATATATACACATATATATAAATATATATATAAAACTGAAAAAGAAAAAGAAAAAGAAAAGAAAAAAAAACTGTAAAGGGGGGGCTCGAACCCTGTCCAGAGAAGCGCGCGGGGGGGGGGGGGGGGTTTAATTTGTTCGGGCTGGCCAGTGGGTCAGCCCGCTAAGTCTGTTAGGGTTAGGCTTTAGTTAACATTTATTTAGGTTAGAAATTAAATGGGTTTTTACCCGTTAATCAAAGCCCAACCCGTTAGTCTATTTCACAGTTTGTCTCGTGTCCATACAGTCCAGGACACGAGAAGTCGAATCTGACACAGAGTCGACGTGTCCGTGCCCAGCACGACACGTACGACTCGGCTAACACGTGTCCAGCACCACAGTTGAGTCCCCCGTGTCTAGGCGAGTCTCGTGTCTCAGTTTGAGACACGTACGACACAGAGGAAAGAATGTTACCCACGTGTCCGGCGGGGGGGGGTGGAAGTCGAGGAGGCGAACGGCGGCTGGGGGCGTCGTGGTCGAGGCGCTCGGGTGGCGATCGACCTAGCTCGGCGTGGCGAACTCGTTGAGGGTGGTGGTGGTCGATGACGTCGAGCGGTGGTCGTCGAACGGGGGTCGCCGGAGCTAGGGTTAGGTCTAGGGTTTTTGTTAGCTGGGCGGAGGTACGGTGGTCGTGGTGGTCGGGGGAAGTGGTAGCTAGGTCGGGGGGACGAGGGGGATTTTAAATAGGGTCTTTAGGGCGGTGGGGGCAGCCGGATTCGGCGGGGGTAGCGTCGGTGAGTCGGTCGGGCAGCGTCGTGAGTCAGAGGAGAGAGAGAGAGAGAGTCGGTCGGGGGTTAGGTAATTTTGCAATAGAGTCCTTAGACTTTTAGGTTTTTACAATTAGGTCCGCTTTATAAATAAATACAAATATTAATTTGCATAACTGAATTAAAACAATTCCTAAATTACAAACTGCTATAATAACAATTTAAATAATTACAAAACTGCATTAAAACAATTCTAATAATTACAAAGTGATATTAAAACAATTCAGCAAATTGCAAAATCATATTAAAACATTTAAACAAATTACAAAATGATATTTTTCTCATTTAAAACTTATTTAAAATTCATTTAAAAATTCTAGAAAATTCCTAAAATCATATTAAATTATTTTAAAACCAATAATGACATTTAAAAATTAATTAACACTAGTTAAAAAAATTTTGAAAATCAGGGGCTTACATATACGATGAGATAACCATGGGACTATTCAGATAACCAGGTTATAACCAGTAAACCAAAAAAGGACCGGGGTTGTAACCCTTCGTCTGAACAGAACTTGGTTTTTTTCTACCATTTATCGGCAAGATAAAATAAGAAATCAGGACATGTAACAATCTCGTACAGGATCAAGACAAGACTAGACTGAGTAAACTCCATCCAATATTCACGGCCAAGCAATATGTACGGCTTGATACTTTAACTAACTAGGGTTATCACAGGCCTAATTACTAGCAAGATGCAGTAAGATTATTCCACAGCCACAAGCCCTGCAGACCATCCAGGTAATCCAGGTCGAATATTAGTACAATAAGGGTGCAACACATGACAGTGTGCTGGAAAGTGCCCTACTCGTCGGCAGGCTACAGATCCCAAGTGGGGCGTCCAGATAACGGGATTGCCTGTAGCTGGGAAATCTCTTTATGACTACTGGATTATTCTAGTTGTTAGCCTTAGTCGATTTCAGTGGGTACCCCTGACCGTGGTACTCAAGGGTCCCCGTCCTAGACATGATGCAAGACAAGATGGGTTCATTTGTACAAGCACAATCGTCCACGGTGTCCAGGTCATTCATTCTGGTCATGTCGTGTTGGCCGTCGCAACAGCAATTTGAGAAATATCATGTCAGGTTTACTTGTCAAGAGTGCGCCACGGCGGGCCACTATCAAGAATTATCATGTCAAGTTTATCATGTCAAATTTGTCAAGTCAAGTTATCTTGTCGGGAGTGCACCACGGTGGGTCACTATCTAGTCATGCCATTTATCAAGAATGGGAGAAACTTGTACAATTAAATAATAATATATATATTCTTGAAACCAAGGAGAAACTCTACAAATTTTATGTTGGGAGTGGGAAGAAATTCGGACCACAATTCAAGCAAATAAAATATAAAACAATCAAAGTGGACCTCATGCGGCCCAAAAGTGGGAGAACATACATCGGCCAAAGAGAGTGGGAGGCCACCCCTGCAGCCAGCCAAAGCTTATGCGGCCAAGAAAATAACTGAAGGGGGCCATGCGGACAGCAAGAAATATTTATGCAACCAGAAAAGACAAGGAGAGAGGAACCCGCAATAAATGCAAGCTTCCACTCAAGCAAAAGAAAAGGACACGTGGCCACTCAAGTACTGGGGCCATGTGGCCTAAAATTAAATGGATACAAAACTTGGGACCCCACTACAATTAATACTTTATACTAATGAGGCCAGCACACCATGGTGTATGCGACAAAATATGGCATGTGGCCTCTCAAACAATACATGCGGCCAAGGGAGCAGTTGATTAACCGTATACATTAAATATAGGCTAAGCAAATATAATATATATTAGCAAGCCATATGCGGCTCAATAGCCAACTTACTGTACAAAATATACATGCATTAATAGAATGCATTAAATAATGCTTGCAAGTATAAACATAGGATTCCCACGTATTAATTACATGCGGCTGGTGCTAAATATACATGCATGCTTGCATGCACTAATATATTCTTATGCAAGTGCTGTATGCATCTAATGCATGCAAAGTAAGGTGCCATGCGGCCAGGAATTATTGGAAGGGGGGCATATGCGGCTAGTATTACTTCCCATGCGGCCAGCTTACTGACTTTTCATGCAAGCATTGATGCATGTAAGTAATACTAAAAGTATGAAGCAAATGGCCAGCACATAGCCATGCGGCTCATTATTCCAACTAAAATCCTTCATGCGGCCAAGTATATATGAAGCAAATGGCCAGCACACATCTTTTAGTGCTAAAGCATTTAAAGGCTAAGGATGATGCATTAAATGCTAATGTAATTTAAATGCAAATGCATTAAAGGCTAAGACTAATGCCAATGCATGCTATTAAATAATGGCTGATGCATGCAATAGTAAATACTAATGGCTAAAAGTGAGGTTTGGCCATGCGGCCAAAAGTACAACAATGCATGTGGACATGCAAAATATCGCATGTGACCAAAAATGCAAGCTCACTGCTAAAAATTTCATGCGGCCCAAAAACAATTTATTGCAAGCAACTAATGCATGCGGCTCAAAACACGAACAAGCTGGCAGCTCCAAAAACGTAAATAATGACTTCCCACAGAGACTATGTCCATGGAAAATACCATGGTCTCCATGCTCTACCGAACTACATTAGGAACCCAAATCCAGACTTCCATGGGTCAAATTTGGGTAAAATGAACTACTCTACAACATGGAACCATCAACTAGCAAAAATATACAAGTTGTTAGATCAGAATTCATGGAAATCGAAAATACCACAAAATTAGATCTACAAGAATTTAACCACAAAAATAAAAAATACTAAATACTAAAGTGGGTTAGAAACATATGAGAAAGACAATAGAACAATAAAAATAGACTTCCTCCAGGAAGCAAGGTGCACTTGCCTAAGCTCTCCACTCTCTCTCTGGTTGGTGAAGAAGTAATGGTGAGGAAGAAAAAGAGTTAATGTGGAGAGAGAAATGTGTGGTGGGATATTTAATGAAGGTGGTGGTGGTAGGTGGGAGCGGTTTGGTTCTCCAACCAAAACCGAACCAAGCCTAACCACATCAAGCCGAACCGAACCAAGATAAACTCAATGAAATGCCAAAATAAATCAAGCAGGGAGACATGCAATACGGATCGAAATACGTACATGTATTCCAAATACGTAATACGAAATCTGGGCATTACAACTTTAATTCATTTATATGGCAATGCTAGATTAAAGTGTTGCAAGAAACAAATTGGAGGTTGCAAGAGTACAACACTAGTTTGCAGCAATACAATAGCAATCTTCAGGCTGATGCTGTTAAAAATAGAGAAACCATCCCAAGGCTGTAGAAGGAGAAAAGTGCTATGATGGAAATGCTCACTGGGTTGAGGGACCATACTAACTTGCTAAAAAATCAGCTGGATTCTTCCAGGGTAAGTGTAGATTTGATGCCCATGTCAGCTTATTTTGTTGAACTGTCTTGTGCTATTTTGCATGTGGGATAGGGATATTTTTAAAATAGGTACAAGGTAGTCACGTACGTTGCACCAATGTGAAAACGGATAAGTTACAAACACGACAAGGATGCAAATCCTCTATGATGTTTTGTGATGGTGTTCTTATTTAGTACTCTGTAATAAATTCTACGATATCAATTCTCATCTAGAACATCAGAATTATTGGTATATTTATATGCATGAATGTTTATTTCTTTATACCAGGTATTCATTATTTGGTGGTGCATATATAGAGGCCAATTTGCTCTAATTAAATTAATTTGGTCCCATTAATGATGTTATTGAACCATTGAACACATGAAACATAATCATCTGTAAATATACCTTTATATTGTGGTTGTTGCTGGGACGCAGGATAACTGTTCTGTTGCTAGCTTCTTTTCCCAACTATGCCATTATATTGTGTTTGTTTTGATAGACGGTGAAGGAAATCGAAACGTGCTCATTCCTTCAGGATACTGTTCTATTTCTTCCCTTTTAAAGGCATTGGCGTCGTTGAAATTGGTTTTTTTTCTTGCAAAATTTCTGCAATAGTTTTTTATGGTTTCTATATAATGTTATGATTTTCCCATTTTCATGAAAACTCTTTTCTAAGGGATTATTCTGTCAAGCTTGCTCCAGATATGGGACAAATATCTGATCCCTATCATGACCTAGTTTGTTTTACTCATTTCTCTTGATATTTCATGAATAGATTTGCTTTTTAGGCCTGACAATTATATGGACTGATTTGGTTGTCTTCTCTTTTTCTTAGAATTTTACTGGTGTTCCGGCTGTCGTTGATCTTTCATGATTATTGGTTATGTGGCCAAGTTTTGATGTGGACAATTTTGGTAGTTGTAAATATATATATGTATTTGGATATTCTATTTTGAGAATGTAATGAAGATGTTGATATGTACTCTATTTTGAAAAATGTAATAAAGATGGTGATATATAATGCTAAGTTTTTGGAATGTAATATATAATGTGCAGTATAGAGCGTTATAAATATGCTAATTTGAATAGTATAAAGTGTTATAAATGTGCTGCATTGAGCCTATACATATTATCTATTCATAACGTTTTACAAAAGTCCTGAATTGTGCACTATATATTAAATATTCATAACACTTTTATAGAAACTACTCATGACTGTTTTTTTATAAAGCTTTTAAAAAATATTTATAACACCCGTTTTCATAACGGTTGCTTTATTAAAAAAAAGCGTCATGGTTTGTCATTAATGACGCTTTTTAGCCGTCATTAAAAGAATTTTTTGTTGTAGTGACATGAGCTCCAAAGGACGAAAATGATCGAAGTCAAGCAAATCTATTATATCGAGGGGGAGTATGACTCATGAAGAATATTTTTGAGTTTTGCGCGTTGTACTATTTTTCCTTGGCTAAGATTTTTTTTTCCGCTGGATTTTTTCTTAGTAAGGTTTTAACGAGACAACAAATGCGCATACACCACCAAATAATTAATGGCGAATATCCAAGGGAGAGTGTTGTAAATATGAATAATTCACCATAATTATTTGGCCTATATAACCTATGTCTTTTGGTTATCCATAACCTATGACATTTGGTTATCCATAATCTATGTCTTTTGGCATTTCTTCCTTAATTGTCATGATAATGTTAAATCTTCATTGTAAGCCTATATAAAGGGCTTTTCTCAAGTTAATTGTGATACAAGTGAATGAAGAAATAATTTCTTCAATTTTTCTATCTCCATATCTCTTTACTTTATGATAGAACAAAACTTCTTCAAATAACTGGGTTCTGCTGTAACGTACACAATTATCAAATATAGTAACTGTTAAAGAAGTAAGTTCAAATTTCCATTACATTTGACTGGTTTAAGACTCGTGCGTCGAATCACCACTATCAAGAGCCGATGGCATCTCGGATGCATCTGCAGACAGCCTCTAATTATCTTCACTCATTTATTTGTAAGTTACCAATCAAACTCATTTGGACTAGGACACGACTAGCTCCTGGAAACTTTGTACATTGCTTAATTCTCTATATAACACCATGAGACCATCTACATTTCTCCATACTTTCAATAGCCATGCACCTTCCGCGTAAAGGAAAGAAAATCGGCAGCAGGGGCCCTAGAAAGATTGAGAGGATAGAGAACGAGCTAGCACGAGATGTGTGCTTCACGAAGCGTCGCCGAGGCCTTTTCAACAAGGCCGGCGAGCTGTCCGCTCTCTGTGGAGCCGAAGTGGCTCTGGTTGTCTACTCTCCCGCTGGCAATCAGTACTCCTTCGGCAGCCCCGGAGTCGACCGAGTCGCTGATCGCTTCCTCTCGGGCGACGGGGCTCCCGGACACGGGCATGGGATGAGCGTCAATATTGAAGAGTTGGCCGAGCAGAACGCGTTGCTTTTGGAACAGCTGGACGCCGAAGCCACCAAGAAATCGATGCTGGAAGAGCGCCTGGACGCGTTGGTCCAAGAAAACCGGGTCTTCCAATTTGTCAAGAATAATATGGAGGGTCTTGAGTGGTTCGAGCTGGAGTGGCTGAAGGAATCACTGGCTTTCTTGACCGGAAGGCTCAAAGGAAGGGTTGATGATCATGAGAATGGAGGAGGGGCTTCGTTTCAGAACGTAGCCATGGCTGCGGACCAGTACTTCGGGCCTGCAGGTGCTGACCAAGTTCAGCTGGATAGTGATGGACCTGGTGCTGGCGAGGCTCACCCAGACCTCGGATGTTGGCCTGGATTCTAATGATCCATGCAGGGCCGGCCCTGTGGTAAGTAGGACAAATCTTGGGATTTGGGCAACCCTTTTCTACTAGGGCAACCCTCCAGGCTCAGTATCATTCCACCAAAGGTCCATGTCACGGATGACCACCAGGACCAGTTGTCAATAAGAATTAAGGGACAACCAAAATTACCTCCAAGATAGGACAATCCAAACTTCCGGGCCGGTCCTGCATCCATGCATGCCAATCAGTAGAATATGCAAGTGGCAGCTTTGGCTTCAGCATTTTTGCTGGATATGAAATTTATAAAATAAAATAAAAACTATTTCCGTTTGTTATGCTTGTTTATGTGCTTCCATGATTTCATCATTTATTGCATTTTTTTCTTTTCTTAATCTGGATTGTGGTTGCTAGCTCTTTACTTCCAGCTTCAAATATTGTTAGCCGTTTATTGTTTTCCATCAGGTTAATTTCTGTGGTTAGCTGGTTCTATAATGTTTGAATAAGTGAGAGAGATCAATATGAAAATTGTAATAGTTTTTATTTAGACCCATAATGGGCCTTTATTGTTCACAGTTCCAAACTAGCATGGATTATGGATACCTCCGAAAACTAGAATTTAAGTACGTGTTAATTATTTTTATCCAATGTTTTAAAAACCGGACCGGAGTTTGACCCGGCCAAGGCACTGGGTCGGGTCAAACGGATTCAACCAGTTGGTTCAACCAATGGTTCAACCAGTGGGTTAATCTCAATGGTCCAAGTTTAATCTCTTATGGACACTATTTTTTATAAAAATATCAGTTTTTTACAAAACACTGGGTCAATACTGAACCGGACCGGAAAAACTACCGGTTCACGGTTGAACCGGTTCAACCGGCCGGTCCGGTCTGGTTTTTAAAACATTGTTTTTATCATATCCAATGGAACTTCAGTGAAGATTTGTATATTGTTGTGCTTCCACAAAGAGACGGCCTCGGTAAGCCCCCAGGCACGTCAAAAGAGCCTCGGTCAGGCTATCGGTGCTTGGATAACCCTTCTGACTAGGACAAATCCGCAGGCTCCCAAGTCCCCAGCTCATAAATAGAGTCTAGATTTTAAGATTCCACTGGAAAGACATTGAATAGCTCGGAGGTCAGAAAAGAAACTCGGAATCCGAACTTCAAGCTGCCGTCAAAACTAAAAACAACTAGTTTCTTAGTATTTGTCAAAAAATATTGATCTTTTTTTTTTTCTTGACCACAATATTTATAACAAAAATAGCTTGTCCTGCGGTCTGCTAGTTTAGATAAACATGTGAAGCGTACATGTATGAATCGATCGTGCGATATATTTGCTTCGCCATTAATTATGATAACTAAAGGAATAAAAGATTTCTAGAACCGGAACGAAAATGGTACAAATCACATAATTTATGAAACCCATAATTTAGTACCACACGAAATGGAGAGTTATATTGAGAGCCGATATCCCACATGCACGGATTAAGTGTAAATATTTGTGTGAAGAAGTTCTTCCAATTGATTTTTTACCAAGGCATTCCTATTTTTCACGCACGGAGAGTGGACGAATGCATCTTTGCTGATATTTTGTGTGATAGGGGGTGGGGGTTATTTTGGGACCGACTGGAGGAAAAATCACCCTCCTCATCTCCCATCTCCAGCATATTTGATTAATAATATTCTTAATTTAAATTTATTATTCTCAGCTATTTCAGTTTTTAGCTTAATATTTTTAATTTTTATATGCATCAACTTAATATCTTAAAAAAAAAAATCAAAACTATCATTTGTCCCCCTCCCTTTCTCTCCTCCACCACCACCAACAGTCCCCTCCCGCAGCCCCTCCCGCGCCCCCTCATCCCGCCACTCCCCCGGCCCCCACCCGAGCCCCCCTCCTCCCACTGACCGCCCCCTCCTGCGCCCCCCTCCTCTCGTCGTTGTTGCTGCCATTGCTGCTACCGTCTACCTGTCACGCGCCGCTTCCGTAGCAGCGATCGTCCTCGCTAAGGCGTGATGTCGCGTGAGCCTAGATTGCACACACGCAAGGCAAATCCATAACGGTCAATTGCAGGCTAAGCGACGGGGGTCATCGCACAGAAGTTCCAAGCAAAAATATTGAATATTCAGCAGCGAAAATTTGAATACAAAACACAAGTCATGCAAAATACTCTTTTATTGATATTGAACAAAGATTACAATTTGGGCACGAGGCCAAATTACAAGTCTCTCAAGCTCACTTTTCTCTCATATTACAAGTCATCCTGCTCTCTCTCATTTTTCAATACAAGCTTCAAGGACGAGTGGCAGTTTCTGCGGAATGGCGATGTTCATACATTATGTCCCGTATAAGTCCTGACTCCATGCGGTCGCACGCCTCGAAACGTCAATAAACTTCGTGTCTCGACGCATCCAAGCGAGTTCCGCGCCATCGGGCTTCTACCTGTGCCTGCACATGAAAACTGTGTGGGTGTTAGTACTCAACTGCACTGGTGGAGTGAGCTCCTCGCCCACCCATACAAAACCGACACGTTCATTCACTTTGTGCAGCTTAAACCCTTTTGATTATCTTTCTAATCTTGCCTTAGGATCAGTTTTGGACAAAGACGTCTTGGCCTATACTTGGCAACGCAACGACAGGGTCGTGCTATACTCTATTCGTGACTTCAATATATTCGAGACAGTGCCTCGCCGAGTAGAAACTTATGCAACTCGTCCGTACCAAGACTTTCACTTGTTATTATGTGTCTCTAGACCATTCTCGTGCCAACTACGTCAAGGGGACGACTCGTGCTGGTCATGCCAATAGACATGATCGTGCCTTAAGATCGAGGCCGTGCCTCCCAAGATCAACCAGACTTAATCAACTTGCCTTACGACCCTTCCTGACTTAACTCGAGACGATGCCACATTCGTGCTTACTTAACTCGAGACGACGCCACATTCATGCCGAAGTACGTGTCCTTGCTATAGCCAAATCTTAGGCTCCAGAATGGTATTGCAACCGTGCACACCCTAGTCCTCGCCGATTCAATCTTGCGCTTGCTATAATTTACCTTGTTAACCCAACTCGTAACTTCCTAGTACTCGACGCAATCCAAAGACATACACGCGGATAGCCGTTCTTATGCCGACACATCTATATGAGTGGTCACTAGCAATGTCAAGCTATCCTCGATCTTTGCATACGGTGACCATCCGCGTGCGAGGTACGAGCTCCCACCGAATGACCCGCAGCCTATATTGTAACGATTCACTTTAATCGAATCGTACCGTCGATGAAGGCCATACAATATCTGCAATTTCTTCTAGGCCGACACGAACCCGGCGTCCCGGGATCGTTCGAGGAATTCACCTTGCGCGTAAGTTGTCCGATGACCATGCAAAACTCAACTCGATCTACCAAGTCCTTCCTTAAACATGACCATGCTTTCCAACTTTCTATCGAGACTACCAAGTAGCGGGATCGATCTCGCGACAACCAGTCGCGTGGACTTCCTTATCGAGACTCCCAAGAAGCGGGACCGATCTCGTGCACTTCCTTTATCGAGACTTATCGAGACTCCCAAGTAGCGGGACCGATCTCGTATACTTCCTTATCGGATTATCAAGACTTCCAAGTAGCGGGACAGAT